>JBBMJY010000003.1:8865459-8890550 GCA_037833715.1 Toxotes lorentzi
GAAAAAGAGAACCCCTCCCGGGTTTGTTTCGTCGGGAAGGGACCTTGGGGGGGAGGGGGAAGGGGGGGGGGGGTTTTTTTTTTTTTTTTTTTTTTTTTGGTTGGTTTGGGAAGGGTGGGGGATGTAGGGGGAGGGGGAAGAGAAGGGGAAGTGAAAGAGCTCCATTCTTGTGAGCAGGTTCAGAGCTGGGCCAAGCTGAGGATGATGGATTGGGCCCTCTCTGGCCTCCAGCTGGTTTTTGGGGGTAATAAGTGGAGTGGAAGGCATGCAGAATACACAACTTTGGCCAGAGAAACACCTATGGTGGAGCATCTGGGAAATCTATTTGGGGAAAAATGGCATACTAACTGTTGGACTGGAGACAAGGGATGATCATCAGAAAAAGCCCAGATCTTGTTGTTTTAAACTTAATGTAAACATTTTAATTTAACAAAAAGTGAGATGCCACAGCTTATTTCTTGCATTCCTTTTGACACACAGGAGTGAGAGGTGAAAGCCCTTGGTGGCTGTCATGCATCAGTCCACATTCACCCTGAGGGGAAGATTTGAGGAGGCAGGGGAGGTCTGATGGTGGTGACATCAGGAGGGGACACCCTGTCTTGTCTGTTTCATGTCTGGGCTTCCTCCTGGAGGATGCTGGCTTGGTGTGTCTATCACAGAACAGTGCTGTCAGTGACGGACGCCCTCCTGTAGTTTGTCGTTATCCTGATAGGACAAATCACACTAAACTCTCACTCTCTCACCTTGACCTAGTGGGCTGCTTGTGGTGAAAATGTCTGGGTAGGATGGATGGATGGTTGGATAAATGGATCAGCAGGGGGGTCAATAATTTCAAGGCTCAACTACTTGACACATTAGAAGCGAGAGGGTTAAAGAAGCAGTAAAGGTGCTCAACGGTCATGTCCTTTTAGTGTAAATCGCAGCATTTTGTCAGCCCACAGTAATGATGGTTTTCAGATGGTTTACAATGGTTTTCATTGGCTATAGAGAGAATTGCATGTGTGTGACTTTAAGTGTATGCATATGTGGGTAAGAATGAGAGAGGGATATAGTGAAAGCAAATATATGCGCTTCTAGCGTGTATGTGCATGCAGCCATATGTGTATGTGTATGCGTGCCTGCGCATATGTGTGTATAAGAAGGTATGCGTTTCCGCTGCCAGACATATTCTGAGTTAACACTGTTGTTACATGTGGTCGGATCGTCCTCCCCTCTGCGCTAAGGCTCAGAAAGCTGTCAGGAACACAATTGATGGCACTCTTAAATCCTATATCCTTATTTGTGTCAGATGGTACTCCCTAATAAATATTCTGTCCAGAGCGCACAGGACACAAAATCCCTCTCTCTCTCTCTTTCCCTGGTTTTTGCCTCCTTCAGTGCCAATAATAGAATTGTATACATATGTGAATATGTGTTGCAGTGACTTAGTGTAGCGCAGTTGTGCATTTGCACACCTTTGTGTGTGTGTGTGTGGCTGCAAAAAGAGAGACAGACAGTGAGAGACAGAAATAGACAGAGCATATGTGTGAAATAGATTTCAGTCACCTGGAATCTGCGCATGTCTCGAGGATTCCCTGCATTCTTCAGACAGTTCTGATTGCACTTGAGAAAGAACTTTAGGAAGAATCTGAAAGAGAGCACAAAACAGAAGCGAAAACTATTAATTATACCATTGAAACGGAGTTGTTTAATTGCAGAGTGATAGAATATTTAAATAAAATTTCTCACACAATCCCACGTCCGACACATTCATCAAGTCAATTAGAAATTGATGTGACACGACTTCTACTACTACTACAGTTTGGGAAATCGCAGTGTTTAATATTCCCTCAAAATCAAGAGCATCAGTCTCTTCGTCATCTCATCCCCTCACCTGAGTTCATGGGTCTTTCCCAACACCCATCTGCCACTAACATACAGGAAGTCACTTGATATTCCACCCACCTCTTTAATCCCAGGACACCCCCTGTGCAATTAAAGTTCTCCTGTTCAATAGGGAAGCAAATGAGGCCCACCTGTGACCAGGTCTTGTTTGAAGAGCATCAGGGATAAAGGACCTAACAAGGTGAGAGCGCGCCACAAAACTTATAGTCCTGTCAGGCAATTAGGCGGACACTCCTGGGACCACCGTATGCCACACACACACACAGACACGCATAACGCATACACACACCCATGCACTTGTGGGTGGGTGAGGCAATTATGCCACAAATTACAACCTGGCTAATCGTCTCTGAACAAATGTCACGTCTGAGTGAGATCTGGGCTTGGTTAGTTTGTAAGCTGCCTCCCTTTGCCGCTTTCTCCCAGGTCTTGCTGAATTTACAGATAAAACCTCGTACTGAGAGCTGTATATAAGATGTGTTCTCACAGACATAAAATAGTTAAAGAGGAAGATTAAGAACAAGGCCAAAAAGAAAAATTGTCTCAGATGTAGCCTATTGTGTAAAATCTTACACAACCACACAGAATAAACAATGAAATTGACTTGTTGTTTCTGCAAATTCTCCCCACAGAATCATGACTGATTGTGCCTTTGCTTTCTCCGATTCATTATAATACCATGCCGCGATATTTATTTTTCATCACATTGCACGAGCATTACTATATGCAATACTGTGGTTTCCATTGTAATACTAACTTGGCTCACTGAATCACAGCAGCTCATTGGATTACCATAGATTGCACCATAGATTGCATGGCCATTTCATTCAGCTAAATACAGTGGCTTGTGTGGCCTGCAAGGACGCTTTCACAACACTTAAGACTTCTCGTTCGCCCAGTGGGATCCTGGCCAGGCCATAAATCAGAGTCTGAAATGACCCCTCTAACCCTGGCCACATTAACACATGCACTGGTCATTTAGAAGTGTTCTTCGATAGACTCCTATACCTTGTGCTTCACTGAGGGCCCAGGAGGGAGAGGAGAGGTGAGAAAATATTTTCACTCCACATCCAAGGAGCTTTGGCTTGGACATCAATAAAAGGCGTTTTAACCCATGCCAGAATGCTGATTGCCTGTCGGTGTGTGGTGAGGCCATAAAAAACCTGACTTGTCATTAGTGCATTTCGCTTGATTGTGTTCACTGTGTTTTCGGGTTGCATCTGTTGGCTGATCATCAAAATGACCATTATGTACTCTAATTCCCTGACCCTGTTTTTATTTCCCCAAAGAGTCATAATGTAGAGCAGCAGACATCTGCGGAAAGCAGACCTGAAATACGACTTTTATTTGTCTGTTGCCTCTCATACAGATTGGGTAAGGCCGGTGTGTGTGTGTTTGTGTGCACGTGCACGTCTACACTTGCGTATGTGAGCCTGTGCATGTACATGCATCACCCATTGGTAGACAATTTATGTCAAAGCAAGAGATAGAATACATTTCCCAGCCAATGCATTGACTTCATAAAAGAAACCCATTACTTTCAGAGTTAGTCTTGTCTCTTTTCTTGGATACTTTAACACTTTTACATACTGTTTCTACTACAGCCAAACCAAAAGTTAAGAAACAATAAACACAAGAAACTGAGTGCCCACGCTATCATAAAGTAGCTCCTTTATGTTTACTGTTATGAAGCAATTAAGCACAATTTCTCTGCTAAAAAGATAAGCTTAATTTTCATAGTCCACAGCAGTGGCAGTGCTATAGCATCCATTACATTTGAGTTGGTTAAGATTCTCCATGAGCACAGTGCAAATTGGTCCTTGGTGAAAAGGAGAGCAATTAAGACAAGGCCCCTCTCTCTCTGTTTTACTTCTTAAATATCTACAGAAGTTTGTGCTGGTGTTTTGGCACGCACAGAGACAAAAGGAGGTTGTTTAATTGTTTTTTAATGGGATATCAAGTCGTCGCTGCCATTAGATGTTGGCAATGGAGGGCAAAGGGGGATAGAGAGAAAGAATGAACTGCAATTAGGTTTGATTAAAGCTATCCTTCTCAATAATCAGCTGTTCTGACAGGACAGGGGGACCCTGGTGGCCGCTGAGATGGAGGAAGGTGTTGAGTGATATTAAGGCCAATGAAGGGGATATTAACATGGCTAATTAAAGCTCTTCCAAAGCCGGGAGAGGAGGCTCTCAGTGGACCGCACTGGATGAAATAATCGGCCAAGGCAGCTATCAGTTGGAGGAGAGAGAGAAAGGGAGTGCGGGAAGGGGTGGGGTGTAGTCCATCTAAGAGAAGGGGGGAGTAGAGGGAGGGATAGTGGGAGGCGTAAAGGAAAACTATGAAGTGTGAAGAAAGACAAAGAGGAAGACATCGACAGGCATATAGAGAAAGACTTCCAGGGCAGCCACAGAAGCTCATTTTGACATCAACTCTGTCTGCATGCCCGAAGTCTGCCAGTATAACTAAGACCTGACATCAGCTTTTATCTCCGACAGCTAGTCATACAGGTCCACAAATCAACGTTAAAACAATCCTGCTCATGCCTTGGTCTAAGGCAATTAATACGATTCTCCTGTAGTACCTCCATGCTCGCCCACTGCTGAAGCTACTAATCATGCCATAATGATTTCTCTCCCTCTGGTCAAAGGGGAAATAGATTGTCTCTTTAGTAATGCAGCAGGCTCTGCGCCTTCCACTCCCTGGCTTCACAGACCCGGTAATTGAGGAGAAAAAGGCCGACTTTGGCACTTTGACTGATTTGAGGGCTGCTAGACCCTCTTATCTTTACTCTGATCATTTTAGGCTGACACTCAAAGGAAGACCCATCGCCCTAATTCTAGCTCACCCTCTCCCATCATCAAACAGAGGGGGAACAGAAAAAAAAAGACGAGAGAGAGAGGGAAAAAAAAAACAAACAGGCGAGGTGAGGAAGGCCTTCTCTCATTTAAATGGCCAACTTAATTGCCGGGTTGATGTCACTCATGCATAAATGTCCATCTCTTTGATTTGAGTGAAGAGGGCAAATAAGGATAATGTTGTATTATTAAGAAGGCTCCGTCGACACTGGAGGCTAGCTGTCCTGTCAGTTTCATTCATTTTTTTATCCATTCATTTTCAGATTTTTATTATTGTTAATGACTTGTGAAAAATTAAAAGTTGAGTCTGAGCTTTTTGAAATTATTTTCACATGCCAGTTTCTTAAACTGCAACCTCGAGGGTATATTTTTTTTCCCTTAATAGTACACCTTGTTCTTATTGTACAAAAGAGCCTCCCTACATTTGTTTAGGCCGTTACACAATACACTGACAGATGGCCACAGTATCTGTAAGAGTCAGGTATTGACAACTCTAAGCTCCTGATTGGTGCCCCGGCACTAATGACTAGCATGCAGTGTCCACAGCCGGCAGCCATGACAGTGAGGTCATCCGTTGCAGGGCGGTGAGTATCGATCACCACCCAGCTCCAGCCCATCAGGCCCCAGCTGCCTCCCAGACTCAATGGGCCCCTGTTACAGGAGCCCTGTAAGAAACGGCTCCCAACACCAGACTACAATCTGCTGACACCAGATCTCTACACTGAGATAGTAGTACACGGGTCAATAGCGTATCGGATTTCCAAAACGCCAGGGTCTTAATGTCAAGCCTCCTGCCTTCCCTACCTACTGCTCCAGTTATTAGGCACTCCACTGAACTGCATTCAGATCCCTGTTGTGACAAGGCGGAGCAGGTAAAACGAGAAATAGAGACACTTATAGATCTTAATCTTCCCGAACACTTATTTATGCAACTGAGTGGGCTTGGATATATATGCCAGTTAAGTCCCTGGGAGGCCGAGCCGAGCTGCATGGCCGTTTCTGTCGTATTCTGGTTCGCCGCTGTCTTCTCTCGTCAAGCAGAGCTGTTTTTCTCGCCTTAGCTGAAGTAAACCACAGCACATTAACAATATTTGCTCTACCCCTGTACAAGCGCCGAGGGACCAGACCCACAGATCCTATCACTTCTTTGTCAGGGAACAAGTGCCTCACTATCCAACCTTATTGGGTTTGGGAGATTAACCCCTTCCACTCACGGGCTTCTACCCATTTCCTCCGAGAGCAGCAAGGCAGATGTCACTGTGATTATTATTGTTCGACATCAAATATCCCAACTACACGTCTCGGAGAATTTATTGAGTATTTCCAAGGCCCATATTTTGTTTTTATTTCTTTATTTTTTCAGCTGTTATTGTCAGTTCATTTTGTTGTTTCATATTTCATATTTTTGTTAGTGGTGTGTGTGTGTGTGTGTGTGTGTGTGTGTGTGTGTGTGTTGCGGGGGTGTCACAAATAATTTATGTGCCTCCCCTGCACCCTAAGATGTAGCTGTGTCCCTCCATTCATCCCTCTTTACCCTCTCCTCCACCATCCCCCTTTCTCTCTAATGGGCAGAGTGGCATTGACATTATTTCACTTGAGGATCCCTCACTCTGTCAATCCCTCTTCATTTACTCCATGGCTACAGGACTCATTATGGTATCTCTTCCTCCTTCTCCCTCACTTGTACTCTCACTCATTCTCCTCACCTCCTGTCTCGCTCGCTCTCTTGCTCACTCTCTCTCTCTCCGGACACTGTTAGTTTCTTACTTAAGAGAATCGCTCGTCTTCACAAATGGTTTCACGTCAAACCCACTCCTAGCTGGCCCCCTCTGATTCCCTTCAGGCTTTGGCACAGGTTTACTGTAACAGATTAGACGAAGACTCCAAGCTCCTGCTAACTATCCATCACTTGCTAACAGTGGACTAAGGCTGTGTGCTTTATGCAGCTTTTAGCTCCAGCCCGCCACATACTGCATGTTTAGCCCCGAGCTTTCTCTCTGCCTCTCCCATCCCCTCACATCCAGATACTGCTGAGGCTGTGTACTGTTGCACGCTGTTCTTTGTTTTACTCTGAATACGGCTTTTCTCTACCAGGACTTTGAACACAATATAATAAGACACAAAACATAAATAATTCTGTGTTGTTTTGTCTTGCGCAGCATTGTTGTAAAAATGAATCAAACACGGGTTGCCGCCATACAGCCGAAATCATCTACATCCAAACTGGAGTGCATAAATATCATTGAATCATCACCGGTACTGTAAAACTCGTACGATGATGATTACCAGTAATGACCATGTAAGTGTCAACAATGTCAGTCATGAGGTTGCTGATATTACAAAAATAATCACGTTCATCAACAATACCGGAATATTTACTCTGCTCACCAGCTGGACGGCAGAGAGGTATCTCCAGGTTATTTTGGCGCAGAAGGAGAAATATGGTGCTTTGATTACTGGTCAGCACTGGAGCTCGGGGCCTTGAGGAAATACCAGTCAGCACCTCCCTGCACTAGTGAGATGGAAGATAAGCATATGTTGGAGTAACTGGCCTGGGTGAATAGTAGTATTTAGGGTGTTGGACGTGGGGTTCTGGAAGGCCCCAGAGCCGGTCTACAATGAGAGCCATACAGCGCCGTCTCACTCCTGTGGCACCTTGGAGTGATCAGACCCAGCCAGGACGCAAAGGAACGCAGCTGTACAGAGAAGGCCAGCAGGGGGGCTTTGACCGTTTACCGACAGCCATGCTGGACCCAGCAGGCCAGTGGGGGCTTATTTGCATGTGTGTGTGTGTGTGTATGTGTGTGTTACATACAGGTCAGTGAGTCAGTGGTTTTGCTGTCTGTCCATGCATGCTCAAACGTATGCGAGTGTATTTCTACATCATATTATTACTAATGTATAATACATACATCTAAAGTGGCTGTCAGGACTGGTCAGTCATCATAAAACATGAGGCAGCCACTCTCACATGGCCGCCACATTAACGTGTTCTCAGAAGAGAAAAAAAAACACACCCACTGTGGACTGTCATGTAGGCAGGGGGGATAGAGACAGAAAGACAGAGAGCGGGTCGGTGCTTAAAGCTAACAGGTAACCTTTCTGTGCACCTAGGACAAAGGCAGGGGGAAAAAGAAAATGTCAAATTAAGAGAGGCCAGGCAGAGAGACGTGGCTGCCATATTTGTGTGAAAGCCCAGTGCTGTTGGCAGCAGAGATGGCTGCTTTCTGATTCATCTGGGGCCGTATGGCAAAGCTTTGTCAGTCTGTGCGAGGTATAAATAATTCAGGGTGAGAGATGGCAATTACAGGGCCCTGCACAACCAAAATGAATATTTTATAAGGACTAAAACTGCCCTGGAATGAATCACACACATGGAGTCACACACACATACACACTCACGCTCACACACACACATACACACACAAGCATAAGTCAATGTGTGCACCCGCACACACATGCACCCAAACACACACACAAAGGTAGCACATATGAACCCTTAGCATTGCCGTTGTTTTGTTGACAATATAACTATTATATAAACCTCTGTATTGAGGGTTAATCATTTTTAATATGCTTGCATGTGTTATTTCTCACAATATTTGGTTAAAGGTGAGGGAGTGTGTCAGATTTCTTGCGCTGTACTCTAATTCTGTTGTGGAAAAAAAATGCACGTGGAACCACAAACAAATATACCTGCAGAAACAGTTGAGAAGGCCATATGAAATACATCAGCAAAAACTAAAAAAATAAAAATAAAAGCAAAAAGTGCTGTCAGTGCACAGTAAAGATCTACACAAAAAGCAGTCTCCAGAGACTTAGAGCCTTTACTTTTGACCCTGTAAATATGGTCTTTGTGCGTGAGCAAGGGGAGAGGGGGGGGGGCAAAATGCTAATGGGAAAAGATTAAACCCAAAAGCCGCCTGGAGCATTTACCTCTAAAGGGTTTTGTCTGTCAGGTTTCCTGCAAAACTCTGTCTTTATAATTCTGAGACAAAAAATAACATTGTTCACCAGTCCTGAGGAGCGCTGTGGCTTGGTTGAATGGCCATTGTGTGGGCCTTGCTAATGATACCTTAGCTTTTGTGAGAGAGAGGCCAGGTAGGTCTGTGACATCAGCGCCACACAAGTGCTTCTCTGTCAGGATGTTTAGGGAAGGATTTCGTCCGTGGTGGGAAACGGGTATAGAGAATAAACAGGTCCTGTTTTTGTACCAGCTTTTTGAACCCCTCTCTCTAAGACAGGGGTATCCTGAAGAAAAAAAAAAGAATCACATTTAAAATAGCTGTTTTATTTTAAATCACTACCATTACTTTTATCAAATTATCTGAATATAATACATCAGTTTCTGGAAGAACTGCTTCAGCGGAGACTGATGTAATTCCAGGAGAATCTTCTTTTCTTTTTTTTCCCCCCTCCTTTTTTATATTTCAGCGGGAGTGTAGGCGTTTTATTTGTCAGTCCAAAGGGAAGATGGCAACCCTCTGAGGGAGGAGAGACCCCAAGCATGAAGACACAGATCGCATGTGTTGGAAAAAGTGACAGCAAGGCAAATGCTAAGAGAAAGCTGCTTCCTTACCGAACCGCACACTGTTAGCGATATAGCTAGCTGTTGTGAAGGCAGCTGACAAACCCATAGCGTGGCATGTCTCGCCCCGTTTGTGAGTTTTCAAAGAGTGTGATTTGCAAATAACATGAGTCTCTGGGCATAGACTGGGCATGTAAGTACGGTGAATAAAGCCCCCCTGCTCTGCTGAGGGAAACCCTTACTTGTCAGCTCAGTTCTTTGTCAGGAACCTGACAGATAAATAGACAGTGTTTTGCCGCTCACTCCTCCTGCCTTATGTACATAGAGGCGTGTGTCTGCTTCCACATACAGGTTGACTTGCTTTAGGGGAGGAATTTGTTGAAAGACACCCCATCGCTTCTCAGGGCAATGACTGAAAATATTGTGGGCCACTTCAGACAGCCTCAAACAACAAACAATGGGGGTTGATGTGTAACCAGATAAAACACAGATCGAATAGCTGGGTCTATGCACCACTACAGGGCTTATTTTTCATGCAAATTACTACTAATGAGCTTCCTGAAATCTGACTAATTATATCAAAGTGATTTCTTTAATTAGTTTGTAATAATTCCTCGCATAAACATCATAGTAAACAGATTAAGCTATATAAAAATATCAATTTGTCACACTTTATATGAGATGCTGTGCAGTTGACGCTAATCTTGCTTCTCCAAAATGCCAGTGCAAACATTTATTAAAGAATTAAATATGTACTTAGAGTGTTTGGTAACAGTAAGGAAGTATATCTTTTGCATATTTGTCATGGTTTCTCTACAAGGATTGCTCTAACATATAAGGGGGAAGCCTCTGAAAGAATAAGAAAACATAACAAAGTGAGTGTAATGACTTACACATATGTAATTGGTGAGAGAGAGTCGAGTTAATAATTCAATATTATAATATAAAATACAATAAAAAATTCTATCATTAAAAGTCATAAATTAGTGTATGACTATCTAACCCAAACAGAGCTAATGTTATTGTAATCCGACATCAGAGATAATACCACTGAGTGACTGGAAATACTCCATGTCAAATCCAAATACCTATTTGAAAAATAACAGACAACTTCAGAAAAGATAAGACATTGCATTTATCTACCACTTTGCACCTCTTGTTAATCCAACAACATTCCTCAAACCCCTAAAGAGCAAAAATATCTAATATACTACCAGTCACAGGAGAACTCATACGACTACCGATCTTTCTGATACCCTCAATCTGCACTGAGATGGATTAAACATTCAATTTGTTACTCGCCAGACTACCACCTAGGTTCAGCACTTACCATACAAATGGAAAACACGCTAGTAATCTATTAGCCTGCCTGGCCTGACACTGTATTATGTTGTATTTGTATTATATTTACTTCAGGGAAATTACGATTCAAGTCATATTTATCTTCATGTGGAAATGTGTGTCTAAATGGAAATCACCTATAGTGTGAGGGTGGATGCAGAGCAATACTAATGTGATCCATGAACCGTGCGATTTAGTCACCCTCTATGGATGCACTATGGGCTGATTCTACATATCAAACATGCTCTCCCCCTGTTAAACCCCATACCCAGAGCCCCCAATGCTGTTTGATAATTATTACGCTTACATTACAACACAAGACCTTGCCTGTGGAGCTGGAAGAGCCGCCCCCTTCCCCATAAACACACACACGCACACGCATGCACGCACACCCTTTGTCATATACAGTAGTAAACAGCTTCCCAGTAAGCTGTTTGCACTTCACTGCCCGCTCTAGGAAATAAAAACAAAGAGCAAATTGGGGGTTTTGCGTCTCAGTGAATAAATAAGGTTGTTTTACTCACAGAATCCATTACCTTTTAAAACATGTGCCTAATGCGTTGAGCCTTTTCATTTTACAAACAAAGCCTAAATTAGGAATTAAATACATTCGTATTTAGATAACGGCATTAGCTTTACGACATCAATGTGAAAAAGTTGGATGGCATCCATATCATTCCCATGCTTCCATTGTTACGTTAAATTGCAATATTAATCCTGGCTAAAACCAAGGTACTGTAGCTTTTATGCAGTACACTTGAATTATGCTATTGAAGTAATTGATAGTGATTCAGTCATTGAAGGTACTAATCCCATGATTCAGTTCATCTCTCTCAGTGCCATTTACCTCCAGATGTTTAGAGTTTGGGGTAATCAATAAAGAGGGAATAAAGATTGGCATTCACAATACTCCCCTTGACAAGCTCCAGCCGAATGTTTGTCAAGCAAATTAAACACACTTAGACTTTTCACCTGCTCCTACAACGACACCACATATGGCCATGAAGTTAAAAATAAGAAACTGTGCATACATTACCATGCATAATGCACAACTCCCTCCATTTAATATGCAAATTTTGTAAAATATTACTGAATACCTTCTGTTCGGAATGAATAAATTTGAATTGCAATTAGAATAATCTTGTATAATTAATGAAAACTGTCAATTTTGGTTCCGAAGTAATTTGATTAGCATGTTGATAGGACACTTATCAAGTTCAGTAAACTGTTAGATTAAGAAGATGAAAAAAAAGATTCTAAGGATATTTTTCTCAACGGCTCTGACATTTTCCCTTGGCATTGTAAACAAAGACAGTAGCTGGCAAACTTCCTGAATCGAAGGGCGAGAAAGGGAGGGTGGAGAAACAGAAAAAGAGAAATGGAGACGAGGACAGAGATAGAGAGCCTCTTGAGATAATCTGTGAATCTCAGTCCACAGATGAAAAGGAGTCTATCGTCAAGGCTCCTGAGTGAGCTACTCATCTCTGCCCTCTGCTCTCCAGCTAAGCCCAAGTTTATGGGATTTATCTTGTGAACCATTTGTAGTTTTCACATCACATGATGAGTTAAAAACAGCACATAGCTTTTCTAAATGTTTCGAGGCTATAAATGTAGAGTTCTCAGCTAGAACCCACAGACAACTGATTCCAGTCTGCAATTCTTCTGAGAGTAGCTATCTATTAGCGATCAACAAATTGATGTACGCCATTGTTGTAATGTATAAAACAGAACCATCTGTACTGTCTACAGATGAACAGAGCTAGTGACCTCCTTTTCCCCTCTCTTTCTCTGCTCATTAGCTATCCTGAACCTCTTTCTCTCCTGCTTTCAGTTTTCAAACCCCCAAATGAGACCTAAATCGCTTGCAATACAGGTTAGCTTGAGGAAGGGGGGGCAAACATCTGTCGCGCTAGGTACCCACACGCAGCTCGGGGTATCTCCTGCGAGGAACTTTGGGGATGTTTAATTCATAAACGCTGTCATCCATGTAAACCTCCTGATTTCATAATGACTAACTCTTGGTGGTTTAATTAATTTAATAATGCCTTTCAGAAGCCATAAATGAAAGGGTCTCTGAAGTGGTGCATTAATTAGCCAGCGCCGATGCTAGCCCTGTCAGACTGGTGGCTGTCAAAAGCGGGGCGAAGCGGAAGATGGGCACAGCTGACGTCCTGAGGTCAGAGGTCATGCCAATCATGCTCCTCACCACACTTAATGACTCATAATTTGTGTCTAGTATACACATGTATTAGGGTCAACGTGTGGTCATGTCCATAATTCTCTCCCCTTGCTAGACTACATGAAAATAACTGGAGGGGCGACAAGGTAGTTACACTCTCAGTAATAAGCTGTGGCATGGCCACATTATGCTTCCACTTGTATTTACATGGCAACCACCCCACAAATTACAATCCATCAGAGCTTTGCCTTTACCTTTTTATAAGGTTGATGTTGTTACTGTCTACATCTTTTGCTTTAATTACAATGTTATGGCTTTCTCGCTCACAAGGTTATAACATGGAATAAATCAAACTTCATTAAAAGTCTCAGCAATTCAACGCATGAGCACACAAAATCATCACAGAACCAACCAGATTATATTCCAAACTAACTCCATGCATCTCATAAGGAGGTTGTTTTCCTTTTTCATATTTCATAAATATGAACCAGGGAGGTTTGTGTCTGTGCCTGTCCATTTATTACCATAAAAATCAGCTGACTGAAGTATCTCACTATCTGTGGAGGCAATTAACTGTTTTGAGAGAATGCGTAATACGGGACTTTGTAATGGTATCATTTGGAGTCAAGGCACAGATGCGCCGTGCAGAGCCATACTGTAATTAGAGAGAAACGCTGTACAGGTTTTCCACTAATTAGCAAATTATGCTGAAAATAGCATCAAGCTAATTAACAGTTATTATGGCATTTTTGAAAGTATGACTTTAATTAGCAAAGTCCTGACGCAGGCAATTTCAAACTCGTCTCCAAGAAGATGAGGTAAAAAAGAAAAAAAAAAAACATGGGGCATGATCAAGAGGATACCCAGATTATTATGATGCCGTCAAAAACTAAAGGAAGGGGAGAAAAAAAAGGAGACTGAGAGAGTGAGTGAGGGAGGAAAGGGAGGAGGAGGGCCGGGGGGGGTAAAGCTTTTGTGTGTTGTGTCTGCATCTCCATCCAAATGAGGGGACATGTGTGCTGTGCCACGTTGCCAAGAGGAGCCCTGAGCCGTGTGCCCAGTGTCAGGTGGCAGCGGCTCACCCCTCAGCTACCAGGCGAAGACGAGAGTGAGCTCAGCTGGTGCCCACAGCCACTCACTTATTCTACTCCGCTGCACATTAAAGGAGCCCTCGAGTGGAGCCAAGCAACGCCAGCCAGCCAACCTGACAACAACACTCCACCTCCTCCTCATTTCCAACAGTTCCTCTTAGCACTTCCAGGGACCCACCTTGGACCTAATGATGGTCGGTGACAGCAGATAAACCTGAAGAATTATGCATCCTCTTAGTTTATAAAAAGAAAATATCTTCTCCATCATTTTGGAAATGCTGTGAGGAATAATTTGTGTTTGGAGAAATGCCATTCATTAACATCACAATTGTTGATACAAGTGAGTATTTGGGAGGTGTTTCATGGAAAATGTGTTTTTAAGGCACCTGTGCAGAACCTTTTGAAGGGAGGAAGTGTCACCAATGGAAGTGGGGAAAAGAGTAAAAGAGGAGTGGAAGAGATGGAGGAAGAGAGGAAAGAAGGAGAGGGGTGGACTGAAGGGTCTTTGAAGGCCCAGTGTGTGAGAGAGAACAGAAGTGTGCCTAGCCCCAGGCAGCCTACGGCTCAGGCCCATTAGCTAGACTGACCTTGCCCGCGCCTTTGTCTTTGTGCTCTCCTCCCGCTGCTTCCCCTTCTCAAGCATTCCCTTTTTGTTGTCTCCGAGCGAGATTGGGAAGGGGGCCATATCTTTCAGCTTTCTAAACCTCCCAACCCCCCATCTACCACTCCAACCCCTCCCGCCTCCACAACACACACCCCCCACGCCTTGCCTGGAGCTTGTGCCCCAAAGGGCTCAGTACGGTGACACCCCTAGCCGGTGGCCACCTCTGCCCCGACGAGAACTTGGCTGGAGTGGTCAGTGCCCCAAAGACCCCCAGAGAAAATGCAACATATCAGGGAGCCCAAATCATGGCGCTGTAGGCCTCGCATACGTGCACCCACTCTGGGCAGCCTGCCTCTTTATTGCCTGCCTCTCATTTGAGAGGATGGAGCCTGGCTGCCAAGTTTTGACACCGCCACATATGGCCTCCTCCATCAATCGGACTAATCAAGCATCAAGGGGAGGCAGGACTAGCTTAATTGCCAGCCAGATATAGCTGCTCTCACTTGACGTGCAACCTGAAATAGAAACAGGTCTGAGGAGACATGACAGAAGATAAATGAATACGGCCATTGTTCTAATAATTATATCAAAATACACTTCTTTACTCTTATTCTTCATCTATACTCCACACACATGGCAGTTAATGCAATAGATGGTCTTATTTCAACATGACAAATCAACACTATTGCAAATATTGCCTTAATATAGCATCATCTACTCATTAAAATGTGGATTATGTTCACATTTGTAATGTTTGATACCTCAGGTTAGAGAAGTGTACAGTAAGTTGTAAGGGAGTGCTTTTTTTTCCATGCAGGCTGCAGTGCTCTGCTCCTCCAGAGTCCTTGAGGCGTTCTGTCTGCCTCTGCCTGCCTCTCTCAACTTCCTGTTTCCCTACACCCCCCACTGGGGTAGCAGCCACGGAATAACTTAGCACATGGAATGAGGAGGAGAGATCAACAGCAGTGATCCATTCATCTTGAGTTTCTCCTGTCACTCTCTCTTTCCGTTTGTAAACACTGAGGGTCTGTGGTCAGAATGGCCTTTTGTCCACTGTGTTTTTCTGCGTCCCTCTCTTATTCACTTCAAAGGTAACAAGTGACAGATGTCTGTCTTCTCTGCGGTCTTAAACACTGAGGCTCCGCGATAGCATCTGGGCTGAATGTCAAACTGTGAATCTTCCCCAAGAATGTACTGTGGTTATGCCAAGCTCATTGTTATTAATGTCAGGGACACTGCCTACAGAAGTATTTAAGATACTCCCTGTAGTTCACAGCAGGGTGAGCGTAAGGGGGGGCACGTATGTAAAAATGATGGACAACAATTATTAGAAAAAATATTAAAATAGAGAAATTACAACAAAGGACAAAGTGAATGGATGAATAGCTCAATTAAATCTATAACAATATTTCCTGGTGGGTGTGCTACTTCCCAAAGAATCTGACTCTGCATGAATCAATTTAGCCACAGGAGATGATAAAAAACAAAAAGGGAAAAAAAGAAATATATAATATGGTAAAGCAGAAATTCAGCCGGATTAAAGAGTTCCTTGGAGTTGCAGGAACTAAAAATAAAAAAGTGGCAAAGGTGGTGGTTTTTTAAGCTTGTAATCACAGCACGGTGCTGTGTTTATTTAACTTTCTCATCTCCATCGCTGCCTGCTTTTGGTATTTACATGTTTAATTGAGAAGTGTGCTGCCGGTTTCTTCTGCCCATCTGCCGAGTCCCTTCCTCTTATCAGACTCATTCCTCAAACTGACAGCTCTCCCTTTCTGCATATCTCTCTTTCACTCCCGTGCCACTAAGCCACTAACTCCTCTCTCTCCCTTTCCCTGTCCCTCTTCAATCTGTCAAGGCCAAATATGAGTAATGACAATGCATTTTCCCTCAAATCAAACCAATAAGTAGAAACACGCACAGGCAGCCTCACAAGAAAATTCCCTACCAAGGGTATCGTGTCATGAAACTGTTGTGTGGTCTGGGTTTGTTTTTTTTTTCTTTCTTTTTTCTTTTTTTGTACCCCACGTCTAAATCACCGCCTGTCAGACGCAACATGTGTGTCATTGTATCCCCATCAGCGTGTTTCATTGTACACACTACCACCTCTGAAGAGCTGCCTCTTATCAGTCGAGTGTCAGAGAGCCCCCAGCACCACCGCCTCCTCCCCGTTGCCTTTCTAAATGCTTTTCTATTAAGAGCAGTGTTGTGTCCCTCTGATAGCGGCAGCTTCTCCACTTCATCATTCATAATCCCAATGGGCATCAAAGGACTCTATAGCCACACCAAAGGCTTTGTCATTCAGTGCAAATGAAAACAACCTAAATGAGAGAGCGAATCTGAGGAATTCACTAAAAGAGAGACGGAAATGACCCAATAGGCCCAAACACTCCAATCATGAATAGTCCACTCCACAGCAAGGCACTGCTGAAACCTCACATGCTTGGAGTGGGATTTTGATCTGCTTTAATCCTTTCTAGATGGCACAAAACATATGGAAGGTATTTTACAAGTGTAAAATGGCACTACTTATGTGCTTTGTTTTTTAACTGCTGCTCTATTTTAGATTTTAGCTAACTGCATGGTATGACAGAGAAAAAAAAACAATAAATTCCCTGAGGTAGACAATTGCTCGGCAAATCAAGGAATGAGAGCCATATGAGAGAACAAGGAGGAAAAAAACATCCACTTCTCTACATTATAGCAACGGCGTAGGCTAACTTTCACCAGCTCAAAAAGTCTAAAATGATGTTCCCGCCCTTCCCAGCATGCAGAAGTCCCGCTGGGGGCCTCAATGTGATCAGCAGCATCCCCACCACGTCTCCTCATTATTGAGTAAATAGGTTTGGGCATGTCCTCAGTAAACAAAGCCAAGACTGACAGTTAAGGGAGTGAGGGGAGTGGGAGGCAGCCTCGTTCCCAATTAGAGTCGCCTCAGGCAAAACTTTAAAGAGGAGATCAATCCTACAGATCGCTAAACTGATCCTGTCACAGGCTGGGGATATTTAAACCGTGGTGCAGAGCAGAGCGGTGCAGGCTAGTTCTCAGTACAGTTTGACTGTGTGTGCTAATGACTTGGGGGTAGGCTCTCTCACCAGGACACACACCCCACAGCGAGGCGGCCGTGATTGACGGGTGAAATCGGACCTCAGCTGCAGTTCTCGGCACTGTAGGGGCCAGATGGGGAAATAGTGATTTGCGTTTTTTAGTATGCAGCTCCTGCACTTACGGATATTCCCTAATTGTCTCCCTTACTTACCTGTGAGGCTGTTTCCCATCACAGATGCAGAATACATTTCAAATTAACTCAGGATGTTTTGATTTTTTTTTCCCTCACCCTACACCTTTGAAGCAGACTTATTAAAATGTGCCAGTGGGGGCTCATCCCTGTCCATCTACATGAGGTAAAAAGTTAGTTCTCACTAATCTGGAGACCAAAAAAAAAAGAGACTAACATAAGGTGAACGAAGCGGGAGTGGTGGAGATGACACCTGAGTTTAATTGCATCGTCAATTCATGACATCCTGCTAAAGAAGCACATACTGTATCTTTGACTACAAGTAGGTAGCTAGCACACTCCAACTCCCAGGCACACACGGGTAATGTGTAATGAGCTACCATGCTCTCTGCAACTGCAGAGGAACTGAACATTTAAATGAGTGAATGATGCATTATGTATATCACCAAGGTTCCTGTGCAGGAATTAATCATGATCATAAAAGCCAACGACAAAACAACATACTCAGGCCATTGCTAAATTGTTGTGATCTAATGCAAAACAAATTCATTTTTCATGCCATTAAAGATAAAGAAAATCTTAAAAGGTTTGGTTTTGCTTGTCTGCGTCTCTTATTGAGAGTCATTCACTTTCAACTTTATTTGCGGATTATTGCAAATCCCCGGTACAAATCATATCATGAAATCATGTAGCTGGGACATTGGATGTGTTCTGCTAATGCTCAAGGAAGATCCCCTGAGGGAGCCATTGAGTGGGGGAGAAGGGAAAGAAAGAGAGAGGAAGGAGAGAGGCAGATAGAGGGAGAGCAGGCAAAAGAGAGGTGGAGAGTTACAGGACGGGGAAAGGAGGGAAGGGCGGGAAAGAAAGACAGAGAGGAGGGGAGGGCGGCAGCAGTCAAGCTGCACTTTATCCTGACAGATCTCCTTTACACACTAATTTCCTTGTTAAAGAAGAGAAAATGGCACTCAATCCGGAGAAATCCTTTTCTCCTGGAGCAGGCCTGTCAGCTGAGGGATGAGTGGATACAAGCAGAGCTTTCCTCCTCAGGCTAGCTCCCCCTGGCACACAGCAGCTAGGCTACCGCTCACAGCAGAGCTCTCTATCTATAGCCATAATTAATACACCATCGGAATATAATGAACCATACCATGATACATGAATTTCAGTGGGTGCTGTCGACAGCAGTCATTTAACAGCTTGCTGGAAATCAAATGTGAAGTGAATTGATTTTTTGATCATGTCATCTCCATTACAAATGGCAAACAAATCGTGTACAAACATTTCATGCTCAGTTGCTGTTTAGAAACATTCCCCATGACAAAATAGTAAGCCCCCCTTCATTCACAGTTACTAGCAAAGACAATAAAATCCAACAAGGGCACATCTTTCACCGCAACATATTTATCACTGAATTTGTAATTCACCAAAGTGTATTAGCTTGGATTTGAAAAGGGAAGAAAAGAAAAGCCTCTTTTATTTTAAGTCAGGGGTGTTAGCTGTTCAGTCTGGATGTTCTCATCTCCCAAGATTACTATTCGCGGGGTGTGTGTCAAGACTACTTTTCAGAAATCTCGGTAACAATTCAGATGCGATCAATAAGGAGTGACAGTTTATTCTAAGGCTTAGCACAGGCCAAGAAAAGAACGACTGAAGCATCAAGTTTAGAGGAATGAATCTGTTTTGTATTTGATTTTTCCATTAAATTTATCACCACTTTAACTCTCCCTTTTTCCCTCTCCTTCTCACTTGTTCACTCTCACTTGCTCCCACACTCTGTCACTCACATCAACAACAAGGCTGTAAACGGCTGTCAATTTCTCATCTGTGATTTCCATGTCTTCACTTTCATCCATTTTTGATTGCTTCACACCCTGTACCTATGATGCTTTTAGTGCTCATCTGTGACCTTGTGAGATGATGGGGAAAATTATAAAATAAATTTTCAGTGGCAGAGTGCTGCTGCCCTTTATAACACTTCATCATATCTGCAGTGGACGGAAAATAGTTGAGAAACATTTTCTTACAAAACTCCCTGATGCTGGTTTGGCACAAAATCATATGGTAAATCTATTACCACTTTGTCAAGAGAAACCACTTGAGGTTTCCCACAGTGTAGCAGCAGGCAAAGTGGGAAACAGTAACCCTGAAAGTACTGTCCGATTTCTCTTATTAAAGTGTTTTCAAAATCTTCTCTCTTTTCGGATTTAAGGGTCATTGAGAAAGCCAATCAGAGGGACAGGCCAGTCAGAAAGCCAGCGGCGTGAACAGGACAGGAACCAGCTGATGAAATTCATCCATACTTCTCACTTATGATGACATGATTGATTTTCCCTCAGAGTGCTCAAATGTAGGATTGTCTTCCTACCCCCATCTCCTCCTCCATCCCGCCTCAATCTGCCCACCCACCCGCCAAGCCAACAGCTAATGGATAAAGCCTCTGTCTGTCTCAGGCATGGCGGAGAGTTGACGAGTGGAAGAACAACTGCAACGAATGAAGGGTGAAATCTGAGAGTGCAATTTTCCGTCTGTCAATCTCCCTTCAAGAGAACAAGTTGACCACCAATCAGCAGAGTCGATTCGGGGCTGGCGGTTGATGGGAGCATTCTGAGTGACAGCGTCATGTCACTACATTAACACAGCAATGAAAAGACATAAAAGGGAATTTTTTGAAGGCCCTGGCCAGTTATTCGATTTCTGGATGTGATTCGGGGGAGGGGTTGGGACCATATTTTTCTGCCTTAACAAATGAACAAACTGACAAGTTAATGCATAACACATCACTATATAATTCATGATTCGGAATTTGGGAGACTCCTATCATCCACTAGGTGCTTCAAAATACAACCAATTAAACTTTACTTAATTATTAAAGGTAGAAAGTGAGGGAGAAACATGCCTTAAAAACTCTTGCTTGCAGTCAATTACGATAAAACTTTAATGAGCCTGGATAGAGAGCCATAAAAACTGATAGCCCCTCCGTCATGAATTATATATCCATATCGATTTTGTTTCTTTGCTATAAGAATTGCAGGTAATCGTATGTTACCACATGTAAAGTGCACTTCCCTAGTGAGGATAAATATTAACTATCAAATATATATGAGATGTGTGTGCATTTATGACCAAGCTCATGTAGAAAATGAAGAGCAGAGATGTTGAGGCAAGGGCCATTGGGAATGGATGATGGGTGCCATATCTGACAGTAAGAGAGACCCTTAGCGGTACTGGCTTGATATGTTACCTAGTTAGCGTCACAGAGAGAGGAATAAATAGTTCTTTATTATTTGTGGTTGCCATCATGTCTCTCCTAATAGACAGGCTATACTGAGTTTAAACCACATTATCCTCTGCGAGACCATCGCAATTACTCTTGAGAGCTAGGTCTGATGTGTGGATAAGGCAGGTCGCCCATGTCTTAATGAACACAAACAATGTGAAATGGAGGAAGGAGCAGTGGGGGGAAAGATAATGGCAGGGGAGGGCTTGTTTTAATAGACACAGCACTAAGTTGTTTGCTATGATCTATGCGAAGTCTGAGAATGCTGAAAACCCCCAATGTTAGTTTGTAGAGATCTGTTTTCACGATCCTATTACCCAATCAATCCACACCCTTTTCTTTGCATTTTGCCGGTGAACAGCAGGCACAAATCCTGTTTAGAGGATCTCTAGTTGTGGACTTGTGTGTCTTGCTGTCATTGTCACACGGTCCTGCCTTGTTGGACACTCGTGGAGGTTAAAGGGCACCAAACTGGATCACTGTGACACCCAGCGCGAGCGTTATCCCCAGCACAAATGGCTCAGTGCTGGGTTAATTGATAAACTGCCGCTCCACTTCATTAGTCAGACAGACCGGGCTTAACGAACGAACACAGAGAGAGTGTCACTCTGAATATGTTAATCATGACTGGCCATTATGGGGCTCTTCCCTCTACCTTCTTGTCTCAATCTCTGGTAAACTACAGAGACAAGGGACGTGGACTCACTTCAAACCCTGTGTACGCTTGTGTCGAGCAAGGCTATTTATCAGTGACAATAGAAAAAAAAACGGGAGACAGACAGACGCAAGAGTGGTCCTTGGTGTTATTGAATATAAATATATAATAACCATGTAAAAAATGCATCATTTGGCCTTTTCACAAAGGCAGTTGTAATATAGCGCTAGGTGAGCACTGTACTTGACGTACATACTGGAGGTGAGGGTGTCAGGGGAGAGCTCGCTGGAGCGAGAGGAGGTTTTATTGTTGCCCAGCCCTTCCGCTTAAGTGCACATGGCTGGGAGGAAGCCGGGACCTCCAGCTCTGACCTCTGCGCATGTATATTTAATAGGCCATCAGTTGGCCGGGGCAGCGCTCTGATCAGGATTCAGAGAGGGGCTTTGAACACCCCTGTGTATTCCTGAGCGTGCAGCCTCAAGCTGCTCTCCCCAGCTGTGTCAATCCGACAGCACTGTTACAGGCACCCAGACAAGGCGCTGGGCACTCCACTGCTACCGCCTAATGACTACAGGAAAAAAAAAAAAGCAAAACAAACACAAAAACAATAACATTTGGCGTATGGAGCTCTGCTACCATCTAATGAGTGGCTTTAAAAACTGAAATATTACGCCAGCTGATATACTGTAGGGTGTGTGGGATGTGTTTGGATTACATCAGCTATACTATACAATGCTATGTTCCCCTTAATAATAACAAAAAGGCAATCTCACAGTGACTACACTACACACGTCGGTAACGATCGCAGAAACAAGACAGCAAACAGAGAAGTGCCACTCGTGTGTCTTTTCTTCTAACAAGGTATCACTACTCTTTGAATCAAATCGGCTCTGTGTGTGGGTGCGTGTGCATGTGTGTGTGAGCGTATGAATGTCACAGTGCATGCACGTGTGTGTGTGTGTGTGTGTGTGTGTGTGTGTGTGTGTGTGTGTGTGTGTGCATGCGTATGTGAGGGCAGCTTAACGAGGGTGGTTCATTTGACAGGCAATTAGTTTACGGAGCTGCTATTGACAGCCCCTGTGCTTGTGTTTGTTCAACAGCTCTGGGTGAGTTCCACGCTCCCTGGGCTATGTGACAAAGCACCTCCGACAGGGAGCTCCTGATCTCCACCGAGGCTCGGAGGCTCGCACTGTGAGGGGGGTGGATATGTGACAGCCTAGCAGAGAGAAGAGAGGAGAGAGAAGGGGGAGAGATACAAAACCCACAAGGGTCTATTAGGGGGTTGTTGCAAGTTAATGTAGCTACAACACACTTTTTGTGTCGTATTTTGAAAGGCCTGAGCAATGATGTTGTCATTTGTTGTTTGATTGCGGGGATAGCAGAGGGTAATCTTAGGAGACACGCAGGCTCTCACACTACATGCATACACATAAAAATGCAGAAAGAGAGGAGACAAGGAGGTGGGGGAAAGCTAGAGGGAGATGGAGAAGAAGAAAAATATAACAAGATCCAAACACTCTTTTATCCTCGAAAATCCCATATTCTAATGCAAGGGCCCATCCCTCTTTTAGTTGCAACCGTTTCGTTTGTAGAGCCAAGCTCCAATCAATATCATTATTTTCACAGAGGATCGAAGCGCCTTCACCGAGTTAATGGGGGATTGAGGTGGTAAACGTTTACCCTCTCACTGTCAGCAGAGCAGTGGTCCATAGTGGGCCCAGATGACAGCACTGGCCCCACTGTGGACACACTATGTGGAGATGTCCTGTGGGTAGACAGGCTGCATGGACTGTCAACCGCCTGCCATGCCCTAGATGGCCTAACATATCAGCTACTTGAGTTAGAGCAGCAGCATGGTCTTTTGACTTCTGCTAGAGCTAACAGAAACACACCGGCCAGTGCTGGCAGCAGCATTACTGCACTGCTTGACATTATTATTACAAGAAAAACTGGAAATACGCATTGTTTTTCCTGTATCGTTTAGAAATTAACAATTCAACGTAATGCAGAAGCAATTAAGTAAAATATTAAATAACATGCTGCAGCAACATAAAATATTTTTTGGTCATTGCTAAGCCGTCTTCGACCGTGGATCAGCTGTTCTGTCGGATTTTTGAGAAATGAAGACTAATCTGCAGCTGGCAACAGCAAAGCTAATTCTCTCATATAGCAGCATATGCTAAATAGCTCTTCGAGCACGCAGATGCATTGCTGTAAAATACTTCTCCTGTCTGCGTATCTGCATCTCCCAGATGGGTCCCAAGCTGTGCCAAACTACATCCCATCAACTGCTATGAACTATGGCATCACATGACCGCAGGAGATATGTGGGGTCCTATTCTGTCGTGCCTTGGCACAACATGGTCAAGCAATGCATCATCAGGAAGCCCACACTTTGTCAAAATGGAGGTAACTAACAGAGAGGGGAGGCAGGGGAGAGACAGCGCCTGTTCCGCTGTTGAAAGTGTTGAAAGTTCTGTTCAATAAACAGGAGAAAAGAACAAGACATTTGTCCAATTTCTTTTTTTTCACTTTGGAAAAAGACTAATCAGCAGAGTTTGAGTTGATTTGGGTTTGCATGAGGGTGTGACAGAGGGGTAAGAGATTTCATGGGACGTTGCCCCATGATTCATTGAGTTATTGGTTTCCGCCCTGTTTTAATCGCTGGCGGGCCTGAGCCAAAAAATCTCGGAGGATTCCGGAGAGCTCTTTTCTCCACCATTCAGCAGAATGGAATTTGGTCTGCAAGTGCCTCACGTCATTTGAGGCGTCCTTCACAGTTTCGGGGGCCCTAATTCAAACCACATGGAGGCCAGCGTCCGGTTACGGACCTCTGCAAAAAAAGGACACATTCCCATTGGCTGCTTCAGGATGGGAAATGGGTTGTCTTGATGGAAAAAGATAACAAACACATCTAAGTAGGAGTCACAACATAGCCAAAGCACACACACATTCACATGCATAAATATACATACACATGTACATACACAGGGACATATACAAATATACATGCATATACACAAATACACACACAGACTGAAAAATGTACACTTATGGGCCTGCAAAAGCTGTTTGCTTGACATGATGGAAGAATGAGCAGCAGGCTCTGTAATATTGCTCCTATTCTTCATTGACAAGCATATATATTTTTGCTGTTCCCAACTGACTTTGCAGCGCTGAACTCCATTTATGAATTATCTGACATATTTCCTGCTATTTTTTTGACAGGAGTACTCAGAGGAAATTTCAAGGCACCTTTCTCCTGACAAGTAGAAATATCAATATTTGAATAAATTGCAGATTTGGATCTCCTCACATGGATGCTCTCCAGCAAGTGTGTGTGTGTATGTGTCTGTGTATGACTGTGTGTTTGTGTGTGTGTGTGTGTGTGTGTGTGTGTGTGTGTGTGTGTGTGTGTGTGTGTGTGTGTGTGTGTGTG
>JBBMJY010000003.1:8890650-8918677 GCA_037833715.1 Toxotes lorentzi
TGTGTGTGTGTGTGTGTGTGTGTGTGTGTGTGTGTGTGTGTGTGTGTGTGTGTGTGCGTGTGTGTGTGTGTGTGTGTTTGTGTGTGTGTGAGTGAAGGGAATGGGAAGGGGTTTGTTTCATTCTGTTACCACGGTCTTATCCCCCTGAGCCCGCAGGCAGAAATCTGTATGCAGCATTTCATTAGGAGGGAGCTCGACTGAGTGACATGTGAAGCACACCTCGCCGTCGACCTGATGAAGTTTACTTCTCTCAAACGACAAAAAGCCACTTTGTAGACTAGCCCTTTTTTCCACAGAGGAAGAGAGGGGGTGATGGCTGAGCACCAATAAAAGAATCATGAATGTTGTTTCACAGAATGACAGGCCTATCTGTACACAAATATTTCTCTTCGAAAAAAAATGTAAGCTTCAGAGCTTTTTTCCTCCTCTCTTTTTAAGGCAGATTTGACTTGATAGAACTGACAGTGTTCAAAAATATGATCACCTAAATTCTAAGCCTTGCAGAGAACAGCTGACAAGAAGCACAAGAGGCAGAATAGAAACAGATTGATCTTATCTTACAAACATGGCAAGTTTTATGTGCGGAAAGTAGCATTTCACCCAGTGAACTAAATAATTTACAAACAAATACGCCATTGTCCTACAACCTTGATAAATACACCATCGCTGTCTAAGAGGTCAATGTCAAGCATCCATAACACTCAGCACTGTCTTCTTAAAGCTCCTGGTGTTACGTATGAGAGACTTCTGCCTATCTGTCTCACTCTGTTTAGCTGCAGTAGCTGCCATGCTGTCTGCATGTCTGCTGCTGCCGCTGATAGATCACTCTCCTGCCTACCCCTTCAACCTACCCCCCCTCCTGTCCATACCCCACCATCATTTCAGGGAGTCTGAGAAATGGCTTAGCCATGTAAGGTTACTCAGGTACCAAAAAAGGCAGCGACCTTGTGACCCCCAGCGCCGACCTTCCTGACCCGAATGTCATACTTTCTCCCTCTCCAACAGAAAACAAAAACAAATCTTATCATGCGCCTCCGTGGCTCAAAGAAAAAAAGAAAGCCCTTATATCAATGTGGTGCTTTGACAATCATCTATCCACATGACCTGTGATTTCTCCGACAGGGTCTGCTTGACACTTACAACAGAGAGGTGACGGCACGCAGGTTGTCCATCTCTCGCCTTGCCTGCCCTTATCTCCTCTCTTCCCCATCTCTCCCCTCTCTCCTCCTTGTGTGCACAACTTAATAAGCAAGCAAGGGGTAGATTCCCATTATGGAAACCCTGGAAAATGGCCCGGACATTTTCCCCCATATCTGGGATCTCCATCTGGAGAAGGCACTCTTGCTCACACTGCCCCCCTCGTCCAATCTCTGTGTGTGTTCTGGTGAGCCTATACTGCAGAGATGGCTTTCACTCTCCACTGGCTACAATGAGATTGGCCCACCAGGTTGACTCTATTCGAATCGACAACCCATTTCAATAACGTAACAAAACAGAACAGAGTGGTGATGTTGAATAAAACATTTCTGAGGAGTGCCCAGGGGCCAAGATGGACGTCTTAAATTATCTAAATCTGTACGATTTTGGAACACTTTAACAGAATATATATATCAAGACATAACACAAAATAGTCTGTTGCGTATTGATTTAATAATAGCATGCAATCTTGTTTAGGTTCTCCCTTAGTGTTGTCTTGAACTGCATGTCTGTGTCACTGCTCTCACATCAGTTATTCATAACTAGAGTATATGGTTAACAGACTAATAAAGATTACACTGAGGTCAGCAAGTCACTAATCCCCGGCGTTATTAGTAAAAACAAAGCCTACAGCTTTACGCCATGCACCTCATCGCATCTGAGTGCCTATGCACGTGCATAGAGTCCGAACATAATATGGTGTGACTTAAACCATACAATGAGAAGAGAAAATAAATATGCTAAGAGCAGCAGGGGTGGACCGGGCCAGGCCTCTGCGGACCTATGTCATCGCTCCCTCTGGTCTCGGCAGTGCTCCCCACCCGAGCGAAAGGCTCAGTGATTACGGAGGCTCAGCTTCCCTCTAAGAAAGCAAACCGGAGCTGCAGTCCAAACAAGGCCAAGCCAGCAGAGAGGGAGCACTGCTACACCAGGCAGCTCGGGTTTACCGTCGCCTCCGACCTGGCTGGCCCCCGGGCTTGCATTAGTCCCCCAGCCCAGCCTCTCTTGGACAAACAAACAACCACCACTTACACAGTCAGGGACGAGCAGTGAGGCAGGGAGAGCTGGTGCCACCAGCACTGTGTGGAGGGGAACCTGACCCAATTGGATTTGCTTTATCACCCCATATAATGACTCCCAGACTGGCCTGTTCCAGTGGTAGAAAATAAAAGATTACAAAAAAAATCTGCCTGCCTGCCATTCTGAGTTTGGCCCAAAATGGGCAGCTCCCCCAAAACAGATGGGGAGGCATCTCAAAAATGTTCTCTGCCTCTGGGGACATGTGGTTTTCCCCATCATTATATAACTGTAAACTCCTGGATGTCAGAGATTGGGGATAATAACTTTCAGATGTTGGCAGCCCGGGCCAATGCTGGGACCTGCTGGATGGGAACGGTTATTTGGCAGAGGGGAGGAAGTCCGAGAGATTAGGACTAAGATGTGACAGGGAGAAAAGTGGATCTGGACAGGAGCTGAATGGGTCGCCTTATTCTGTTTCAGTGTTTTCGGCATTGTACCGGGCCCTAATAATGACCGTGTGGGAGGCAGAGGCCCAGCGTGTATGTGGGTGGGTGTCTGTGTGCGGGTGGGAATTAGACACAAATTAATATCAAAACCACAGGAAATCATGTCATCGTGTTAACACGCCGAAATCAAGCTCAAGTGCTCGGGCTTGATCCACCACTTTTAGCATTCCATTTCAATTTTCAGATTGATTTGATATGACAGTTTTAGCACTCCCCATTGCAGTGCAGATGTGCCACTAATTCAGAAACAGACACACCTCCTTCAATAAATGAGTCCTTATAGAAGTGTCATCCCGTTAAACCATTTTTATTGGTTTGTCTCACATGGCGGGAGAGGATCATTGTTCACTGTGGACGTGGTTGCTGGTTGCCGGTGTGGTCAAGGTTTGGGCACTCAGACCCATACTCCTCTAATGAAATGAAGCATCTCCTCACGTTTTTATACATTCCAGCTGGTCACTGCATGGTAAAAAGCACAATCCTGTTTTTCTTCTTTTTACATTTTTTTTTTCCTTTTGCTTTAAAGTATCGATCGCAGTGCTGAACAAGCAGAGGAGTGTTTTTTATTGTAAATCAATACTGATCGATCGGCAGCCTGGGTGTTGAATATGGATCAATATCACACCAGGCTGTGGAGGAGATCTGATTTCAATTGGCAAAAGAAGCCCGCAGCAGGTTTCCATCAAGCGGTAATTCAAGACATGGGAACATAAGTCAGATGGATTGATATAGACTAGCCAGGACCTTTCTTGCCACTGAACCAGCACAAGGAAATTTCTGTCATATATCATTAGCACAGTTGGGGCAGGCAGTAGAAAAAAAAAAAAAAAAAAAAGAGGGGGAGCAAAGTACCTCAATGACCCTCAATGAAGAGCACTGGTCAAACATTGAATAAATACTCCATTATTAGCATGAATCTTATGTTTTTTATAAAGAAACTCCGGAATCAAAAAAGTCCAACCAACTCAAACACTAAAATAGACGCTGAGGCTCTACTCTCTGTGCACACATGCACCACAGTGTGGTCATGTTCTGTGGAACTTCTGGAACTGATTATGCGGAGGTCAGCTTGAGATTCATACTGTAAGCTGTTATTAATTTACTGAACAAATGTCCTGGAGAAAACTGGTGAATGGCGAAATATTTTTATTACACTTATCATACAGTCGATCTTTATTAAACTCGCACATTTGTTTAATTTAAACGCCCCAACAAAATTCATAACATAATTTAACGACACACGTGTCACCAAAGTGCATCGAGCATGTGTATATGTTAAAAAAGCAGGTCGCCTTGTTCATTCATCACTTGTTTGTGATTCCTGAACAGTGGGGCACTGTTCCAAATGACAGCATTGTAAAACAATAAAAACAGAGCTATAGTTAGAAATAACTTGTCACTTTTAATAAATGACACTGGTTCAGGGCTCTTTCTCTGGGGCTTCTCCTCCGATACATCCCAGGCACCCCTGGGGCCAACAGAGCAGCCAGCAGACCAGCTCGTTTCCCCGAGGTAACTGATGACCCTATCCCTGAATTCCCCCATCTTTGTCCTGTGACCTCACACCAGCGGGAGCAGGACCATGTCCGATGAAATCTTCAGACTGCTTCCCATCCTAATCTTGCCCGTGTCACACTACAAATTGCTACATTCAGAAAATGGAAATAGATTGAGGTGGAGAAGGAGGGAGGGACTGACAGAGGTAGGGAAAAAGGGAAGGATGGGAAGGGGAGTGGAGGAGTGTGCATCGACAACCAGTCCCCTAAGAAAAATACTTGAGGAGAGAACGACTCGGGAGATCCAGACAAGGAATCACATCTCAGCGAACATATTGATCTGATTTACAAAACCTCCACTCTAATGCGAAACAAATGGCGTGGGCGTGAACTGGTACTTAACCATAAAACCCCAGCATTACTCCGTCTCCGATGAAATACCACATATATCCCTCACCAGGGCCTAATGTGCTGTTTTACGGCCAGATACGACTGAGGTTGACCCAACAGTTTGTTTGACAATTAGGGGAAACCTAATAAGGATTGAATGGGAGTGAGAACATGCCAAGAGAAAGAAAGGAGACCCTTTTTCAAAAGAAAAAATGGCTAAAAAAACACTGGTCTGAGTGACCTAAATTCACAGTGATTCACAGGATCAGGAGCTGTTTGACAAAGCTCTTGCGTCATTAATGCTTTAAGAAACCAAACAACATCTTCAAAACAGCTACAAACTTTAATTATAAAGGAGAGCTGCTAAATATTTGAGAAAGAGTGGCATGTTTTATTTACTTCAGATTTAATTTCAATAATGTAAGATTTTCATCATGGTGGCTTGTTGCAGCAGTGTGTCAGGGAAAAGTGAATAAATCTTAATAGTTTGTTTTCTTTCATAATATCAAAATAAATCACTTATATTGCTCCACAGCTGCATTTAAGTCACATTAATGTGGCATTAAACCAAGTCAGTGAATGCAACTGAAGATAGTAAACTTTAACAACATATAAAAACATACACCAAAAAAAAAAATCTTTGATAACCTTTTCGTATTTCTCTTCAGCATGTGTGTGTGTCTCTGTGTGTAACTGTGTGTATATACAAGGTCCAGTGTTGCTCTTGGCCCAGCATTCATCCCATCACCCCAGCTCTGGCCTTGTTTCTGTCAGCAGTGAACCAGGGGAGTAAAAGAGTGGGGGGAGAGGAGAGCAAGAGAAGGAGAGGAAGAGAAGGAAAGAGGGAAAGAGAAGGGGGTGGTGAAGGGGGGAGGGGTTGTCTCCATGGACAGATGGACTGCTCTTTCTCAACACATGTGGAACCATGTTTCGTCTTTCACTGCCGTCAAGCTGGAGCCGAATCCGTCGCTCTGTTGGCCCGCGCCACTCTCTGGTACTGCACACCTCTCTCTTTAGCACAGCACGCACACACACATACACAAGTGCACCAACACACACACATACATGCAAGTGTGTGCACGCACAGAGACACACACACACCACACAAACATCTCCGTCTTTCTCTGCACACATGTTAAAGTCATCACCCCTGCTCAGCGCTAGTAAAACACAACACCCCCGGCTTCTCTGCTGTTGTCAAGTCTTGCCATTAGCTGATGCCACTGGGGAATCCTACCCTAGTGAGGTGGGTCTCCCTCGGGAACATCAGGCACCACGTTACGTTCAGCCGCCACTCATGTGAACCCAAACATGTGAGCATAATTTGGAAAATATCATTTATACTGTGCGTCTTTGTACGTGTCTTGACATTTACAAACTGCGATAAAACCGACATGAGGGAGGAGGGAATAGAAAACAGGGCGAGAATAATTTGAGGTAATGTTTTGCTTAGTGAACAGTATTACCCAATCCTGGATGTTGGAGCACTGGGAAGGAGGTTCTGGCTCTGAGGCTGCAGAGAGGGTCTGGGTTTCATTTTTCGGCAAGTGCAAGCCAAAGGAGAGCTGCCAAGTACAGCTTTCGCTCTCAACACTTCCTGCTCTTCCTACTCTGGCTCAGGAGGAGACAGGCTTCACTCAAACATCATGTCGACTTAGGCAGGGGTGGCCAGTTTACTCTCCCATTTCTCAATGGGCGTCAAAAACTCACATCTGTCACACGAATTACAACAAACACAGCCCTAAGTAATGCCACAGATAAAAGGTGTTTGTATGCATGGGTAAGTATATAAAGAAAGCATTTCCTATACTAGTTAACAGCTTTAAATGACTCACTGTAAAACCTAGAAAAACACTGCAGCGCGGGTCCCACAGCTCAGTGGTATAATGTAAAAAAAAAAATCCAGAAGGAACACCTGCAGCAATCAGCTCTCAATCACAACAACAGTGACCCCATCCACTGCATCATTTTCATTATGGATGGTGGGAGCACAAAGCTAGATTAACACTACCTACTGAGTGCCATCTTAATTGCCCCTCTGCAGATGCAGTGAAAACATGTCATTTAGGTACTTCATAAACAGACTTCTCTTTGCAGGTTATCAAGACAGCCGCTCAGTGAAAACACACCCTCTTTTCCAATGCTGATGTGCAATTAAAATGGTTTTAGAAATCCTCTTTGACAGTCCAGGGCTTAGCCAAAAATGTAAATGACATTAAAGGAGACAATGAATTTAATTTTGTTTAATGTCCCCTTTCGCTGATTCTCATTTACATCACATTTCCACATAAAGGGCTGACCTTATAAATACTGGCATTTGTTCAGCTTTTGGAGGTAATCACGGTTTTGCAAAAACCAGATGGGAGCACACAAATTTTCCGATTTGTTTCTTAGAAGGCCGAGGGAAGCACATGTGAGACGTTCTAAGGCTGCAGTCTTTTGTTTCTGGTAAACAACTTGACAACAAGTCAAGTGCACTCTGGGAAATGACCTCGTAGGGGTTCCACAAATGAACGATAACGCAAAGTCATTTAGAAAATACAGGCTCACTAATGAGGGACATAACGGAAAGCTAAGCAAAATTTACATTAGGCCAAAATTTAATTGCATTAACACACGAACAGGTGCGGCGAGGCCTTTATAAATGAGCTAAATGAATAAAAGCCTCCCACAGCACAACCATGTGTGCTGACCAAAAAAAGAGACAAGGGGAAAAATAAGGGGAAAAACAAGTCAATGTCATGAATTATTCAGTGGCTGGGCTGCACTCCAAAGGTCAGTGCTCTTTGACCTTTGTGACAGGAAGTGAAAGGGAGTGCCGTAGCCGCTGGAATAAATGGAGCTGACATGTTTAGATCTGGTCCAGAATCCGTTTCTGAATGGCAGCGTAAATTGACACAGGATGTTAAACTGTATGAACATACATTAAATTCAAAATTCATATATGGGCAGAATACACACTGATAACACATTCTCTCTCTGTCTGTCTCAATTCTACTTGCATAAATTGCTCCATGCTTCTCAGAGTAAAATATGACCTTTGAACCCCAACACACAGAACGAGTCATTTTCTCTCCTCTTTCAACAACATGTGCTGTCTTTTTACAAAATCCATGTGTGAGCCTGAACAATGTATCTAATCTTTCACACAAGAGAAGACAAAGTCAATATGCAAGAGAGTGAAGACAGATACCAGACCAGGAGAGTCATCGCAAATTGAGTTATGTTTGGCTATACACTACATGCACTGTAAATGGGAAAACCATCTAATCAGATATTGGTACCTCATCACTGTAATTCTAAAGACTCAAATTACTGACTGAATAAACCTACACCCCCACTTACTTTAAGGCACCATTAACTTATAAATGTGACATCTGTAGCACTGCTGGTTTTATAAAGGAGGGAGATGATTACACCAAACTGCAAAGTGCTGCAGTCACAGCAACAGTGCTACAATTAGTCACCAAAAAAAAGAAAAACAATATCTGCTTTTTTAAATTTAATATAAGCAGCATTTTTAATCTGGTCTGATGTTGGAAGAAAGAAAAAAGAAAGAAGCGCACTCACTCTATTGAAGACAATGGACTTTTTTTTTTTTTTAATAGTGACTTTCCCAAAAGATTTTAAAATTTGAGTCACAACACATATAAACCCACCCAAATGCAACAAAAATAGGGCCTTTCTTCATCCAAAAAATGAGTATGAATAATGCAAGGGCATCAAATGTAAGTGCTGAAATATTTAAAGACCAAGCAGTGCTGAAACTTTGTGACAGCTGTTGGGCCTATATCTAACCAACTTTTTTTTAAAGAGAATCCTTCCTCTTCAAAAATCTGAGTGAAAATCTGTATCAAAACTCTGAGAGAAAATAGGGTAAACAGATGTCTGGCTTGACCGCAGGAAAATAGGACACATTTGGAATGATAAGTTTCCCAAACTCCGTTGGATATGCCAGATCCATGGGAACGCCAGTTAATGTCTTGCTAGATGCCAGCTAGCTGTGTGCGCTTTCCCCTCTTACCATCTGGGAAAATGTTACAGCGAATGAACGCCATCAATGATTCACTCCAAATCTGTTTCTTAAGGTTCGGCCACGCTACTGTTTCTCCAGGAAATGTGGCAGTGCTAGCTGGTTTTCATACTGTAATTGTAGACAGATGAGACATGCCTGATTCAACAATCAAACCTCTCCTCTAGGTTTATGTCACTCAACTATGTTCTACTCAATTGGAAATAATCAGTTTCTGCCAGCAGCGACCGCAGCACAGGTGCCTGTAATGATGTGCATGAGAAAATGACAGATGTAACAGAAATGGCTGTAAAACATGGACGCTTTAACTAAAAGCTTACCCATATGCACAGCGGTACAACAGTAATTGCAGTAAATAATCTTACGTAGCGAGCCTACAGTGTGCTCTGGTCATGTCCGTAACTCATGCTAAACCCTGCAACCTTTCACAAGCACCCCTCTCTGCACGCCTCCTTCAGTCACTGGGAACCTGTGTGGGTCTGTTAGGGTGAGCTGACGGGCTCATAGTTACGACATGGAGACAATGGGAGGGTCTAATGAGGAACATATGCTTTTGTGTTTCAACAGAGCCACTCATTGTGCAAGGAAAGGGATACTCTACTCCTATTCAGACTCATCACAATGAAAATCCGAGCCCTCCCTGAGCCAGTTGAGCTTACAATATCCATCCGCTTCTTTTTTCCCTGTTCTTTTTTTTCCCACCCCTCTTCTTGACTTTAATTCTCCATGCATTCATTTTGCTTATTGTACTTATGTTACATGTTTTGTCTCGCAGATTGAAGAACAATGGCGTGCGAAACTCTAAGCAGTAAAAGGCAGCAGAGCGACACAAAGCAAACATGAAAGCAGCGGAAATTAGGCAAAGTAGACGTCTCAAGTTATATGTTAATGTTTGCGATATCATCCCTTCACTAAGAAATGCACCTGACTAATAAATTAAGCAATCCGCTTGGCACCAGACACCGCGAAAAAGCTCTATCCTTACATTGTCCTAAACACTTCAGTACTTTACTTGTGCTTGCACTGTGACTGTCATAAAGAATATAAACAATCAACCTGAGCAACAGCATAAACAACACTCAAGCAGCATGCATGCATATGAGGATGTACTTGCGTGTGTGTGGGTGTCTGGCTGGCTGTCTGTCTGTCTGCGTGTTTGTGTCCTCGTCTGTGTGTGTATCTGCATTTATCTACATGTGTGTCTGTGTGAGTTTGAGTTCAGACAGCAGTAGCTCTGGTAATCCATCCAGGCTCCCAGGGCAGCCAGCTCCTACTTCCTGATGCATGAGAAGCCGCTGGAGTGGAGTGGCAGCAACAACTGCTCAGCCCTATTTGATTACTAATAAGAGAGTTGTCCCCTCTGTCAGATACCAGGCATTCTCCACTAAGCAAACAGTGATTCCGGCTAGTCAAACATTAGCATTGCTGTCTCTCCCTACTACGTGGTGAGAGTTACATTGAGATCAACGCGCAAACGAAACCCCCTACCTCGCTCCTATATCCACCACACACACACACACACACACACACACACACACGAACGCACACACACATACATCCACGTCCCTAAACATATTCAGACTGTCCAGGACATATAGTTTCATAGTGTGAGAAAAATGTCAATGCCTCAGAGAAGCCCATTTATTCTCCCTCTTTAGAAAGTGATGAAGGTAATAGAAATGTAACTTTCCTGAAGGTGCAGAACAAAACAGCAGACATAAAATGTTTATCCCTTCTAAAACAAAACTTTAATGGCATCTAGCTCACAGCTACCTTGAGAGAAGGAAACAGTCAATGAAAAACAACTATTGACAGTGTAAGCATCACTGTCGTAAACAAAGAAAGGAAGCCAGCCAAATAAATGTGAAGTTGCCTAAGCTAATTAGGTGTATTCCCAGCATGATCCTCTAGTGATTGAGCCACCTGTGATTGAACAAACCCTATCCAGGTGGTGACCGCCCCTCAGTGCACAGGTACCTGGGAAAGAGGCCCCTCAGCCACTCACACAGAATCACCCACGGTTCCCACACTGTGGGCTATAAGATGCAAGTCAGCCCAACTGGGCCGCCTGGCACACCGGGAGGGAACTCATTTGTTCACTAGCTCATCCATGTGCCCGCTTATCCGTTTCGTCAGTCAGAGACTCACTCATTCACTTACTCATTTCCCGTTCACAAACACAGAAGAAGCTGCACACAGCCTACCTGTCAATGATCACAGGGTCTGATGGAGTCTCGTTCCTGTTTCCACAGCTTTTCTTGTCACAGCATCGGCTATAGGAACATAGACAGTGTGTGTCAGAACAAGCAATACTTTGCTGAATAAATAAAAATAAATAAATAATGCACACAAAACCACATACATTTATGAAGTGCCTTCGAGTGGTTTTGATATTGGAAATAAAATTGCCATGAGATTTCCTTCACTCAATCCATCCATTCCATTGATGCTGATGGCTGATAAAAATGGTGAAAACAACATGTTGTGTTGTTTGGCTTAGTGTTGGAGGGGAGGGGAGTGGGGATTGGGCCAGGAGGCAGGGGAGTCACTTTTCACAGCTTCAGCTTTTGTTTACCTCTAATTGCCAAGCTGCTATTTCTGAGGGAGATGCAAGGTGCCACCCTCAACCAATATTTCTGCGGGGCATTTATCAATTATGGCCTCAAAAGCACTAATCTATCTTCCACCACATGTTTCAACCATCTCCTCCCTAAGCCTATAGCTAGCTGCCTTTCACTTCTTTGATTAGAACTTGAATCAAAACTGCAAAAATAAACAAATACATCATCCCAGCTTCCATGTGAAATGAAAACATATAAACATATGTGAATAAGATTGATTTATGCCATATGGTGCAGAAAGAAAAACAAAGATTTTGTGCAAAACTACTGTCAGTCAACCACACACTGTTTAAATATGTCTGATTTGCAGGACTTTCTTGCAGTAATGATAAAGATGTGTTTTATAACTAAGATCCTGCAACGTATTAGAGCAAAAATGTGAATCAAAAACAAGTGTATTACAAGCATAAAAATAAGATGAGCTATTATTCTTGTTTTAGCTGCTCTTATTATGTATATCTGCTTATCTGAAAATAGGCAGCAGTTAAAGTAGTTCTTTATTCAGCAGCAAAACACACTTCCTCTTGGCAAAAAAAAAAAAAATTACCTCTAGAGCACAAGCATATTCAACGTGTCACAAATAAGTGATGGATGCATGTATAAATTGAGCGTGAGTGATGAGTTTATGCATGGAAAAAGACAAATCATTCTCAGCTCTCATGCTGCACTTGCTCTCAACCAGTAACTTGAACAATGCACCGGTGCAACAAAGGAGAGGTTAACCGACAGTATCCGAATTCAATGTTCACAAAGCTCATGCTGAGCTCGACAATAACAACAAAAGGCGTTTTTCCTTTTAGTATCAGTGACACCGCTGAATAGCAGCGCAATATGAGAGGTTGAGATTTATGTGGTTAAATGACGCTAAAAGGCTCGCTGATCATTGTTGACAGGTGGGATCAACCGAGAACTGACTCAGTGCTTAAAAAAAAAAAGAAAGAAAACTGATGCATGGCATGGAACATCTATGCATAACTTAACAGAAAGCACATTGTCTCTGGCAGGCATAAATGATGACATACAATTCTTAAAATATAAAAATAAATAAAGTAAAAAATTAAAAACATAACTTATGTACTGTGTCACTGACTGTTTATCAGACATTCAATTCCCCTTCACTGAAAAAGACAAGTCGGCTCATTCTCACTGTCATATTCATATCAAAGTTGAATCACATCATATCAAAGTTAGAAATGACAGCAGCTCTCTCTCTCTTTCTCTGTGATTGCTGAAGGACCACAGAACAGCCTGGTTTGCTGCATCATATCATGAGTGTCAGAACTTATTGAAGGGGGAGAGAATTACTTTTTGCCTGGATCTGCAAAATGGACAGAGCAAAAAAAAAGAAAAAAAAAAGCTTACCTGCACATAATTTCATGAGTAAGAAGAACTCTGCACATTTCTGGATTCTTGTCTTGGCCCTCATAAACTATGGCCTTTGAAAGGAAAGGAGATGGAAATAAAGTGAAACACAGTCATCTCTTAAACACACATGAAATCACATGAATCCAAAAATAATTAATCCAACGTAGCAGCTGTTTTGGAACTTCTTAAAAAAAAATCATGGCAGGAATACATGATGTTAGGACAACACAATATATTAGATGAGTGCAAAGGCTGAGTAAGAATGTGGTTAAGATGATCACAGTGTTATAAATTATATTAATTTGGATAAACATCAATTAGCCTACATCTACCCAAATAAGCGGTTAGAGAAAAAAAACTGTTAAGAACAACACTAATATTAGCAACAATATTTTTAGTGGCAGTAATAATAAAAACTATAATTATAAAATGAATGGTAATGATAATGATTATAATAATAATAAATAGTATTTTTTATTAATCTAGATAATATCCTGTGGCTCAGACAGACAGACAGAGAAAGAGAGACAGAGAGATTTTCATAAGGAGAGATCCAATAGAAGTGTCATCAATATGCTTATAATCTGGGGATATTTGGGGGAAAGTGTTAATGGGCAATCTGTTGTTTATTTTGAGCCGCTAACAATGATCTTTCTGTGGATAAAAAGCGGTGTCTGGCGGTACGGTTGAGTAATTTTTGAGCATTGGCTGAAACAGATGGCGTGGAGCTATCAGTTCTGCCGCTCTTCTCTCTCTCCCTCGATCCCTCCCTCCTTCTTCCATTTCTAAGGATAGACTCTTTACTCCCTCGTACTGAACCGGCACCAAGTGTAAACGCAAGCAAAGCATCCCATTATTGACAAAATATTTTTAAAATAAATAAATAGAATAACAAAACAGAATACAACAGTACAAAAACACAATAAAAAAGGAGCGTGATGTTTGTTTATGTTTTGCTGCTATGAATAGATTCTAAGATTTTTTTTTTTTTTTTTTTTTTTTTTTTTTGGCACGCTTCAGGCCAATATGAAAGAGTGACTTTGACAAAATGACATATCTGAACCAGGTCGCATCGCTCTCTTTTTATGAAAAAAAAAAGCTGTCCTACTTGACCTGGTGTGTCTTTTTTTTTCTGGAAACCGGGCGATTATCTATATTGGTTTGATTTATGTCGCTATTTGCAGCTGTAGAAACAGAAATCCATAAATTGCTTGTTCTGCGTCATTGACTCGGATCATTCGCACAGGAATGTTGTCTGTGACCAGTGGCCCAGGCTGCACGGCTCTATTCAGAAGGCTCTACCTGAACTCTCCATTTAATAACAAAACATCAGACGGAGAGCTGAAATGAGAACGCCTGGTTTTATTTCCCTAACTAAGGTTACAGATCTTTGCGTTGGCTTTAAAATGTGCTTTAAGACGCAAAAATAACATTTCGTGCGTTGCACTCTGGGTTAAAAGTCACTCAGATGTCTTTGAGCCAGTGGAGTGAAATGTACCTCAGATATAAGATATATATATATATATTAATATTTATATTTATAAATATAATACTCTATTAAAATGTCTTTAGAGTGTCACCTCTGACTCTTTGCATTAAAAGTCAAATAAGATCACATTGAGCAGACGTAGTGTTTAAATTTTAATGCTGGACAAACTGAGCCTGCAAAGAAGCCTAACTCTAGGTAGAGTAAAATTGACTTTGGAGTCATGCAATATGATATGGCCAAACGTAAACAGTCGAAATGGAAGCTGTCTATTCTTGTTACACTGGTAATTTGATTTTATTTTGTGCCACAACTGCATTTTGTACGCAGATTTTTTTTATTTATTTTTTTGAAAACCGTGTGTTGTATGTATCTCAGGGGTGACAATTTGCACGGCATGTTAAGGTTTTGCACAAGAGAACCGTGGATGCGGGCAGAGTTGCACTGTGCGCAGACACAAGTGTAACAGCAGCTTACCTGCTTCGTCATGGAATCGATTAACCGTATGTAAAGATCCTGTTCTGTTCTGACGCCTGGGGAGAGAAAAACAAGACCACTTGTGAATTTTGAGGAATTGTAGACAATAAATTAAAAAAAAAAAAAAAGACCTCGGACAAAAAGTTTGGTAAAAAAATATAATAAAATAGAGAGAGTTCAGACTTACTATATTTATAAACTGATCAGAGTGCTTTTATTATTATTATCATTATTATTATTATTATTATTATGTGTGGTTTTACGCAGAAAGACAAAGTAATATTTGATGCATTTGCAAGTGTTTGCAAAATATGAATGACAATTTAACTCACCATTGCTGTACAATAACTGTAGTTTGTAATGTATCCCATTGTTAGTTTTTTCACTGGTTGGTTCCTGCAGAAGACAACAGTTTGTGAAAATCAGCATCAGCAAAACAACTGCCTATCATTACCACATGTCTCTGACTTCAGAAAAAATATTTATAGTTTCTGTGCAAAAGAAGAGAAACAGCTTTAGTTGTTAAAACGACTCTCTGTCATCACCGAATTGAGTTTTTAAAAAAATCAATATTACACGTGACTTCCCCTTAGTAACCCACTGCCATTTCAGAGAACATAATTTCGATACATGTGCTGATTATGTTCAGGGGTGCATGTATTTCTAAAATACACCGCTTACTTTTTCTTTCTCCACAAAGTCCACAAAAGCTGTCCTTTCGATCTCCACGGGCTGACCCTGTCTGTCATACAGCGCCAGGACGAAATGGAAAAAATTGGATTTTCTGAGGTTGGAAGGGGGCTGCTTTTCATAATGTGCCCGTGCCAAGCCGACACCGCTGCGGGGAGAAAACAAGAGACCATCTCGGTTAAGCACCGGACACCGGGGATACTAGATGATGGAGAAGCTGATGGAAACATTGGAGATGCAGAAGCACGCTCGAGTACGGGGGAGATTTCTTGATTTGTCACAATAATGGGTAATCTCATGTAATGAAAGAAGGGAAAGCCGAAGGGGGGGCATTTATTGGGAGACCGTAATTGATACAGAGTATTCAGGGGATTGAGAGGTCGATATGATGAGGAGGGAATGCGTGAGAAAAATCAGATGCTTTTGGCATGCGTACCTTTGGGCGGCTGTGTTTGCATCCACCACCCCAGCTGTGTGCATCCAGGAGCGGACCGAGTTCAGTCCACCCAGCGGTTCCTCCTTCATCGTCGTCCCACCCCGCGGTATAGTTTCCTGAATCCCAAACATTTAGGACAATTTGCGTGAAAAAGAGCCTCCTGCGAAATTAGGGAAATAAACGTCCAAGCGTGTTATCCTTCAGGGTTTTTTTTTCACGGGATAAGTAGCGAGAGCCGATTCAGACTTGCGAGGGAAAACCCGGTCCACAGGTCTTGCCTCCCTCTTCAGTCCGTCCGATGTGAACAATTCTCAAAGTGCTGTACTTAGTTAGAGCGGTATCCACAGACTGGAAAAGTGAATTGTTCAATAGACAAGATTTTTTTGTGTTGCTATTGTTCCTCTTTGTTTTTCTTTTTTCTTTTTTTTTTGTGCTATTCACAGAAAAATCGATGGCAGTTGTTTGTGTTTGTGGGTGATGCTGCTCTCAAAGTGCCCACATCCCTGAAGCACCGCATCCAAAACCTTCAGGACTTCTTGTTGAATAAAAAACCCACTCCTGAAAAGGTGCTGCTGCTTCTCCACAAGACAAACACAGGCAAAGGCTGATCACCAGTGGAGGTGTTCCTAGTACACAGGAGAGGTGGATAAGGGGCCCTTTCGCGTCGTGCAGGATGGATGGGAACATGCAAAACTAAGCCCTCTTTCCCCGAGGACTGAAATCTTTCCCGGGAGCCAAAACTCTAAACCCACGGGAGAGGCGCTGTCAGAATATGACGCTGAAGGGGCGTGGTTTTGACCATATATGGAGCTCTGACTGTTCCTGTCAGGCAGTGGCGCTCCACTGTACTGGTACAGCCCTATAGTGCAGCAGCCTGAGAACACTCACTCGCTCCACTTTTCCTCTTGCTTAGGCCCTATATGTGGTGAGTTTGATTTTTTTAACGATATGGAAAATTCAACCGTGTGTAACCATCACACATAATGAGGAAAAGGGAAAAAAATAAAATAATAGTAATAATACATAATAATAACTCGAAATTCAGGATACAGTGTTTATTAGTTTTAGCGGCCTAATGATTGCAATTTCCGTGATTAGTTTTATTATATTAGATGAAAATTAATAGTATTTGATATATTTATTCGGTTAAATTTGTTATTATTATTACAAATTGACTTGATGAGATTGTTTGTTCACTAATCCATCGAAAGCATCTCAATAGCTGTGTGAATACAGGCCATAAATCATATTTCAATAATGGCAGATCATGTTTCTTCATATAATTGATATATTTTTTGTGCACTTTTAACTCTACGCTGCAGCTTATTTTATCGTAATTAAAATGTAATTAATGTGGCGCTGATTTCTGAGAATCAGACATGATAATACGTCTATTGATTTGCATCAACTTTTTCTTTGAGAATTTTTAACAACAGATGAGTGACTTTCATTTGTTTGGCTGTGTATCGCGGAGCAGATTTGTTTTTATTCATTGCGGTGAGCATAAAATATAAACAAGGTTTGAAAATCAGAGTTTCTTAGCATCCATATTGCTCATGTCAAAACGAATCAGTCACATCGCTATTCCATTTACAGAAGATAAAGTCAGATCTTCTGACCTCTTTCCTTTTATGGGCTAAAAAGCAGAGCCACCGTGTCTCATGACATTAAACAAACTTCAGGAAAGCCATGGTTCCGTGTCTTCTTTATTTCACGCACGTCCCGTAAAATCAGGAATAATCAGAAACATCTTAATCATTTTTAAAGAGCCAACTGCCTACATGTCCGACTCTGTCCGAGAGGAGCAAGCAAGCAATTCGGTTCATTAGTGGTGAAAAGGAGGAGAGGATGGAGGGAGAGAGGGGAGGGTGCGAGGAAGAGAGATGTGTGCTATATCCTGAGCAATCTATCTAGCTGGTGCTGAGGGTTAATAGCTGCTGCCAAAGATAAGTGAATTATAAGCTGTTGCTTTCACCTCTACACAATCTATTGCCAAATTGCCCAGTCACAAAATGAGGGTGTGGATTTTTTACTTTTTTATTATTTAAGAGAAATCCAAGTTTCAATTTGTGGGGAAAAATATATATTAGGGGGGAAAAAACTCAAAGGGGGCCTCTTTGTTAAAATTTGGCCTTTTTTTCTCTTATGAAACAAACCGATACGCGTGTTGTAAATGTTTTTGTCTGTTCTACCGAGATTGCAAATATCTTTTTTGCACAGAACTCACTCTGCTTTTTTTGCAGTTTCAAGTCGCTTATTAGAACTTAACCCCTGATTACACGCACCAAGGCGATTTAAATCTGATTATCAAATTAGGAGACTTTGAGACAAATCCTCTTAGATCTGATACTGTTGACTGGAGAGGGAAAATGGATCTCCACACCCGTCACGTAGGTAACGATGCTGTCCTGAAAGGGAGTTTTAAACCGTATTTGACAACAAATGCAGCTGCCCCGCTATTTCAGAAGATATTAGAGGAAAATGAATGCAAATCTGTGTGCAGGGGCCATCTGGACGTGGAGAGAGGGAGTCAGCTGCTCCACACACTGAGGCGCGGAGCCTGAATCCGTCTCAGCTCATTCTGTGGGATCATCTGCGTGGTGGGCTTACACCGTGGAAAATGCGCTCTCCATCATTAGGTGAAATGTTAGCATCAAAATAAAGGAAATGTTGATCCCCGTTGGTTTTAGTGGCTGCGTGCATGAAAACTTTGCACGGGCGTGGAATTTGAGGATCTTAGTCACATTTTCTCATTTCTCATCTAAAAACAAAACCCTGTTTCCCTGCAGCACGCTGGAGGTAAGTGATGGGTGACAAGCAGGGAAAGAAGTGCAAACTATTTGCCTGCTCTCTGCGTCCTGGCCGCCTTTGAGTCAGGCTGAATGCTCGTTTAAATGACCGGTTGATGACACGGCGCCCTGTTATCTCATGCTTCTATTCAGTGGTCACAATGAATGGACCCCCAAAGATTTGGGCCTGACCATTGATATAAAACCAAACTCCTCGGGACGCGTGGCTCCCTATAAAAATGTACAGCGTGACTTCGAAGACCTCCCGTCTCGACGGAACGAGCCTGCTCCGTATTGAGGGTGACGTCTTCTTTTTTGTGTGAATTTACGGGGCGAGGCCCTCATGATCTCCTTAAATTTGCATGTAAATGGCGACATCAGCCTATACGCGTGCCAGGGGCCAGCGGGCCTCCCAGATGTCAAGGCAAAGTCAATCAGCCGGCCGCTGCCCAGCTGTCCATCGATGCACTTTATTGGGACAACACTTTCATTATGCTCACCTGCATTGTTTCCTAATGGATTGATTGGCAAAAAGGAAAAAGAAAAGAAGAAGAAATCTTATTAGCACCCACCAAGCAAGTTCGCTCACGGCTTTATCACAGAGGCTGTTTTAAAGTGATCTTTTTTCGATTAAATATTAATCAAATACGCCTACAGTTACGCATCATTTCAAATTCCATATGGAACAAATAGGCAGTCAGCCCACTTATTGTTTACAGCAACTCAACCAACACTGTTAATTCTATTGTTTATACTTTTAATACTTAGAGTATGCTGCTGAACTTATTTATTTATTTGTTTGTTTATTTATCTTTTTCTTTACTCATCTATGTTCATGTGTGCAAGCCACCGCGCAAAATTAGAAATTTGCTGAGAGGTGTGAAGCCACTGATTTAAACTGTCTATCACTTGTAGCTGTATTTTTAAAAGATCAACTTGATTTTATGCTTGTTCATTGAGACTTTTCTCATAAGCGTGATAAATTAGACAATATTTACAATTCTTTGATTTTCTTAAATTAAATTAGGAAAATGCTTGGTTGCATATTATAATGAATGTCTCCTCGCAAACTTTGTTTCCAGAAGCTATTAACGTTGGGCCCTAATAAATGCACGCCCGAAACACGATATGACATATTCGAATATCATATTAAAATACACTTTACACGTTATTTTTAATTATAGGAGTAAAACACAAATGGCCACGAGTGATGAGATCAATCATATAGGCTGCTCGTGTCAAGTCCTTGTTAGAGCTGATAGACGGACAGCGCCCCTCGTTGGTTACACTTGAGATCATTGTGTCGATATGAGGCAGCTGTGTTCCTCAGTGACAAGATAGCTAAATCTCAACATAGGTTTATCTAACACACCCCCTCCCCAGCCCCCTAAGCGGCCGAAAAATTGTTTTGTTTGTGTTTTACTATTTTTTTTTCTTTGTTATGTTTGTGGGACAAATTATCTCAAATAATAAACCCATATTTTGCAGGAGAATTCTTATAAGAGTACTGACCAGCGTGCACGAGAAAACTGAAAAAAAAAAAATCAAATGACATTTTTATAAAATACAGATTTATAGAGCAGACGGTGTTATTGTTTTTCATTCGGTAAAATAAATTCAAATAAAATTATTATTATTATTGTTACTATTATTACTGTTATTACTATTATTATTATTATTATTATTATTATACACAGTTCATTTGTTGATCCTTTTGATGCGTTTAATGCAGGGTAAACACGGCCATGTTGTGTGACACACAGCTGGTGTGACCTCACATTTCGTCACTAACTTCTGTCAGAGTGCTCATGTTAATTGTGTGCAGTGGTGAGTTCTGTCAAGGGCATTGCCCGTGCGCACAATTTGCATTTCCATTCTGCTGTGGAAATGATGAGAGAGTTTCTGCGCGGTTTAGAGCCTCGCGGCGCAGTCTGTGGGCGAATTACATTTAAAGAAGGCGAGAGAAATTAAATAAGAAACCGAGACCACTTCAGGGCTATTAACATCTAAAATATCCCCTGGAAATTTAGACCAAAATACACATGACCAAATACCCAGGATACCTTCGCTCTTATGCAGCCCCGTCTTGATTGTGTCCATCACTGTTTTGTGGGCCTATCTAAAATTCTGTATTTAAAAAAAAAAAAAAAAAGTTATCAGAGCGCCTCACATTTCTCAGTGGCGCTGATGGAAGTGAGATAAATTTGATTATTCAGCCGTAAATCGGAACATATTAACTTAGAATGTAGGCGCCCAAATGCCAAACGGACTGTGCCACTCAGAAAACCGGGTGGAAAAAAAATCTGACTTTAAAGGTCATTTAAACATCTCATCAGTAAGTATGATATGAGCACATGTTGCATTGGGCAACGTGGCCTCCAAAACGGGAGGCATCAGCTTTAACCTTGGTTCTATCAGAGCGCATGTGCGTGTGCATGAGCAAACAGGCAGCAGCCTTTGCCTCAGCACTCAAGAGAACTTTAATTTGCCTGTTGACCCCTGTGATGGAGCTATTGCCAATCTACAGTCATACTGCCACAACTGCAGGACCCCAATAATTCTCAAGTCACTCACATTAAAATGTATATTTTTCAACATGTTGCATCAGTGCCTCTAATTTACTTCTACAGGGATTACCATCATTAAGGAGATACAGTTTTCATAGTGATTGGCAAGGAGTCTCATATATGAGAAAGGTAGCACCACTCAACAACTGAATTTTGATTTTAGTCAGAGATCCTTGTCGATATTGAACAGTGCTACTATTAACAGAAATGTTAATTATGATGTCAAGACAGAGAGAGTCAAGGTGAAAGCTGCACAGCAATAGCTAAAAATAATCCATGCCAGCCAGAGTACAGTATGATCCTGCAGAGGAGTGTTACTGGCAAGGGACCTTTTTGCTGCAACAAAGAGGTGGAAAAGAGGAAGTAAATGAATTAGAGTACAAGCCAGATTTTGTCTTTGTTTCATCCACACTTGTCCTGTCCCTATTTTCCAACCTCTCCCTTTTCCTTGCTATTGGAAGTGCTGCAAATTGTATAATGCTGGTCTTTGTTCTACAGAGTCAAGCCACATGAATAGCCGTCCTGAGCACACACAAAAACACACTGACAAACTGATCATCTTAAAAAAGCAACGCCCTGGTGCTCACTTGGCCTACTTTCCACGGCAGCAGAGGGACGTGGGAAGAGGAATAGAATTCAGGGGAGGATGTTCTTGCACTCTGGGAAACATTCAGTATAGCAAGTGTGATGCACATAAACATAGCCTTTGCATTGTCAACCTTAGACCGCATTTGCCCCAGATAACTAGTCCCCATGTGTTAGACTATTCTCTTTGACTTTGCAATTGAAATCCAGAGAAGATTATGCCAAAGCTAAAAGAGGCAAACTCCAGGGTGGGATTTCAATTGTCAATTCCTGTTGGATTTTATAGCATTATGACATATAGTACACCATCTGTTACGTTTCCCGTGACTAGGTCTACGTCTGCACAAGTGGGGCCTATTGATGTGAACATCATTACAACTAAGACCTGTGGTTTTAAATGAACAGCAATATTCAATCACCAATATTTTTCTCTTACACACTCTTTAATACACATGTATGAGTAAGCCCAGGGGGTCTCTATGTCACAAATCACAAGGGTAAATTAAGAAGGTACAGGAAAGTAACCACTCCTAACTTTAGCTAAACAGACTTCCTGAAACGCTAGATAATCTGGGGCTTCTATGTACACCGCCTAACCAAATGTCGACATCTGTGAGGGTGTGCATAAAGAAAAGCTCCTCAGAGAAACGGGGGATAATAATCTTAGTTCCCCTCACCTTCAGTTTGCCCATAGGGGTTTAAAAAGGAGATGAAGAAATCCTATGTAAACATGCCAAGTCAAATTTTCACTTGAAATGTGACATGGAGGCAAAGGGCAACCTTGGTGCATCACTGATGTGGTTCCACACATGAGTTTTCAGTGCCCCTGGATGTAAACAATTGATGTATTCAGTCCATGGTTTGAGCACTGACTCACTATACACGCTTAGTATGTTTGAACATCTTTTTATCTATGACTGTATGTTTAGTGCATAGGTGAAGAGCCCAGAGAAGTCAACACAAGGCTTGTACACAATCAGAATCTCGGTACTCAATAGCTTCCATGAAAGTGAGTTTTGCTCTCCTGAGAAACATACAAAGTTTGAGCATCTGTTCCATCATGTAGTCTTTGTTGAGAAATTAAATATTGAACTGATCTAGTGTACCATGAATGTTTCACTCACATAGTGATTAGACAGACTGGAGAGGCAAGACATCGCAGCACTTTACACTCCACTTTAATATACTGTATTTGTTGTTCTTGCCTTTAAGTGTTTTATACACCAGATTACATTGTTGTTGTAGAAAATGTTTTTTAATGTTGCTTCGGTTAGACTTAACATGCATGTGTAACTCTAGCACACATACTAACACACAAACAAATTTATAAGCAGGTTATGTATACATGTTCACAAACACAATCATCTACTGTACACAATGAGCATTATGAGTGTAGTCCAGCTGATTGGTGTACAACAATATAATTGAAAAAAAAATGTTTGAGTTTTGGTTTTATGGTTCAATTATCAGCTTGGTGGCATCACTTTTTTTTCTTTTATGGTGTTATACCCCATATAGAAAAAGCACTGATTTAAATTTAAACTGGTTTTGTTGCTTGCAGTTAAAATGCATCTCAGGATAAAAAATGTCTTCTCTTTTACTTCATTGTCCTATGCGCCAAATCAACAATTGTCTCAAGGGAGAACCCTTAATGATGTTTTTTGACATTAACATTTCAGATTAGATGAGCAGACCAAGGTAACATGCGAGCAGGAGAAGGAAACGGTATCATCACAGAGATCATAAAATGGTGTCGTGAGTAGTCTTTTGTCCGGGACCATAGGAGAGTTCTGTTGCTAAAGGGAAGGACAAAAGCAGAAGGCGCCACGGGTATAAGGTTCCCCTGAGCAACAATGCTGAAAGTTTCAACTTGCAGCACATGGGTGTAACTTTAACTGGAATACTGTGGATCAAAGACTCACAAACAAAGTGGGTGGAAATGCTGGAGGAGTGTCTGTGCTCAAGTGAAGGACAGGTTCACCAGAGAGAAAGCGGGAGAGACCATTTATGAAACACAGACAAGGCAATCAAGGCTAATTACTGAGACTGTGTTTTGTGAACTCAAAGGGCAGCGTGATTCAATTAACAAAATTGATGTGTATTATAATTTTCGCTCATTTTGAAAAATAAAATTACCCCTACAAAAACTGTGGCAAAACAAGCTTATCAGATATAAACACAAAATCAGAATCAAATTAAATTTAACAAAGAGATTTAAAATTTGTCAAGGCTTCATGCACACAGAGGACACACAGTGGATTTTGTATGGCATCTCAAACGTTCATCCCAAACTCCTGTCTTTGCCTGTCATCTTTCAGAGAGTGGGAGAATTATTCAGTTCTTCTTCTTTAAATAAGAAACAGAGCCTTGAAATTTGTGAGGCTTAAGGCTCACTCATCAGGTTAGATCAGTACAATGTGGATGTGTAACCTTTACACTGCAGTTGAACCTGCACATACAAGTGTTATGAAAGGTCCCTGTGGCACTCTGCTCTTCTGACATGGATTTGAAGACTTGCCACTTTATTAGCTGCTAAGCCCCCAATACTTGTTCTATATAGTGGAGGCCTATGTTATGAGCCGAGATCTCATTGTCTAGCGTTATTAGAGGAAGAGTCTGCAGCACTCTCTTGTCCCCCTGAGAGAATATCCTTGAAGGGAAGCTACAAGTGCAATTTAACCCATCTTATTTACAATGTGATCTGTTACAAGGACATCATTGCTGCAAGAATTCATATCTAATATATCCCCTCAATGTGGTTCTTTTCTGTTCTCATTGATTCGGAAGAGTATATTTTGTTTGATGTTCACTTGAGCCTTTAAAAAAATATTTCTCTGAATCTGTCAAGTGATTCATGGAGATAAACTGAAAACTTTGGTGATCCACACTACTCCAATTTGGTATTTTCACATAAATTTCACTTGAAACTTAAAACAACGAAACAATTGCTTTGTGCTTAAAGGTCAAAAGAGTTAATTAATAAATGTAAGTGCATATGGAGTTCTTCATGATACCATCAACATCAGCTCGGGGAAAACAAGCCGTTTGTGATCATCCCTTGTGTCAGCCGTACACACTTATCCTCCAAAATGGAAATTATCTATTGGCATTGAATAATAAGTGCCATAGTGCCATCTAGTGCACAAATCTGCACACTGAAGAATGACAGTCCCTGTATGTAAACTATACTCTATACACCACATCCTACATATGAAGGTATAGAGCCTTACTAAAGGGGTATAACTGATAAAGAAATAATAAAAAGTAGAGGACAGTGTACTATTTACACTCATCGCTTGTGTGCTTCAGTGTGAGGTTTAACTACACTGAATGACCACGCTGAAAATTTCCACTCATGGGGGAAATAAACAAGGAGGCAAAGGTTTGTCTTCTAAGCGAGCTCTCTGACAACCCTCAGTTGTGGAAAGCTGCAAGGATAATCTCCTTCAGACAATGAGACAATGTTGAAGGCTGTGCATGCAAATTATACTCTGCCATGCAAATTACAAAGAAATACACAGACCTCAAGTCATCAGGCCTCATATTTCACTCATCGGGCCTCCTGGCTGTTAATTTGCCAGAGGATGCTATAGAAACAACAGAACAGAAATAATAAGAAAAAAACACATGAGCCAAAACAAGAGTCTTGAATAATTGATTGTGTTTGTCTTTGCTGTTTGTGTATGTGCGTGTAAGGGTGTGTGTGTGTGAGAGAGAGAGAGAGAGGGAGTTAAGACTGAGGGTCTGGACAGAGCTTATGCCCCTGAGCAGAGCAGACACATCCACTGGCCAATGGTTTGTGTTAAAAACCGTCTGATGGACCAAACGTGGGGGAAGGGTATGTTTGTCTGTGCGGGGTGCAAGTGCATGTGTATGGGTATTTATGTGCATGCTTCTGTGTGTAAATTCAAAGTGAAATAGATGAGGTCAGTAGCTGTGTTTGATTTTGCCAAACAAAAAAAAACAACTTGAACATGATGAGCTCATGTTCAAATCAGGAGTTTTTTTTATTCAGTTACACAAGAATAAAACAAAGTAAAGATTTCCAGGATAACAAACGCTTGTTGTTAAACGGCTCAGGAATAGGTGTGTTGTAAGATGTTAAAAAGTCAATATACCTTCATTTTGTCTGTGCTGGTAATGAGCCATATTTTCTGGGGGAAATGGCTGCTTCTCCGGAGGCACCATGTCTACTGAATGTGGCCCTGATCCTGGATAAAACAGAAGGCTCACCAATCAATCTCTCCAGGTTGCCCACAGCCAGAGAAAGCAGCTGCACCACATGTTTGCCTTGCGCGATAGCGACAAGTTAACATACGGGCAGCACAGTAACCATCCACAAGCAGCCTCTAGCTGTCTTATAATGAATTCCCACAGGGATGGGGAACTATCAGAGTCAGTGGTGTTACTGGAGGCTCGGAATAAAGTCAACACCTCTCCTTATACCTGATGAAGCTACGGCACGGCAGCACACACACACTCTCTTGCGCACACAGTCACAGCCACAAGACTGTAAAAATGTAAAAAATCCAATGTGTACAACAATTAGGCTTTAGACCGTTTATTAAATCACAAATTAGGCTTAGGTCAAATGTTTCTCCTTTACACAGTTTTTAATAGTGCACTATTAGTCAAGGTAGCAATTTTCTTCACTCTTATTTATAAGAATAATATATAGTAAAAATAGACATTTTAGAACGCAATTAAAATTCAATTAAACTCTAAAACCACTTCTTTTGATTTCTTTGAATTTTTACTGTCCTTTATTCTGGTCATTAGTGTAATATCTATACCTACACTAGATAATGCTTAAAAGTACAAAGTATTTTGTACTTATTGTATCCAGCACTGTCTACACTGACAGCTACACTTTTTGTTGCGTTTGGTCAGAGGTTGAAACTATCAAGGTAAAAACCACTGTAAACCCATTTAATGCTGTATGTGACTGCACAGGGCTCCTCATGCAGAAGTCAAGGATGTTTTAGAAGTTCAAGTGGTTCTTACAATAATGATGGTTTTACAAAACACTGGCGAACCAACTATTTTTAATTCAAGGGTAACATTCCCATGTCTTTTAACTACAAATGGGATCAATAGACATGCAGGAGTAAAATGGTTATTAGGGTTTATTATGTTTAATGTAAATGTAATATGACTATCAAACAGTATAGTAGCGAACAATATGTGTAGTTTACACAAATTAAAATGCCCTGTGTATAATGTCACATTCTTACATCATATTTCCATGCATGCTCCTTAATTTCTATGAACGATATTATATCAACCGGCTTGTACCACTACTGCAAGCACAAGTTGGTCTACCTTTAAATATATATATCTATAGATATAGATGTAGTCTTCCTAACCTCCAGGCCTTTGCTCTGGCTTCTCCCCTAGGGACACTGTGTGAGTGATGAAGGGGATGTGGAGCTCAGGAGATACTGAAGAGAAGGTATGGGTGAGATTTGGTCCAGGTCTTTCAGGTTACATCCCTATTTATTCACTTGCTACCTCCAGGACAATCTGCAGATGCAAAACCAAATAAAAGCACAACAGACATTATGCCTTCAATATGTGGTTATTAGTAACTAAGTTATCACAGTTACTTAAAGTGCAGATGGTTTGCTAGCTTCAAAGACACATATGATTTGGTTAAAAACTAGCTTTACTTGTTAAGGAGCAGTTTTCAGGCCCCTGTGATATTTAAAGATTTATAGTCAAATTAGAATAAAATAGCAGTTGTACAAACATAGGACCTCATTTTACTTTTCATTCCGATCAATCGGTGTACTTAAAAGAACATACAGTATCTCTGGTTATTCCATTTCGTCTACCGAATTGTGTCCCAGATATTACATATTCTCACAGTTCATCAGAATTTGCTATTTTTATTTCTTTTATTTTTTTATTTCTTTTTTTTTTTTTTTTGAAAAGTGACTTTTTTAAGTGCACAATCAGCCCCTATGGGTTATCCATCTCCTCCCAATTCTTGACAACTCCCACCCTTCAGAGTGCTGTTTACAGAAAAATAAGCATAAAACTAAAAACAGCTACCAAAGCTCTAACATCTAATTTTGTATGTATATTTTGCACTGTGTTTTTCAGCATATCTTCACAAAAAATACAGAAATATACATGCCATACTTTTCGATAGATTCTGAGCAGAACATTTGGAAAGTTTCCTCCCTTGTAATATCTGCCATTTAAAGAAAACAATACAAAATGACTGATAGCATACAAGTGGCTGGTTAACAGACTGAATGCTCCATTTAAAAAATTAATTTTCCATTTTCCGATAGATAGATAGATAGATAGATAGATAGATAGATAGATAGATAGATAGATAGATAGATAGATAGATAGATAGAT
>JBBMJY010000003.1:8925594-8954534 GCA_037833715.1 Toxotes lorentzi
TCTATCTCGCTCTCTCTCTCTATATATATATATATATATATATATATATATAATATATATCTATATCTATATATATCTATATCTATATATCTATATAGATATATAGATATATAGATATATCAATTCCCTAACATGCAGATTTAAGGAGCAGGAAGCAGCAAAACAGTCATATCCAGGACAGGGACTACAGCACGGAGCAGAGGATTGGTCAGTGTGTTCAGCACAAAACAGCAATGACAGATCCTTTACTCTCCACGCTGCTGAGGGCAATACAAGGCTCTCTTTGAAACTGGACCATGACACATGGCCACAACTCCCTTGATCTTCAAAAGGTCCCAATTTAAGGCATGCCAGGCTGGTCACATCAAGGTGACAAAGTGTCGCCACACCCCACCTTCCTACTTAGCAGGTGCTATGGGAGGTTAGGCGTTTCCCAATATATATCCTAAAAGAAGAGAGGCAAACATGTAAAATTAGATGGTGCAGAGAGCAAAATATACAAATATATATATATAAATATGGATAAATTTTAAAAAATCTCCAAAAAGTGTGCATTCCAAAAATACACTGAAACAGGGATTCCTCTACTTCTTCACCATAGTTTTATCACTAGAAAAAACAAACATGCAGTAAGGTTTTCTTTAAAGTAACCCCATTGAGATTAAAAGACATGGTGTTGTTGCTCTATAGACAAATTACAGAATTTCTTGTGTTCGCTGCAGTTTCCACAAATAAATAGCTGGGACATATTGGTGATACGTACTTATCACCATGTTTGTACCATGTTTATGTTCTGTTTTGTTCTTGGGTTTTTTTGTTCTAGTTATCTTCTATTCTGCTTATGTTAGAGCTTCACAGAAGCAAGATCAAGGTTTATTAATGGCACAATACAAAAGTAAATAAAACTGTTAAGACTAGAATCTATCACTATCAAATTAACTGACAAGCCTTTTAATATGGAGACAAACACAAGGCTACAACTAAATTATTCATGTTATGTTGGTGCAGCTAAAGCTGTGTTGACATCAGTCATGTTTCTGAACAGTAGGAAAACTGGTCTATATTTTCATCAGTTGTAAGTGGTCAAACAGTGGGCCTTTACAAGTGTCTTTAAATATCCTTCTGCAATTTGCCTCTAGAGGTTCCTATTAAGTGTTTCTAGTTTTTGAGTTACTGTGATATTATCAGAGTTAGCGATTAAATGATGTTGCTTACCCTAGGCCAACAGCAAGTATGTGAGAAATGATTAATGAGGGAAGGAAAATCTTCAGAAAGTCAGCAGAGAGAATGCCTCCCTTCTTCATGACACTGGTGTTCCTAATGCTGAGAGAGGTTGTGCGCTTAGGGTACTTCAGCAGGAACTCCCTACGGAGGAGAACATTAATTTTTCATTGTTATGAATACATTCATATCAATGAGTGCCATTTTAATGTCATACTGACACCTACGCTCACACAGACATTTAAAAACACTATGAATTACAATTATAACTCGTGGCATTAAATAAATATACTTAGGCTAATGAGCGTAAGTGATTAGCACTATAGGGTTTTTAAAAAGTACTCTACCATCCCTGTGACCACTATCACATTTCTTCTTGATAGAGATTACTTGTGCATTCAAACTGTATTCACATGGTTCAGTTTCTCCACTGAAATTACAAAAGTGTCATAAAAAATACTAAGGGCTAACACATCAGTGGTGGCAACATACTTTGGTGGATTGTTCTCAGGTCGACTGGACCAGTCCCAGATCCAGTCGGCATTTTTCTTCATCAGGTTCTCTACTTCCCGTCTTGTTTCTTGGAAGTCTTCATCTGACTGAAAACACATCCCGCAACAATTTAGCCATCATAGACGTTAAAAAAAGAACATTATGATATAAAATAAACAGGACTTTGATTAAGATATTTGAATCCAGGTCAGCGGTTACAATAAATATACCTGTGAGCTGTTTCCCTCTGAGCCTCTCCACAGGAGAAGGGGCGTCTGTGCTCTGAGTGGGCTGACAAGAGGAAGACAAGCACAGATGAGAGACACTTCCACATATTCTTGACAATTTGTATTTCACAACTTGTAAGAAAAACACAAACTGTGCTTCCTCTTTTTTCCCCACAAACCTGTTGCATTGAGAGCTTCCTCTGGAGCTGTTTCTGCCCGACTCGTTCTGTGCATCTAGCAGCATTTTCTCCACGTCACCCTCCTGGCTGGACGTGGGGATTTGCTCCTGGCTTCCGTGATGACTTGTGCTTTGAGAGCCATTGCCACTGAAATGCAGCTCAACCCAGGAGCCTTGAATCAAATACAGTTAGTCTTTACTCTTGAAACCTGATGGATTTGCAGTGCGGTGTCACTGGCCTATATAATCTGGGACTGCCAAACAGGCTATGGGTACAGTGGAACAATAAACACGTGGGAACTGCCCTTCGTTTGAAGGCATTTTGATTTTATAGCACAGCAAATAAGTCTCGTCAACTAACTAGGGCGATGGGCTGTTCTCTGTCAGTGGTATCTCCACCTCTTATACGGCGATAAAACAATGTAATTGCGTTAAGATAAATCTTGCTGACTGCTCAGCTAAGGCTTTACACGAGACTAGTCTAGGCAATTTGGTGTTAGTTACCTCGCGAGTTTCTAAATAATCGGCTAGCACCTAGCATCAACACTGATGAGCTACAAGCTGGTTTGGCGTCCATACTTTACCTTGCAAACTCTCGTCAGATGAAATGTCCTTTTGCACCGACATTGTTTTGGTGTAATCTTGAGGGTCCGCGCGTTTCCGCAGCTCTAGAGGGCGAAATTTAAGCGAAGTGGTGGCGAAATCTGTGTAAGCAACTGGAAATCCAGCTACCACAACAACAATGACGCAACATTCTGTTTATCTAAAATGTGATTGGCTCAGAAAGGAGGCCACGCACGGTAGGCTGACTGAGCTCGTGTATGCGCTCACGCCCGCACACACTTCCTTAACAACCTCAACAAACATGATAGCCGTCTCTTATTAGCTTTGTTAAAACATTACGGTGACAACCAAAAGAGACATTTTTGCTCATGTCAGTTAATTTTACCCTTTCGCTGAACACTGTTCATTATTTATAATAAATTTATTCATGAAAACATAAAAAAAGATACAAAAAAATAAAGCATTTCCCCTCACCAGTCTGTAGATGGCAGTCATAGCTCATAACTCCCCCACTCTCTCTTTACTTTTATAAGACAAGAGTACATACAATATACCATGTGATAAAGGACGTGATATATACATACACTGAAATGATTTGACCTAAAAATGTCAAAAATTGAAATTCAATATTAAATGTACTGTAGTGTCTTGCGCTGTCTTTATGCCTCGGTCCTGTATTGATCAGTGTAGTCCATGTACAATTACATCAGTGCTTTCTGGTTTAGAGTTGCTTTCATCCTCACCTTAAGAGCATAGAGGGATATTAACCTTGTTTATACTGATACTTATCTTTCACAGTTCCACAATTGACTAACAATGTCTGTTTTAAACAGTAAGGTTTTGTTTGACAAGGTAAAACATAATTGTTTGTAACTTCTTGAGGAGGCGACTCCAAATTTCTAGCTGGCAAATTTAATTATGTTTGCTACCATGGAGATTAGTATGACTGATTATTCTTGCAAAATTAAATTATTTCTGCAGTTGAGGGGCTTATTATTCTGGGTTGTGTGCTCCTTCCTGGCAGACCATGGTTTACACGAAATACATGGAGCTTACCAGATCATTTCAAAACAAAGATAAATTACTTGGGTAATGCTGAAGGTTTCCTACTTACAAAAAACAAGCAAGCACAAACAAGAAGCATTATTAATGAAATGACCTTTGGTACTGCATCAAGGTTTTGTTTTGCAATTAAGCATTTGAATTTTCTGTAAACTGTCTGTCGTAAAGAGTGTTTTCAGTGTAGTTACTGTAAACACTAAGTGCATTTTCTCAATCTTGTCACAGAAATGAAAGCACAATTAAGAATCATACAGACAGTCTGAAGGAAATGCATATTGATTAAGCTACAAATTAAAAGAAGAGCTTCATTTTAAAAGGTGCTCTAGCAGTAGAGAAATATGCCTTTGGCCACACTGCACATGAGAATACCTGAAAATTCACTTGTAAGCCAGACAGATGGATCACTCCACTCCATAATATCAAATAATGGAAATAATTTTCAAATATTCAAGTCAACATGTTCTGTTGCAAATCACAAGCTTTTCTATATTCCAAAAAAAAGTCTGTATATCCTAATAACCAAGCCTCTAGAAGGTATTATGTTCAGAGCTCTTGAATGTAGTACAAAATAATAAAATGTCAGTGATATTGTTTTTATGAACAATACATATATCTATGGTGTTCAATAACAGCTAAATAAATGTTTATGAAAACATTAGCGAATAAGAATTTATCACAGGTAATATCCCATATAATACCAAATTCTGTTTGTGTAAGTTGTTTAGATTTTTATGTAGTGCTGTCAGAATTTACAATGGAGCTAATATTGGAAGTTATTTTGTTAAGTGTTATGAATGTTGCATTCCACTCCACATCCTCTCATTACAAAAATGCTCTCAGCAGATGGCATATGTGCAACAATGAATGCATAACACAGAGTTATAATACGCCTCCATTCTCTGCATTGAGCTATTCGCCATGTATGCCATATGTGACTTCAACCAAAAGCTTTATATAGAGTTCAATGTGGAATAGTTATTAAATAACAATAATGTAAAAAGCGTACTTTACCAGAGCAATGAGCGACTAGCTCAGCAAATACCACTGAATTTGCACTTTATAAAAGCCATAAGCAGCAGTACAGCAGTACATGATCACTGCTGTACATCCAAAGCACTGACACATTGTAATGTGTAAATCCAAATGTGAAATCTAAAGCAGGATGACCTGGACAGTTTTAGAAGAAAACCTCAAAGCAGCTCAACTATATATAATAGGAAACTGTATTTGTCTAATGACATGTAACATTTACAGTCCCAAGGAAGGAAGTCCTCTCTCCCCCTTTCAGACCATCAAATTAAAACAGAAATTACCATCTGGAAGTCGATCACCACAGATAATCTACCATTATCAGAGCTACCAGAGAAGAAGAAATTAACATCCTGCTTTGATCAGCCCAACCAAGAAAGAATTAATGAAGTAAAACCCAAACAGCATAAGAAAATCTACCACTGATGAGCCAACAATATTAGTCAGTGGTACAAAAACAGGGACCGCTGCCATCCAGTCAGGATTCCAGCTGTAAGCCAATCTCTGCACTCTTATAATTTGCCATGCAAGGATTCACATGCCAGGAGCATGTTCACAAGAACAAATTAAAACACTTTAACTCTATTGGGCCCTGTGCCTAATATCTCATCAGAATCAGCCTGGTAATACAGCTCATAATCAGTATTACCAGTTAATTGCCAATTAATACTGTAGACATACTCAGATGTTGGCATCAAGAGGAGCAGTAAAATATCCTTTCCCAGAAACTTGCTCCTTCACCTCATGGAGAGGCCCAAACATTGTAGTGCACTCTAAGATGAAGACAAAAGAGGTGGAATATTAATAAATTGCTCAAAATATAACTGATAGAAACTGAATTATAAATGCTTATTCAATTTTCACTACTTTGCACTCCCTATGGCTGAGAGCTGCATTGCAAATGAATCAAGTCCAAATTCTATGCCTAGTTTGTTTGAATGGGATTGCTCCCAGTTGATAGTTTAGCTGCCTTTCAGTGAGTAATCAGAGTTTAATCACCATTTTGCAATGATTACTGGCCACATTTACATCATTGAGAAAACTCGTTAGCCAAAGTGTCGTCTAGTTCCTCTTGCACCGAGCGTCACGTATCATTATTATTTCTTTATACGTTTTTGCCTTTAGTAAATATACGTTATATTTACTTAAATATCGCGCTCATATTGCTCTGCTTGTCTCACGCCACAATCGTTCAAATATAGTCGGAACGTACGTCACTTCCGGCAGCCATTTCTGTATCAGGTAGCGAACATCCTCCTTAAATATCTACATGAAACTATGGGTTGTATTTAAAGATACACGTCTGTTTTTGTTTCAGTGGAATCTTGAAACGTGTTCAAAACACCGGTAAGTGTTGTCCAAGGCACAAACAATTTTCAGAAAATTAAATTAAACAATGCTATTAAATACAAACGTCTCAAGTGCAAAAACAATTAGCTATCCTGGCATAAAGGTAACGTAGGAGCTAGTATTATTTATCTTAACCAGCAAAGAGATGCTGAAGTAAAGTTATCTTATAAATGTAGCAGGTTAAAGAGTTAAATACTTACCTCTGAATTGTAGTGAATTAGAAGAATAAAGTGTTAGAAAGTACAATGAATTGTACTTAAGTAGTCTGCGGTACTTGAGTAAATGTGCATTTCACCACTGCCTATAACCAATAAAATTGTCATCAGCCTTTAAAACATAAGTATACCAAAATTTAGCTAGCGACAGTCCGCTTATATTAAAAAATCACACAAGGCACCATCTGCTGACTAGTAAGGTAACTGGCACAACACACTGAATTGAATTCTCAGATAAATTGGCTTTACTGAAGTATGGTAGTGTAGTAGTGGTCATATCATACATGTGGAAGGAGAAGGCATCTTAAACTGTTTAGACAGACTGCAACCACTATTCCACATACCTGGAATTTGGTCACAGGTTTGGATACCTAAGCAGGGCCTTATGATTACAGTGTCCATGACAGTAGTCAGTTGGTTTGCCTTGTTGCCTGAGACCCTGTCAAAAAGAGGTAAAACAGACAATGTTAACACCCTCGCAGTAGATGACAAGGGTGAAAAAGAGAAGCCGAGAGCCCATAGAGATGTCACAGTTTATAGTGTTGTACAGCTTGTTCTATCTGTGTGTAGGTGTATGTTGTCAGCTTATTGAATGATGAATTGTTGTCCACAACAGGGTGCTGGTGAGTACAGGGGAAGTGATAGTGATCAGGAGTTGGTGTTTACTTTGTGTCTGTGTGTAGCGGACATCATCCAGGAGCATGTTGGTGGGATGGGGGTGGTGGTACTGTGCATCAGCTTGTACATGAGGAGAAAAGTAGGCCAGACTGGCATTGGATATGATCAATAGCACAGACAGGAAGGAAGAATTATGGTGTCCGGAGCAGGAGATGCCAGGGCTTCATTTGTTACCAATGAGGATTTGTTGCAGAGCCCAGAAAGCATTGCTATAGATGGTGCTAGAAGTTTCACAGAAGGCGGACTACCTCAGCTTGATGATGACGCGCCAGGAGAAAGAGTTATTAGAGTTACACTGGAACTTTTATCTTATTTACTTTATATTTTTTGAATCAAATGTTCAGTTATTGTGACTGATATTTAAGGTCATGGATAAGACAAATTAATAATCAGAATATATTGTAAAACAGATTTTATTTGTTTATAAAATAAAACATCATAGATTAATTTTAATATGCTCAAAATGACAAACAAAACAGATGGGGTGCAGCCAAAAAAGTCTTTACATATGAATTGCTTAAAGTAGAAAAACTGAGTCAAATTAACTGAATAAAACTTTAGACGGAGTGTTATGTATAAAAGTGACACACATCCCACATGTTGTGTGTGTTTTACCCTTCATGTATGGATGCAGGATTGACTGTTTAGTAAACTGACAAGTTTTATATTTTTCATTCAACCAGCATGACCTCAAGTAAATTCTGTATACATGAGGTAAATTGTGCAATACACTCTTGTTAATTTAATCTGGTCCCCAATCTCTTGGGGTCTTCTTGAGCCCCTTGCAGACAGGCATGTTTGGGGTTTTTGATGAGTTAATATAAGTACCAATTAGCTGATTTTTTTTATTCCCAGCACTAATCACAATAATCCCTTTCTCAAGGAGTGGAGATCAAAAATGGCCTCTAAAGCAGAAAACACTGGACCTGGCAAGTCATTCAAGAAATAAACACATTTTCCGCCAGCTAGAAATATTGTAGTGAAATATATTAAACACATTCAAAAACTATTGGTTAAAGTAAGATTTTTCTCTGAGTGGAATTTTTTGAGCAGAGGGAGAAGAGAAAGTAACAGAGTGAGATTGCATGAGGTAAATTAAACAGGATCTTCCTGCTGCTTACATCCTTCAGAATGTAATTTGATTATCGTGCATCCTTATCAATTCAAGAGAGAGGAAGTATTATGTGCCCCAGTGTGCATGATGCATTGCGCTCAATCCATAATGAATGACCCAACATTCAATTAAAAACACTCTATTCATCACTAGCTATAATTTAAACTTGTTAGTATGGTCTTGATGCCTTTGTCTGACTCTGTGCAATCCAGCCTCGACAATATCTGTATGTCTGGGATGCAGTCTGTTCTCTTTGGTCTTTACGTTCACCAGCCTCTTTGAGAGACATGACTCGCAGCTTTAAAAAGCACTTACTGAGTTGTAGGCGGGAGAAATTTGAAGTAAATGGAGAAGACTGACTGGGGAGCTGTGTGAAAGTTGCCAGAACTCCTGCCAGAGGCAGCTTATAAAGCATAGTTTTATAAGCTGTGGTGTCACAAGCATAAATCATGACGCTCTGAAGTGGCCTTTAGAGGGTGAAATAAATCATTGTCTCAGCAGACAGCGAAAGTGGACGTGTGTGTGCAGCTGAGAATAGCAATCGTTACCGTAACCAGCTGTTTACAGTTTGTAAGCAACTAGAATTTACAACGGTGTGGAGTGAGGCGTAGAAGACTGAAAACTAAATTCACTGACACATTTGACAACATTCATTAACACAATTAATTCTGTATGTCATGAGTGTTTTTGTGGTTTACATTTAGCATACTAATCAGGAGCTGTTGCCAAGTCAACTCTTTTTATTGAGCTGTTTTTTCCCTTCAACTCTTGATGAATTTTGAGTGTTGTAATGGGTATTTTGGCATTTCATCTCTCTATTACTTGATGAGTATGTGCTTTAAAAATGTAATGTATGTATCCTGCTGTTCAAGCATAGTGAGAGACTCCAACAGGGTTGTCATTTTAATTAAACCATGTATTCAGAAAGCAATCACAGACGCACTGATGTGCTATGAGTCAGGGCCAAGAGGAAATATTACATATACATAAAGGATTGTCTTGCACATTTTTTATGGTAGTTAATATCACATAATGTTGATTCTTTAGGACTAATACATGCAGCTACTTTTATTAAAATGTTCCAGCAACAATAATAATGTTTCAGTTTTTCACTGTTCCTAAGTGCTGTTAATGGCAAGGACCACAGATTTGTTGTGTACAGATACCAACTGTGAGCATCAGTGCTCCAACAAAGCCTCGTAATTATTAAACAACCCTGCGGAAATAGATTTATCTTGCATAAATTCTACTTGCCACAAAGCCCCAAATACCAATGTTTTGTCAGATTGTTCGTGGGAACTCTATGGGCAGTTTACTATTTGTGGTGAATAATAGATGTTGTATTTTAAGACTTAGGGACATGGCTGAACCCAGACATGTACCACAGGAATCTATGGACATTGGAGTCCCGGAGAGAAAGTCATGGGAATATTCTGTTATTTACTGTGTGCATGAGAGGTGGCCGGTGGAAATGTTTGCTAAGTTAAAACAATTATGCCTGTTGCATTTACTTTATTTCAGGTTCACATACTGATACTGATCTAAAAGTCTATTTGATAAAGAAATGATGATACAAAGAAAGATTGTAGTGCTATTTAAAGTGTGCTAAAAAGGAGAAGAGACAGGGAGTGTTGACAACAGGCCAAGTCAAGGAACACAACACATTGATAAGCTTGTGTGGATATTAACCTCACAGTGTAATTTGCAGCAGCCACTCATATTTCTATCGCTGCATGATTTTTGTTTGACTCCAGGGGAGGATTTAATGATATCCTGATATGAAGGGCTATAATTCATGATAAACCGCATTCAGTATTGTTGCGCCACTGATACCTCCCAGGCATAATTTTCTTTTCACATAATTGTCTTGTTCTTGTGCTTGTTATGAGAGAAGGAGATAGTTGGTGGTATTGGGTACAATTTCCTGTCATGTTCTCTTGCTATTGTTTGTACTGTTGTACAGAGATTTTTTTTACCCACAATACAAGTAGCACTTACAATGATATTCTTTTCTAAATCTAGCTTTTCTTTAATTCTCATGACAGTTGCAGAGAGAGAGAGGCTTACTTTCCAAATAATATTCAGCAATTTTGGCATTTCTTTTGCAAAACAATTGCTGCCTTGAGCACTTAGTTTAGTTTCCGTCATAATAAAATTATTCACAATGATAAATAAGCTATTGACATGTCAGTGGATTTTCAATATTTGTAGCATATTGCACATAAAATATCAGTAAACTGCGCTACACTGTGGTCTGTCAATTTGAAAAATTGATAAATGCAGTTTGCATGTTCTGTGATGTGAGCCTTAGAGATCTGCCCCTTAATACCAGCATCATTAATTTCACTGTCACAGCTTTCTTTCAGAAGTGATGTGCAGCACTAATCTCTCTTTTGGTTTTTTTGTTTGTTAAAATCATATCGTCAGTCAGTCTTTAAAGACTTAAAAGTCTTTATGTTTTAAACCACAAGTACCCAAAGCACGACAGGTGATACAACTAACAGACCAGTTTAAATACTGTCACAAAACAAACACGAATATGTAGAAAACATATCTTCTATGTTGTCACAGTTGTACAGTGTCAAACTCACAGGTTTTCACGGTGGAATATTTGTTGTCAAACAAAACGGTACATTAAATATATTTGCATGATTTAACATGGCAAAACAAACACTGACACGAAATTACACAAAATGTAAAAACACAAAAGTAAAATATGCTGTATTTCACATTTTTCAAATATTCAATAAATATCTTTTTTTATATAATATTTACACAGACCAAAAATGCAGTTTTTGAAATGCATACATCTTAAATCTTATTTATAAGCCCCTTCTCCCTTCTTCAACTTTACAAAGGATCTTTTTAAAAGACCTCCTGAAGTCATTATTGAATATAGTGTATATAACAGGATTTAGTGAGCTATTGCAGTAACCAAACCAGAAAAACATCTTGAACAATGTCTCTGGGACGCAGCAGGTGTCACACACAGCAGTGAGCGTGTATGTGAAGAAAAAGGGGAACCAGCAGAGAACAAACACTCCCATGACCACAGCCAGAACAAATGTGAAGCGCCTCTCTCTGTATTGCCTTCCTTTCCACCTGCTCACTCTTACACAAGGCTGCACTTCTGGTGTTGGAGAGGTTTCTCCAGGCCTCACCTGAGCCACTTTGGTTGTCCTGAGACCCTTCTTTTTCTTCAGGGAACACAGGATGGTTTCATTCCCATCAGAAGAGGATGGTTCTTCCTCCATGTCAAACCCGTTGACCTCTCTACCGCCCCCCCCTTCCACCTCCCTCCCTTCTTTGTCTTTTCTCTCCAGGGGGTCCAGACCACACTTTGTGTCTTCCAAGTTGCCATTTTCTCTTTGTCTTTCACCTGGTGGGGCTCTTGTTCTTTTCTTGGCAATCTGGTAGATTCTAACATACACCATAATCATAATGACGCAGGGTGCAAAGAAGGAGGCAGTGCTGGAGAATATAATGTACCATTTCTCCTCATTAATCTTACATTCAGGCCTGTCCTCTTTACCCTCATCCTTTTTCATTGTGATAAGCGGAGGGAATGAAATGATGGCCGCCAGTACCCAAACTATGAAGATTGTGCATTTAATCCTGCGTGGTGTCCTTCTCAGGTTGTACTCAATCGCTTGAGTTATGGACCAATATCTGTCCAGGCTAATGGCACACAGGTGAACGATGGATGAGGTGCAGAAAAGCACATCCAAAGCCAGGTAGATTTCACACCACACTTTACCAAAGTACCAGTAACCCATCAGTTCGTTCGCTAAAGAAAAAGGCATCACTAAGGTGGATACCAGGATGTCTGCACACGCCAGAGAGACTAAAAACAAGTTCTGAGGTGCTCTCAAGGCTCGGCTTGTAATCACAGCAATCACTACCATGACATTGCCAAAAACGGTTAGCAGGATGAGGATACCCACCAGGATCGTTAGAGGCACATAGGTCTGCGCAGTGTATGGATGCCTGCCAGGCAAAGTCTCATTTCCGCTGGTGAAGTTAAGACAGCCCATCAGGATGAGCTGTGGTGTCGATGATATTGTCTGAACAGTGCTCTGTTAGGAGGCTCGGAAGCTGTGCTTGCCAGCAGTCTATTAATTGCATCCATTCAAGAACACAGCATCAGAAAATTGAGTCTTTTCATTTTGTTCACTGAAAGATACTGTTGAAAGAAATCTCTGCTTCTTTGAGAAAATAGACACCAGCAGAGAAAAACTACAAGATGTGTTCCTTTATATTAAAAAGACGAAACAAAATAGCAATAAAGGGAACTTTGATTTTTTTCCCAGTTTCCCACATCCAATATCTTTAAAAATACATCTGTTCTGTAAAAAAAATATATATATTCTTCATCCACCAGCCTTTCAGAATAAAACCTTGCAGTTAAGTCCCTTGGAAGACATTTCATAAAACAGACTTACATTGCAGAGAGTGCTGGCTCTGGCAGATCTTTTCATCTTCTGTGGCTGAAGTGGAGAGTACGTCTTTTATATGGGCTTGATCTGACGCTGAGGATCTGTGATGCTGGCTCCACTTCAGTGAGAGCAGGAATGGGCGGGGTTCAAATGCTGCTGGAGATTTAAAAGCAATTTGGTGTTGCTCATAGAGCTGAAACCATTGCCTGATTATGACATTAACAATATTTTTGATTTATAGAAATAATATCTGGTGTCTATTAAATTACAATGGATTAAGAGTACACTCTATATGGTTTGTAGTTCAATTTCCTGAACAAAATGTTTAGACATGTCCTGAAAGAAAAATGGCTTGAAATAATATCTGAATCTGTGAGGAAGATCAGAGCCACTTACTGTAGAGATCAGTCACTAATAGTGTAGGAGAACAGCAAGAGCAGTACATTTGCAAGAATAATCTTGACAATTGTTTGCTTTCTTGATAACATAGTAGAATGAATCAAAGTGAACATGGTGAGACATTTTGTAAGTTTTCTTTTACTAAACTATCGTCAGCTGCTATGAAAAAAAGTGCAGCTAGATGACATTTGTAGTTTAAGTTTACCTTATCCTTTTACGCAAGGGGGGGAACTGTTCTTTAATAATCCTTTGTGCTTGAGCAATCCAACTAGTGTTTTCCATTGCATTACATCATTGTTTTACCATCTACTTGTGTCCTGCTTTATTTCAAGTAGTTACAAGCATGCCAGCCAGCATACATTGCGAACTATCCACTTTAAGATTATTATGTAATTTTGTTTAGCAGGCTAAACTTTTTTGGCTTCATGTAAAACCAAGTCTGCATGTGACCATGTCTGCTTTTATGTATGTGAATCATATCCAGGTCACTGTGAGTTTTAATTTTGTTTACTTTTACCCTTATTACTAGGATTTTACTGGGAAAATATTTTTGTGTAGTGAGATAAAAACAGATACTGACTTAAATATGGATGGCTGGACACATATGAAACATTTTCTTAGGGAAGGTCTGGGAGAAGAAATAAGTTCTTTGTCAGGATAAACTGTATGTATGTAGCAGTTATTTTCTGTGCGCAGATAATAGGAGCACCTTTAGCCTAATGGTGTAAGTTTTATTTTTCTCTTTTGCTTTTTGTATATGCTGTGTTTTACAAAACATGCATGTTTTGTAAAATAACGCTGCCTTGTAATTCCATGTGGGATGGGCCAGTTGTTTGACATGACATAGAACTATAAATGTAAATTTATAAATGATATAATCGATCAGTATGGGAAAGTGAACAGAAGACTGAGGAGACTGTTGCAGACAGTGTCGCTGGGGGCGCTAATGAGCTGCTTCTTACGGACTTAATGCGAGCGGCGGTGTTATCGCGAGAAACTTCTACGAGCTTTCGTTTGGCTAGTTGAGTAGGGGAAGACGGGGAGCGAACTGTTGTTCTTTATAGCAGCCCTTTTTGGGAAGTAATCGAGCAGGAAATTTGAATGCGTATTGTATTTATTGGACAAGAGGGTTTATACGGAGGTAAGCCAACCCTGTGTTTTTATCATTTCCCCTCAACCACTCGCAGCTAGCAACATAGCCGTCGTACGTTAGATTTACGTCGAGGAAAGAAGGCCGAGGGACGTTGCTAGGCGTTTTAAGCTAACGTAAATGTTAAATCATCTTTTAACATGTCTTGTAGATTTGGTATTGTCCAGGTTTCACTTGTTACGCGTTTAATACAGATTACACGAGGGATTTGAGTAATTAGATTACTGCTAATGTAAGATGGCTCACTAACTTAAAATGTTTACCTTTAGCTTATCGAACATGTGCTAACACAGCTAGCCAAGTTTTCCAGAAAACTGTACTGTTTTTGTCCTCACACAGATGTCGGACGACTTGGTGAAACAGTTAAGCAGCTACAAAGCGCAGCTGCAGCAAGTAGAAGTTGCCTTATCTACCGATCCGGACAATGAAGACCTCCTAAAACTCCAGAAAGACTTACAGGTTTGTGTGAATGAGATATATCAAGAGTATGTAACATAGCTGCAACGATTTGTCAAGTAATCAGTCCGTTGATTGACAGAACATTCATCCGCAAATAGTTTAAAAATAATTTTTGTCTTTTTTAAGGCAAAAATGTAAAATATTTGCTGTTTTTAGATTGTCAGATATGACAATTTGGTTGGTTTTTTTGAATATCTTAGGATTTTTGACCATTGGTCAAAGAAGAATGCATAAAATGAAAAAATAGATTAATCAATAACAAAAACAATCTTTAAGTAAATCTGTATTGTACATGTTGAAGACAGAAAACATTGAGAATATTCAGGGCTTCTAAAACACTGAGAATATTCAGGGCTCCTAATAAATTTCAGAAATGATATAAAATGTAATTGTCTTAAATTTTAAGAAGTAACATTGTCACGGGGTGGACTTTAGGTTGTGAATGAGGAGAAGACCTCTTCCTCCTTAAAAAATACCCTGGCTTTACATAAATCAGAGTCATGGATCATAGGAGCCTCAGTGATTTCAGGAAAATCGTGAATACAAAAGCCCCACAGACCTTGATACTGCAGTGTAACCCAGCTTCTTTTCATTTCCTTTTCTATACAATGTCAAGAATGTTACCCTACCTATGATGACAATGTTTGTTTCCCTATGGTCTGTCTGTCCAGCTAAAACACATCTAGCAAATGATTTTTTTGTGATAATAACCAGTGATTGCCATCTTTTACCATTGTTACTTTTTGTAACAACATTTTCCCTGGGGGAAAAATTGCCCACACTCTCCACGAACATCTGACTGTTTTTTGATTGTGTTTTTTTTCCCCACAGGAAGTCATCGATTTGACGAAAGACCTCCTGACCTCACAGCCCACTGATGGTGCTTCCAGTACTAATGGCTCAGACCCAGTGCCAACGAAGCACACCTGGAAAGTGGGGGACAGGTGTATGGCTGTGTGGAGTCAGGATGGACAGTGAGTGTCACCAGACTCTTCTCATGAAAAGTGGTTGTTGGTAGATAACTGGGTATCTTAGAGTATGACTAAACTGTCTATATCACGGCTCAGGTTTTTTGAGAGATTGCTAGTAAAACCTAAAGGGAACCGTTTTACACAGCAGAGGCAAGGCCCAAAGTAGAGCACAACTTTGGCTCTCTATTGTGTAATTGACAGCAGAGATTGGCTAGAAGGCGTGGATTCCGTCCCAAAGTGTAAATGTCATTAGATTAGATTCAGCTTTATTGTCATTACACATGTACAAGGACAGGGTAACGAAATGCAGTAGCCTTTGCCAAATAGGCCACCGGGATGCTCTGGGGATAATGTATGGGGATAATATTTTGAAGGATATTCATAGAAAATGCCCTAAGAATCTCTTGTGGTCATATATCACACCGGTTAACTTATTAAGTTTTACGCATTAGTGTTAAACTTTGCTTATAAAGTAGAGCTTGGGTCTTTGGCTCATACTCACCTGCTTACAGACGTGATTCTTTGGCAGGATATATGAGGCTGAGATTGAGGAGATAGACCGAGAGAACGGCACTGCAGCCGTTACCTTCACTGGATACGGGAATGCTGAAGTGATCCCGCTGCAGAACCTTAAAGCAGCAGAGGAGGGGAAACGTTCTGATGAGGATGGGAGTGTAAAGCCCAAATCAAGGTATGAGCAAAAAACTCTTGTCTTGCTCATGTAATGTGCATACACACAAATCTGTTCTTAAATAATTCTTATTTTTTATCTCAGTTAAAATATACCTGCAGGCTTTAGCCGTGGGTGAATTTGATGGAATTGGCTGTCATTTCAAGATGACTGTACAATAGATGATTTGCAGTTTTCCCCCCATCAAAATGAATTCATTCTAGGTAGACCTGATGTGAACAAATAAATTGCTTGCTGAGTTTGGGTTGGTGTCTGGATTTGAAATTTAAACAGAAAAACATTATGGCAGTTCTGGAAATATCAAATTTTTCCTATACTATCCACAGAAACCAGTTTCTGTTTTCAAACTGTGACTTTGCAGTTTGGCAGTGCAGTTGCAGAATTGTGTGTACACCTATAATACCTCTGCTCTCAGTCACCTTTCTGCACCAAGGAAGATCATTTCATGCACATACTAACAATTGAGACACCATGTGTGTGCACAGATTTCATGGGTTCCTCAATGTCAACAGCTTCAGTAGAGATTCAGTTAGTGTTTTCAATCACAAGTGTTGGATTCACTAATGTCATTATTTCATATTAGTTATAACATGTTATTGTATTTGTGCATCATGGACAGGATCTAAGTGTTTCTCCTTTTCCTTGTAGGAAAGAGCAAATAGCAGAGCAAAGAGAGTATAAGAAGAAGAAAGCCCAGAAGAAGGTACAAAGGATGAAGGAGTTAGAGCAAGAGAGGGAGGAACAAAAGTCAAAGTGGCAACAGTTCAACAACAAAGCCTATTCAAAGAACAAGAAAGGACAGGTAAGTTTTTTTTGTTTGTTTGTTTTTTAGAGGCCTGACTTGATTGAGTAGTGAATCCCCACAATGGCATTTCATTTAAATTAGCCAGGCAATAGCTCTGTGATAGCAGAATATTTCAAAGAGACAAACGGCAAAACAAAATGTCTATGAAGTAATAAGATCTAGTGATGTGGTCTTATACTATACCTCTAAAGCAAGGTGGTGATGGGAATTCAGCACCTAGACAAACAGACAACCCAAGTTGAATCGCACTGTGGAGACATGTCATTTTCTACAGAGGCAGTCAAACTGCATTTTGGGTTATTTAATCAAAGCTTGTGGTATGTAGTGGCCTAGTCACAGTTTAAAAGGCCACTGACTTTCTAAGTAGGAAGATTTGCTTTGTGGTAACCAGTTTCAACTAGTACAGACAGCTGTGCTTTAAGCTGCTTGTAGAATCGGCCACTATTATCAAAACCCAGCATATCCAGCTGTCCTTAAAAAAAAAAAAAAAAAAAAAAAAGTGTGAATTCCAACAGTTGCATGAAGCTTTCAGTAATTTAAAATTTGAGTCTCATCATTTATCTCTTGTCTGTCATGCATGTTAAACTTGAAACGTACAGGTTTGTCACCGTTGATAATGGATTATCTGTTTGGGCTTTTTTGTAGGTAAAGAGGAGCATATTTGCATCTCCAGAAAGTGTAAATGGAAAGGTGGGAGTGGGAACATGTGGTATTGCAGACAAGCCTATGACCCAATACCATGACACGTCAAAATACAACGTCAGACATCTAATGCCCCAATGACCTGATATATTCTGTACATAAAAATCCACTGTATACTAGCTGTATCAGTGCTTTCCATTGTGTTTATACATGATTTAAGTTTCTTAAGTAAAGAAAGCTTTGAAAGGAAGTGCTTGCACACCATTGTTTGAAATATTGATGTAGTTTTCTTCTATATATTATGTAGGTACAAAAAAAAAAAACAGATTTCCCAGCACTGGAACAAGGTCACATGTAAAAACAGGAAACGGTGTTTTAGAAAAGCCCAAAAGTTTGCTGTTTGTGTCCAGCTTCCACCCAGGCCAAACACCTGTTGAGATGTGTAACAAAATACATCTGTAGATTTGGTGGGTAAATTTGATGCTGGATTTTAAACACTGAACAGATGGTGTGTCTGAACATTAATAATGGTGTTGATTTGATGCGACTGAATTCACTTTTTAATTTCTGTGTATATAACAGTGAAATAAACATTGTTTTCTTTTCTTTTCTTTTTTTTTTTAAAGAATTGCCTCCACCTCATTTGGATTGTTTTTTTACATTTACCTTTTCATTGTGGTTTCCGTCAGGTCCTGTAGGTGGCAGTAAAGACTTGTATGATTATTAATAAATCCATGTCTTGAGCAGCACGCTGCAACTTTAAATACAACCTGTTTACCCATCAAAGTTACATGAGTTTTTTTTTGTTTGTTTGAGATGTTCAACTTTTTTAGTTCAAGATGTTTAATGTCCTATGTAAACTGCAGACTTGATGTTATCCATCAAGTCTGCAGTTTACATAGGTTTTATGTTTATGTTTTCTTTGAACAAAAGACAGAGTGGGGAAACAACTATGGTGTATCAGTCTAATGCAAGACACCCAGGTTAATTATCTGAATATTAATGATAGGCTTACCAAAAAAAAACAACAAAAAGAAAAACCACATTGTTTTATGTCTGGGTAGTAGAGGTTTATTAAGATTCCAGGGACAGTTGTCAGGAACTGTAACAAAGTATTAGCAGGGGACCAGCAGCACATGTTTTGCAAAAAAGTCACCTTGGATGGCTGATTAAGCACAAGAGAAAACATTCTGGGGTGTGCTTCAACATACTAACTTAACAAAAAAAAAAAAAAAATTCATAGTGCATTTTATAGTTTCCCAAACAGGTTGGGGGGAAAAAGACCTGTAACATGGAACTTTGTGCAAGAGTCATACCCATATTAAGACACAATTTGGTGGTGATCTGCTTAGAACTTGGACCAGAAAAATGCAGATAAGTGGTCATATTAAAATGGTGATGGTCATATTGTCGTATTTGGTTTCATGGATTCGAATAGCAGTGCAATTCTATGTGTCAAATATACATTTAATTATTAGTGGGAAGCCTCCAGATTTCAAGGATTTGACCTTGTACTTTTTCTGCTACAATACAAAAAAGATACTGTATTAAACATTGAAGTATAAACCAAAATTAGTATTCTGTAGTGTTTGCCCTTCATGCTACAGATGTTTTTATAAGACTTGTCAATCCAAAGCACATTACAACATGATTAGAAAGGCTACATTCAATACACATGCACCATAGCTTTTTTTTTTTTTTTCAATTACAATCATTTTTAATGCTGATTATTATTAACTAAGAGCAAGTGGAGAACTAGCAAACAGTAATTTGGTGTTGGACGGACAGAATAGTTTGTCGTTAACACAGCCAACATTAACGATATGATAAAACTAGACATGTTATTGCTTGAACCTTGTGCTTGGACAAGTGCGGGATAGCTTATTACTGTCTAAAAGTTGAATTTGCGCACAGTGTGAAAGAGCTGCTTCCTTCTTTCAACAAAACACCACTGAGTAATGCATTAAACCTGTAGCACTGCATATCCTTCAGTGGGGATTAATTACATGTCAAGAAATTTGGTAAGATATTTAAAAAAAAAAAAAAATATGAAAAAAAAAGCAGTTTTTTTTTTCATTCAAGCATGACCAAGACCTAGCTACAGTACAATATACCAAAAATAAATACTATAATCATATGCAAAATAAATTAGAACAACAAGGGTGGACCACACCACCTGTTTGGATATGACTGTGTTTCAGTCAAGAGGAGGGACACCACGTGGATCAATGATGGTTGTGGGCCCTAAAGCAGAGGTTATAGAAGTGTAATAAACATTTTGGAATGCAGACATTGTAGCCCTTGCCACTGGCTTGTTCACTGACAAGAAGTGCCATCTGGATATATTATCCAAAGAAATAGGGCAATGTTTTTTACAAGGCAAATGGAGCGAACGTTCCCAATGGTGAGCTTCTAGCTGGTTTTTTTTTTTTGTGTGTGTGTGTGTGTTTTTGCTGGTTTCAGAGGATCAACTTGACTAAAGGTAGAGTTTCCTCTTCAGTGTTGGACACTGGTGCAATCATGGGTCCTCTACAGGATCAGTATTGGGTGCAGGTATGGATGATTCAAGCTGGCTATAGGTAAAGGGACATTCAAGTGATTGGTTAAGTCAACTTTGAAAATGAGTAAACTGTATATTGCCACAGAAGTTAAATTTGAGGCTGTGGTGTAAAATGTTTCAGACTGATGTAGAGGAGCCCCTTGGCTTTTGGAAGGAGACAATTTTAAACTTTTAGACTGAGTTGAACTTAAGGCTGGTTCTTGGGTAGAGTAGATGTTTGATTTGTCAGGTAAAGGTGGGACTGAGGCTGGTTCTTCTGAAGGTTGTTAACCTAAACTGCAAGGGAGAATGGAGCTGTAGGCTGGTACTTGGAAAGGTGAAAGCCATAGAAGACTGCAGCTGAAGTGAACATATAGGCTGGTGCTTTAAGCAGAGAAGGCCAGTTTTAGACTGCATGTGGAGTAGCCCTCGTCACTGGCTGAGCTCTGCCGGCTGCTGTGGTCATCCAGGTCACTTACACCACTGGTGCTTACACTGTCCATTTCTCCATGGGAGAACTCAGTGCTTTCCACATCAACTTCAATTTCCTCTGTTGAAACACAAAACGCCAATATGAATACAGATTAATTTTCTGAATCATGCATTAGAAGTACAAGCACTAATGATTCTGCAAAGTTGGCCCTTGTATAAAGCCTCTAATTTGGTCCTCTAACCTCTGTCAGACTCTGAGCGGTCAGAGTCCATCCGGGAGCCTGTGCTGTCTGTACGGACCCTTTCCCTCTCTCCATGATTCTGGAGCTGGGCTAGCTGCCTCTGCAGGTGCCTCTGCTCTCTCTCTAAGGTCTCCAGCTGGTGCTGACTCCTCCGGTCCACTTCTTCAAGTTTCTGAAACGAGAGATATGCGTTAGAGTTAATTTTGTTGTTGTTATGTAGAAACCTAACCACAATCGTGGTGATCATTGTGTGTGGACCCAGTGAGACACTGTGTGCTTGTAAGAATTATTTTGCATTCAATTACACCATTTTCACTACACCCCTCTAGATATTACTCACGATTAACTGCAAAGTATATGCATGAGAGGATGGTGGGCTTATCTCGTGTGCAGTAATGTGATGTTAATATGTAGTTGTTGCTGACACCCCCTGTGCCTTCTAATAAATTATTCAACACACAAGAACAGCAAGTTGCTGGCTAGATTGTAGAGGAATAGCTGGTGTCTCTGTGTGGGGTGGATATAAGTGAAAGATGAATGGATGGAAGAGGCAGAGTAATTGGTTTATGGGTTTCAGTATGCAAATGAAAATAAAGGTCATCCCGTCCTGCTTTTGGCAGAAACATTTTATTTTTCACCTTCTGAGCTCTAATTTATTTGCTTAAACCTTTGCACCTTGGTCATTGATTTTGGCTCATTTGTGGTGTTCAACAGTGGTTTAGAGAAAACCCTGGAAAGTTCAAAGAGCATACACAAACAGCTCACTCAGTATATCTGCTTAAGCTAACAAATAACTAAAGTCCTGGAGATGCACAGTGAACCTCAGTAATCATAAGGGTAGGTCGGATCGAATCCCTTCATCACATCTAATCATGCCATAAATTAAAAAAAAAAAAAAAACACGGAGTGATGTTACTGTAGTAGCAGAGTAAAGAGCCCAAACATTTTGTATGTGAACTAGCTGAACACAGAACACCCACACACAGAAGACTAATTACAAGTTGCAGAAATGGCTGACAAATCGAGAGGATATTTGTAAGATCAGTACTGACTCAGAGTAGCTTTGTGAAATTCAGAAAAAAAAAGACACTGCAGTTTTTAACAGTGACATATGCTGTTTTGTATCAGGTACTGCGCGTAGTTCATTTCCTCTAATGTCTCCCATGTGAATTCTCCAAATTGCTGTGCCATTAGGGAAATATTTGCTTGACGTACCTAACAATGTTCTTTCTGCTTAAAAGCCACCCTTACATAAATATAACATATCATTTTCTTACATAGCAATAACAATAATTTTATCCTCTCATACAAAAATACACCATACCGTGTACATTTCCCATGAAAAAAAAAAGTAGTAAAATGACAGTTTTTTGAATGGAGTTTGGTACAATGTTAAAGGTGAGAGCAGTACTTAAATGTGCTTTTTCTGTAGCACAATACACCGTGGGTTTTTTTTTTTGTGTGTCTGTTTGTTTTTTGTGTGTTTGTTTTTTTTACTTCCTGCAGCCGTAAGCTTCATGCTGGCTGCACCTGCTTCACCTTTTTACTCTACTACACAGCCTCTGGTTCTAAAAATACAACACAGCAGCATTCAGAAACCACATTTCCTGGACTTCAAACAGGCAAGTCCAAAGTCAACAGTTGACATCATAGGTATTTATCCATTACCCCCCACTGTGATAAACTCCCACAGACTGCTGCCAGGACTGCTTTCATATAGCAGCCCTCAGTCATCCCTCTGCTGCTTCCCACTGCAGGAGCCTGCACAGACTGGGCCAGAGAAAGGCGAATATTAAAAAAATATATATATGTCTGGCTTAGATCGCAGCCATCAGGGGAGCCAGAGTGTTGAGTCTTGGATGCTTTTAACGCTACAGAAACATTTGAGGCTATCATCAGTCTCATGTAGTTCAGACACACTCAGTGGTCCATTCAGGCAGGCAGTTCTAACAATCAGGACAGATCTGGTGCTCTCAAGACCAATGGTCTGTGTGCTATTCTCACATTATCCTGTTGTGTGAAAGACATAGACCTAACCAAAGACTTGCCAAGGGTTCAAAATCCTGCCAAGGACAGCCCTTACAACAGCCCCAGGAAGATTTGTTCAAAGGGAAAGAAAAACATAAATAACCAAGGAGCAACCATAATGTTCCAAAGCTGAGGCCAAGTGCCTTAGGGTGCAGTTCATTTAATGGTTCTGAGAAAACTGGCTGTATAGATGAGCCTGGGAAAACCCCTAACTACTCTGTACCTGTACATACTCAATACATAATTGAACCACTTTTAATGTGAGGCAAACAAACACGCCTAGGTTCTGTGCTCAGTGTCCTTACTCTTTACATTAGACATGTAACTAAGCCAAAGAGGGGGTAGAAAAATCAGACGTTTTTCTGCTCACCCCCTGGTGTTTATGCTGTCAAGTATGATTACAAAACAAACAGGAGCACTGGTATAGCTTTTCATCTGGAAACACACCTGAGGATGTACAGAATTTCAAGGTTCAAATAGATTTCAGGCCAAATATTGAGCTTTCTGTGCAGACAGCAGAGCTGCACTGTGATCACACCTGATGGACAGTAAAGAATCTGTAAAGAGACTGTGGGCCAAAAAGAGTTAAAGCTGGGAAACTAAATACAATTTCTAAACTACAAAACAGAATCAGACTATTGACTGGTAAGCCTTAGGATACTCAGATCACCCCTTATATATCAAAGTCATCCTGTATAGTCCTGCAGATCTATATTTGCTGTCAATATAACATCATTTTTTACTCGAGGGAACAGCCACATAACTCATAATTCTAGATATGTGAGTGACACACACACATTTTCTATGGTTTTGTGAGTGTTTTCATTACTATAGGGGGTTTCCTTAGACTACCACACCTTGATATGTGCTTTGGCCTTATTGAGCAGTCCCAGTGTGGTGTGCCGACTGCAGTCTGGTCCCAGAGGGATGAGGGACTTCAACCTCTCCAAACACAGGCGGAGATGTGCTCGTCTGGGGAAGGAGGCACAATCAGGAATGGTCACTTCTCTTTAGAGACAGCATTGTAGAGTAAATATACACGGCAGAAAATTGAAAGAGGAATTTCCAGACTAATGTATTCTTGTCCTGTGCACTTATTCTGATTAAGTCAAATTATAATATTTCTTCCTTATCTAATTTAATTCGAATTGTAATAGTTAAAGCAAACAACTGAAGATATTGAGGCACTTGATTTATCTGTTTATCCATATTGCTAGTTAGCCAGGTCATCTGACTCCTTTGCAATTACATATGGATCTGTCTGGCCCCAGATTTAAAAGCTGCTGAAGTCAGCATGATACTGTGTTCCTGATCCACCGAGGCCTCTGGGCCTGTGGTCTGAATGAATGCAGAAACTGGCAAAGGACACTCACTATCCTTTCAAATAATGGAGTAAAATGTAGGTCAAGTTGTGATGTCATCTCTTCTCCCTGCATCGGGCACCATTTTGGAATAAAAAAAATAGTCTAATATGAAATAAGCTTCCCTTTTGAAGATGTCCTTTTTCTCATCACTGAAACTAAGATTCTCCCATACATGGGTGGACATTTAATTTTTGGATAAATGTGTCTTGACATTTGTTTGCCGCTCAGAGCAGAGCCTGCCACATCTCGGAGCTATAGAAGCAAGCTGCTGTTAGATTTGCAGCTGATAATCTCTCAGGAAGGAGCCCTGTTGTCTGGAAACAGACGGTTCCCGTTTGCTGACTGGGGAAATGTCTGCATGTCCTCCAGGAACAGTGCTGCTACTGAGGCTGCATTACACCTCCCTGTTATTTGCCTTGCAAAATGGACACTGCTATTCCATAAAGGAGGAGAATTTCCAATTTGTTGATAAAAGTCCTGTGATGATAAGCTGATTCATAGCGCCGCAATTCATCCAGTTTTGAAATGGTATGGTCAAAATTTTTAGCATAACACCTAAATATGCAAACATGGCAGAACAGAAAATGCTTTTGGTTTATCAGCTTGAAGCTACATTCTGAGACTGCTGGCACTTGAGATAAACTCCCTGTGTAGCTCATTTGTTACAGCAGATTAAAGACTGTGGAGGCTGTGTCTTTCTCCTGCTGTGGTATGACTTGCACGTCCACATTCTGAACTTGCTACGCATATGTGATAGAAGTTGATTGAAGGTAGACAGAAGTAGAAATCCATGATGACGGCAGCAGCCACAACATTTCACTATCTTCATCTTGTTTCTTTTTCATGTACCTAATATCCCTCAGTGTTACCTTTGCGTGCTGTCTGTTTTAATCATAAACATTCACACAAATTACCTCTTCAGTCTTGTTTCACTCACCTATTTTTTTCCAGTTCATTGTGCGCTGACCTGTCGAAATTATAAATATGTAAAGAAAACTGTTAACTTCATTAATGATTATTGTGTATCAGAGAGGATTTAAAATGCCAATTGTAATACATACATAAATGAAGACTAGCATCATATTCACATCCTCTGTATGTCATTTGAGGACCTTTTACAACACATTAACCTACCTGTTGTGAATATTGTCCAGTTTCCTGTTTTTGAATTTACGTTGTTTCTGCTGATGTGCAGTCTGGGTTGCAGGGTATGTTGAAGCATACCCATGCTCACATTCTGGTGAAGGAAAAGATGAAGAGGATTATAAAGATATATATTGCACAGTTTTTTAAAAATGTGCTACAAGCAAATTGGCCAGAATTGCTAATAGAGACTCTATAGAGAACTCTTTATTAATTTCTATACACTCATGCATTTTTTTTTCGAGGAAGAATATTTTGTCGAAACACGTCTTTACGCTACGGTATTCTTACGGTTGTTTTAAAAGCCTACAGTTCCCATGAACCCTTCTTCCCAGTAACATACGACGTTAAACGTGAACCTGCGTGTGATTGGCCAAATGCAGTGACTCTCGCGCTGGGAACATGTTTCCCGACCAATGAAAACTTTACAATTTGTTCCATGTGGAAACCATGTGAACAACACATACAAGGAAGCAGCAGCTGCTGCCTCAGATAATGATTGCTGGGCTTTGAACTTGGATTTTTTTTTTTTTTTTAAGAAAATAAAATCTAAATCGCATTTTGCTGATGTAAGAGGGTCCGTGAGTGCGATATTTTTTTGAGTGGACACGATATTTTTAGGGAATAATCGTGAAAGGAGCTGCGATGAACTGAGATGGAAGATTAAAGGGGACATTTGGAGTCTCAAACCACAAACGTCTACATGTATTAACCTGAATGTGCACATATGCAAATAATGAACACATAAAACCGTGCTTATTCAAGAAAGTCCCCCGTGGTCTGCTAAAGACCCGTTTTAATGGGAGAAGATCATTTAGCTGCAGGCTATTGTTGCTATAAAATCTGTCTCTGGCGATGCAGTTGCTTGCTGATTTTTTTTTTTTTAATTAGGCAAATTATCGACTTCTTACGAAACTATAATATGCTGCAAGTGTTAGGTCGATGAGGCTATAGTTTTTCAGTAGCAGGTGAAATATCCTTGGCTGCTGACGGGCCGGTTCATCTGTCCGCTGCGCGTCTTTTGTCGCCTTCGCCTCTATTGTTGTCTGCTCGGCGCATTACATTTTAATATCCCCTACAGCCCGTGTTTACTTACTTCCGTTGTTCTTCTCGATATTTTCTATGTAATTTGCTGCATCGAGCAGCACTTGTACGTTCTTCATAAAAGTGCCGATTTGGTCCATTGCGGAACATTTGGAGTATAAAACGTCGCTGAAAGAATAGTCGGACATCTCTCCGAAATCCTGCTGGTCCATGGACGCATCGGACTCCGACAGGACCTCCTCGGGTTTCAGCTCGCTGTGCTGTCGCATGTACTTTACCATTTTCACTTTAGGCTTTTTTGGGGGGGCGGGGGGGCTTTGACAAAGAAGCAGCGCTGAAATTGCACTCCCTGTCCCGTCTGTGCACTGAGCGGATGACTGTAATGAACCAGGCTGGATGGAATTGCAGTCCTTAGCCTCAGCCACTTGCCCTACTTGGTGGATAATCCCTCCCACTAACGCATGCACATTGCATTCATTGTGAACTGTGCCATAATAAATCCTCATTATCAATACTGCAGGAGAGTAACAAATAACACACTTATGTTCAGTGACATTATGAAATAATGCCTGCTTTCTCGGGTAACAATGCTACTGTATTTCAGTTGACATAAACTGAATAATTGTGACAAATGAGATCTTCCTTTCATGTACACACTGTTGTGTCTGGGTGTATGTGAATAGACTTTAAAAGTGAAAAAGCATAAAGATAACATGGCAGCAGACAGTATTAGGTCTAATCAATAGTGCAGCCTGGATATTAGGGACAGCTGCCAGGGTTGGTCTCAGTTATAAATATGTAATCACTTGAGGCTTCTGTGTTGTTAAAGAGGCCCCCAGGCAGCAATGCTTTAATGTTAGGATCACAATAATATTACTCCCATGCTTGTATTTATAATAATATATTTACAATTAGTAGTTAATATCTCTTTACATTAGTACATTTGGTTAAATGAGGGGAACATTTTAGATTGATGCTTCATCTCACCAGAGTTATTTCCACCCATTTCCTATTTCTCTTGTATATATAAAATACATAGTGTGGGATTTGAAAGCTGACTGAATTTATGTTTGTTTGCATGTGGGTGTCTGTTGTGGTACTTTAGGGTGATTTGCTTACTCCCCGCTGCACCCTTAAGTTAGTAGTGTTCAGGAGTTTTCCCCTAGGTGTTTTGAATGCAGTACATTCATATGATTTTAGAGGCAGTCTGAGATTATTTGCCGTAATAATCACATTGTTTTCCCCCAGCTGTGTCTCTCTTGAAGTCTCCTCTTTTCATCTCAGCCCCTCTGGGTTTGTTTTCCTGTTCTAAAACATTCTAAACTCACATTGAGATAACAAAATAGTAAACTAATAATAAACTCATAAAATGATGTTTAATGTCAGAATGAGTGCCCATCCCTTAGGGGGTGTGTTAATGCAGCAGACAACACAATTTACATGTAAGTGAAAGTGACCATACTTTATTAACCTTTAAAGTCATCGTCCCATAGGGGGGAAAAAACTAACCTTGATATTGAATTTACTTCTAGCTTGATGGTCTACTTCTGTTGTCCTTTTGACGGATTAAGAAGTCATTTTCCCCCACACTGTGAGGCATGAAGGAGGACAGAGGGGAAAGGGCGTGCTTTTACGAGGCCAGCCATGCGTGCAGGTCTGTGTTGTGCCTCTGAGACAATGGGTGCAGATGGCTGGCCCGCTGCAGATGTGGCCAAGCCTGTAACGGACGCCTGTGAGAGAGTACACCCTCCCATGGAGTCTATTTCAGCCGCCTGGCAAGGCCTGACACACACAGACAGGCCTGATCTGGACACTGCAACAGAAACACACACTTTAGTGGCAAAAAGAGGCTACATCCATGAACAGATGCAAAGGTGCTTAATAAAATCTGAAAACATGGTGCCTCTTCTGTTAGTATGCATTTTCCATTTAATTAAGGCCCTGGCTACTGGAGCATCTCCCACATTTCAAACAATGTCAGGTCAAACGTAGACATCATCTACTGCTACCCATGTGCTCAAACGGAGTCAGACACGGACAGAGAGTTTAGTGGGGGATGGAAACTGACAGCATTTCACCAGAAAAAGGCTCATCTGTGCTGTGAGGCTCGTGTACAGACCGGCTGGCTGTGAGTGCTGCACGCTGATAGTGACAGCGTGGAAAGCTGACCCGCTGTAGGTTGGTGTAGAATGTGACCCCAACTGGAGTAATCTGAAAAGCCTGAGGATTACACCAGTGGCTCGGCTGTCACAGAGGAGGCAAAGTCACACGGTGCTGGTGTGTGTGTTTATGAAAGAATGTACCAAACATCCCACGCTGGACTCACATAGTAGGGAATATGAGGCATTTGGGGTGTTCTTGAAAGGAAAAGTATATCTTTTATCAAGCTCCATCTATCTATCTATCTATCTATCTATCTATCTATCTATCTATCTATCTATCTATCTATCTATCTATCTATCTAT
>JBBMJY010000003.1:8954634-9030017 GCA_037833715.1 Toxotes lorentzi
ATCTATCTATCTATCTATCTATCTATCTATCTATCTATCTATCTATCTATCTATCTATCTATCTATCTATCTATGTAATGGCCTGGCACATGCTGGTGGTCTGTTAAGATGACACTCTCAGATGAAGCATTGTGCAGCAGCAGCAGCCCCCTGTTATTTTTAAACAATAGCTGCACTTTGCCCTAAGGTCACAGCAGAAGGACACTCCAGCAGGCCAGACGTGTGTCACCTGCTCCGTCCTCTCCTTAGCACTGTCATCAGGACATGGAAGAGCTCAGCGCTAAGCTTTGTCATTCCACACATTGAAGGGATTGTTCAGATAATAAGTTTGGATCCTTATTCTTAGTCCTGGTTATGCTTATATAGGTAAGTACTGAAAAATCAAGAATAAAAGTTGAAAGTTGAAAAAAAGCCTGTTATCTTATTTTTCTCATGACTGGAGAAAACAAATTCCCATTAACAATTTATTGTAAAGAACAGTCATATTTTGACTTGTTCTTTTAACTTCAAAATATAATGTTATTATGCTAAATTCTTATATGCAGTTAAATGCACTACCTTTGACCTCATCTTCTTTATGTCATCTCACAGGAGAGGTGTGTAGGATGGGGGTGGTGTTGGTATTGATCCTGTCACTCCCCCAACATGAACACCTGTTGGAGACACCAAATCCCCTCTTTGTCTCCACGGCCCCTTCTCAGTGGATTACCATGACAACGCCCATTCATATCATGGCTGAAGACTGATTATACAGCTTCACATGGTCAATTATCAGTGAATTGAGTGCCTTGTTTTACGGGGGCGCTGCTTTTTTTTCCTTAAAAAAGGGGTGGAGGCTGCTTAAAGTAGTTTTCTATAAAGCTTTATTTCATACTTAAGGTGTTATTTTGTTTGTTAGAAATGGATATAATCCAATGGAGTTTCACACCACACCGGAGTGAAGTGTAGCATGTGAAATAAATGCAAGTATACAACATCAAGAACCTGTTCATGTTTCAAAGTATGTTTGGGTAAATATAAGAGGCGATAATATCAAATATCTTTTCAATAAGCAAGAGAGCAATAATACAGTTATGGAAACATATCCCAGCTTTTATTACATCAGGTGGAAGGCAATTTTAAAGGACTGACTTTGAGGCAAGGTGACTGCAATGTAAAGCACCGTGGAAAAACCCCAGCGATACAAATAGCAATGTAAACAACAGAGGAAATACAAGCACTGGGCATACAAATTACATAAGTAACACAGTTTGTAAACACATTGCGGTGTGCATGTTCAGTTAATAAGGAGCTTAATTAAAGTGGATAAAAACATGGTAAAAGAAGTGTTAAGTATTGTTATTAGATTGTACTGTCACATTTCTATATTTCATTGTTCAACATTTGGTTTAGCGTAACAAAAGAACTTCACAAAAACAAACTATTTACAAAGGCAAAGAGTTCACTCCCTTTCGGTTGAAACAAATCATTCACATTATTGACTGGGATGTAAATATGTGGTCCTCTAATATACTTTATATCAAACTATAACAGTGGCTACAAAGAAAAGCTTTCCACACCATATTGCCATCTACTGGCTATGTGGACAAAATTAGTCAAAACATCCATCACGTTCATCAACTTTCTGTGATCCAGGCTTGGCACTTTCATTGTCAACATCCAAACGAGTAGTGATTTTCTGTCTATTCTGTAAAAGTCAAACTTCTGTCGCTCATAAACATCAATATGCAAGAATCATCACTTTGATGAGCTCCTCCTGTTAGTCACAGTCAGTTCCTTGTCACAATTACAACAAAGCAGCAACCATGGGAATAATACCACAGACATAAATGTAAAAACAACATGGATTATTACTGTATTATCAATCACAGCATGTTTAGTAAAAGTTAGTATGTAAAGTAAATATGCAAAGACTATCAAATCATTTATCTATCAAACACTATATTGTAATACTTGTAATATAAACCAACATATATTATTACAAGATAGTATAATTATGAATGTTTCAAATACAAATCGTACTTCTTATAAGGCTAAACGCTATATAATCCTAATATGTTCAGCCACTGTTACACTACGAGTGTGATTATTACATTTTAAAATTGTTAAACAATTTTCTTAGCTTTCAGTTTACATTCAACAATGAACTTGTGCAAAAAGAATAAAAAAAATTACAAATATTTAATAGGCCCAGTTTGATGTATTTATGAACTTAAAAACCCATGAGTCCTATGATATCTATTCTTAAACCCATTAAAAATATGGGTATTAACAGCCACAGATATGCAGTTTTGCATTCACTTTTCATTTGATTTCATACTTTTACTGATCCCTTCAGGAGTGGTCAATCACAAATCCTCACAGGGGAAAAAAAATTCACCCACATTACCATCTGCTGGCCCATCATGGAAAAACGCTCACATGAAATAATAGCTGTGAATGAGAGAAGATGTGCAAGATGTGAAAAACAACACCATCCCGGGAGACTTTCTGACTAAATAATAGTCATTTCTCTTATTTTACTTCCCTTCAACAAGCTGAAAATTAAGAAGGCAATTCAGATGTTTACCTAACAAAACACTCATTGTTTTTACAGTAAATGCTCTCAGGCTTCTGTTTTTTCTTTCTCATCCTTCTTTTTCTTGCTCTTTTTCAAGAACGAAGGTGTGCGGAACTTCTTCTTCTTTTTCTTGGGGGACTTAGTTTGGCTCTCCGGGGTCTGAGCATCCCCCGTCTTCTCCTTCGTTGTTATGGAGATTTCCACCATTTCTGAAGTGCTCACGCTCAGCTTGGATACCTCGATGCTCAGATCCTCCTCCATCTCTGCCAAGTGGTCCTTCCCATTGGGTATTGTGTCTGTCAACACAATGAAACCAAGTCAGTGATGAGGGATGTGGATAAGAGGTGCAATCACACAGACAAGGCTGTAATAATGCATTAAATTATCCATTTCATTTGATGCATTTCTTGTTCTTTTACAGGTTATACCACAGGGACATAAAACACAGACACAAAAGCAGATACTTCTAACACCTAATAATTTCAGTGCCTATTTATTACCTTGTTTAGCAGGCGTCATTATGGGGGAGAGAGAGAGGGAAATAGTAGAGCCATCAAATGTGGTCATCTCATCTGCATCAGTGGCATCATCATCTTCTGTAAAGGGATTAAAAGTCATCAGGGGTCAGACATTCTAATGTAATACGCTCACAACAATAATGGTAACAGGTAATGTGTTTACCATCTTCACCATCTTAGTTTGCCATGATTGTATGCTAATATTTTCTAATTGACACTAAACTCAGATTGTAGCTGAGGCAGATAAGAATATCATCATTTTCCCCAATTTCTGGTCACATCCTGACCTAACAGTGATTATAATTCATCCAGAGGGGAACATGAATGTCTAAACCAAATTTTCAATCCAATAGTTGTCACGGTATTTAGATATTATAGAACGTCTTGGTGGCACAAGAGAAAAGGTGAGGAGATTAGGAAGCCAGGAGACCAGAGTCATAAAGAATCATGTTGCTGGCAACATGAATGTCTGCACAACATTTCATCGACTTACATCCCATAGTTAGATATTTCAGTGTGGACCAAAGACTGCTGGCATGGCACATCAAAGCAAAACTGACTGAACACTACGTTGTTTTTACATCTTTGCCACATTTCATTAATCTCTGTTAGCTGATGTGTTCCAAGATTGACATATTATTCCGATAGTAAAAGTATAGGTGCTACTCTGATACACAGCTGTAGAAATGTTTCCCTCCCACACACACATTTTTTCCTTGTCTACAGTCATAACCAAGACATGAGTAGTTTGACAAGGCTGATGTCTTTGCAGCTCATCTCTCACCAGCCCTGTGAGCTGACTTCACAACTCAAAGAGGAGTGAAACCATGGACTGACATTTTTGTGCTGGTGGCATTTTTGCAGAGAAGCTCCTTGTTTCTGTGAATGCAGTTCCAACATTTCCTCAAGGCAGGAACAAAGGACTCTGGCTAATTACCTGCCTGGACTACAGGCTAATGACACAGATTTTTTATTTCGCGGCAATCAATAGAGCGAACTTGTGGAATATATAAAACCACAACAGTAAGGTAGCAGATCTTGAAATATTAGCATCAGACCCAAGAATTAAGAATCAGATTTTGTCACCACAAGTCATATTCACATTCAATAATGTCTTATGTGTGTGTGTGTTTGTGTGTGTGTGTGTGTGTGTGTGTGTGTGTGTGTGTGTGTGTGTGTGTTAAAAGGTCAAACAAGTAAAATTTGATTTCATAATGCTCCAGGAATCTGCATCCAATGGATCTGACCCTCTAATTTTAACCGTTCCCCTGCTGGCCATGTTTGGAGTCAGAGATCCCTGTTAGACCCTAAGGTTAGCTTTGTATCTGCATCTCAGCTTCTTTCATGACCTAAAGGATTAACTTCAAAACATCATGCACTCATAATCTACATGGGATGATGTCCGATATGAGCCTGTGTGAGCCCAAGCAGGATTAAATTAAGTAGAGGTTTTCTATGGCTCTAAAGAGCAATGGTGCACTGTATGGCTTAGTAATGGTAAAGAAACAGTCTGACCCATTAGGACAATGTATAAAGAACAGCAGTGGGTACCTTCTTGGCCTTGCTGCTTTCTCTCTACCATGCTCTTGTATTCCTCCAGCTCTTTCTCTGTAAGATCACTGAAGGGGTTGGGGGGAAGAGAGCGAGTCTGTTCCTCATCTTCAATGATGAAAGCCTGTTAGGGAGGAGAGCATAAAAAGACGCGATGGTCACCTGATGTACTGTTTCACACCAGTGTGCAGTATCAGCTTGTGATCCAAATTGATTTAACTGGTTCCGATAGCAGCGGGGCAGCTGCATTCAGCATCAGGATATTTGACTATTATTGACTATTATTGGGTTACTGTGTGTAAGTCTAAATGAGAGATGACATGTCATTTAGTGTTTTCTGTCAGGCTGACACAGTTATTTACAGTACAAATTTGACTGTCGTCACCTGTCTATACTGGTTGGAAATTATTTTAACCTTAATAGACATTCCTATATTTTAATATCTTGATACAATTATAAGATATTAATACAAAAGATAAACTACCACACCCATCTTTGGATGGGATGTATAGTTTTGTTTTTGGATGATAAAATGGCGTGGTGATTTCTCTTGATCTTTTAAGAGCTGTTTAAAGGCAGAATTTCAGAAAATGTACTTAAGTAACTAAGAAAAATAGTAAACTATGCAACAACACATTCTGTATCATGCTCTGTGGTTGCACCTGTGACTTAGTAACGCTTTAATATACTCACTGGTCCTGGGATGGTGTCCACAACAATGCCCGCTAGTAACTGAGACTTTGGTCCTGGAGTCATCTGGTCACCTCTGTGCTGTTCTTTTATCTGAGAAAAATGATTCAGCAGAATCATGTTAAATCTGGCTCAGGAATATTTGACTGTGCATACAATATCTTAGCAGCTGCAGTCCTACTTGTCAGAACATATTGGTTGCTTGTATCAGCATCAATTTCTTTAAAAACAAATCTTGTGCCAATTTCTATTACATACATCATAGAGAATATAATGTTTATATACCATCTCTGGTTAAGATATATTAGAGGTTATAAGACTAAAATTAAGTCATTGTAAGTGTTGTGTGAAAAGCATAATGATGTTTTCAACTGACCCGGTTCCTCTTATCCAAAACCTCTGTGGGATCAGTGTTGAGTGGGACAAACTGGTTGGGGTCCTCAATCTTTATTGGGGTGCCAGTGCTATTGCCTGGCTGTGAAGACTTCATCCACTAAGAGAATAAAAAAAAAAAAACCAAAACATATTCATAAGAAAAACCTGGAGAAAAAGCTCAAAACTCAAAGATTTAATAAATGCATTCAAGAAACTTGCCACAAGAGGGCAGGCTAATATAGAGGAATGGCAGCTCCTAGGATCACACTTTCCTTCAGAAAGGATTAGATTTCTTGTTACAGTTTGAGATGAAAATCAACGCACCATGGTTTTAGTCCTGGGGCTGACATCCCCGCTGGGTGACTGTTCAGGAACATTGATCCTTAAGTAGCTGTTGGGTGAGTTGAGCCACCGGGTTCTCTCTCTCTGCTGTTTCTGCACCATAAACTTGAAGGGGCTGCGCAGACCCAGTTCATTGTCCTCCAGTGGCACAGCAGACACCGTGGCCGGGATCTCCACGTCGTTCTTAGAGCGGGGTTTTTCACGGACAACAGGGTTCCTGTAAGAGTAGCCTGTTCTGTATCCCTAGAAGGTCACACAGGGAGGAAATGTTATTCAAACAAACTTACTGAACAGTTATCAGTTACAGGTGAAACTGTTTTCTTTTGTGTAGTATCTTTCATTGTTCTTCAGTATTATCTTATCATCCATTAGACATGAATTACTATGCATAAGAGACAAAATTCAAAGGATGCATGCCACCCAAGTTCCACTTAAGCAATGCTATTAAATATTTTAACAGTGCTGTATATACAAACCGCATTTTTGCAGACATTCTCAGTTTCAGAGGGAAAAGATAAAACTTTGGTTTGAAGGAGTGTGCTGTGTGTTGTTAACAATACATCAAAGACCAAGAGAGACATCTAGAAAACTACTGATGGGGACTCATAGTAGTTGCTAGCAGTACACCACTACAATCAAAACAAAAACTGGTGTTTTCTCGCAGGCCATATGACAACTTTGCCACCGAAAAAAAAATCCCTGCGTTGGGCTTTTGTCTCCACAATGTAAACAAGCCATCGAAAGAAATTTTGATCGCAAAACTGTTCACTGCCCCCCAGTTGCACAGTCACAGCTGCAATTTATATTTATAGGCTGGATCTTATTTTTTTTTATAAGCAGTAAGCAGCTATTAGTACCTTTCAGGTTTCCCAGGTTAGGGAAGACATGCTAATTAAGAAAGTAATTAAGTTTAATGTGTGAATTATGGCTCATACATATACAGAATACAGCAACTGTAGCATTTAAGTGCATTTCTGCTCAATCAAGAAGTGAATGAGAACTACACTAAGTTCATTATTTTGTGACTACTGGTTGTTTTTTCAATATGACTCATTCTTTTTTCATATAGTGAGCAGACAGATGGGTCCATGGGAGAAGGTTTTTAATGAAAGGAGACACTTTCTGAAGATCATTAAACTGACTGGTACACTTACTCCTTGTGTTTGTAGAAAAGTTATCTGTGCCTATTGATTATCTTATCTTATTTAGTTTAGGTTAAGTAAAAAAACCATTTCCCTCTCACTTGTGTTGATGTAAAAAGTGTGTGTGCAGCATCAGCTTTAAATCATCCTTTCCCTCCTGTATCATTAGCTGTGACCTTTAGTGCAGCCAGGGCTCTTGTCTTTTTTTGGATTTCACCGTTGGTATCATTACCGACATCATCTCATTCACAAAAACAAGCTGACTCCTCCTTCTGGCTTGGAAGGACAGACCTCCTGTTGCAGTGAGTGTAATGGCATTTACACCCAGCGCCATATTTGACAGTCTTTGAGAAAACGCCAAATCCTATTTCCAATTCGAGTCCACTAGAGTCCTTACACTAAATGACTGTGTAGTCTGTGTTGCTCTAACTGCCCACAGCATGCCTCACCATCTGGAAGCCATGATTGAGAGGGTGGGCGTGCTATGATCACACAGACGTAACACAGCTGCAGCCCACTCCAGCCACAGTTGTTAGCGAACAGCTCACTCAAACACACACAGTCTGACATTTTCTGTGTCCACAAAACATACCAGGCTCTGGCCATTAGCAGCGTGGTTAGAATAGCGGTGTTTAACTACAGCATAGCACAGAAATCATAAGGGTAACAAGACCATCCGGCAGCTGGTTAGCCACAGACAAACAAGTTCTCACGATAATTACAAACTTACCTCTATAATTGAATTGAAAACATATATGATTGAATACAATTGAATCATATAATTCAATTACACAAATCATTTTCAGATAAGATTACCAAAAACACATCCAGTTTCATTGTGTTCTCTAATCAGAAACTTCCTGAGGAAGCGCCTGAGACAGGAAACTCAGAGCATCATGGGTAAAAGGCAAAGGTCAGGGTTCACTCACCAGGTTGTCCAGCATCCTCATAAGGGACTCGAACTCGGCCTCGCCCACTTTCCACTTGACCTCATTGTCCATCACCACCCCAGCAGCGGCCACTCCCTGGGTCAGGGGTTTAAACTTCTCCCTGTCCAGCAACACGAGGTTGTCCATGCCGCCTGAACACCTCAAAGCATTCACCTAAAAAAGACACAAGATGACAAAAATCTTCTAGTAAAACAATTCATACTTCTGGAGTTACAAGCCGAATTATTATTCAGTGCAAAGTCACTGACGATTTTCCCTCATGAATTCATTAACTTACTTAGACAGAGAACTTCCATCTCAGAATGTTAAATATTTTCTCTTACATTGGGATTTTCATTTCAAAATAGCTGCAATTATATGTGAACTGAGTTGTCAATATGTGTCAAAAACAAAGGAAAAACAAATACAGCCCAGAAACATCAGGATGATGAAAACAAACACCCCAACTGCCTGAGAAACACTCCAGGGCTCCACCTGGCTCTGAGTGTGCTCTAGCACATATTTGGCTTAGGTTTGTTCAAACACACTGTATGCTCTGCATCAGTTTTGCTTCCATTTCATGCACTACAGTAATGCTCTGCTGTTTGTAACCAAAGGTAACTCATTGCTAAAAGAAAGGGAAAACATTTCTACAGGAGAATTATGTCAGTGATTTATACACATATCTGGCTGCTGCGGTTTGGTCGTCTACTAATCGGAAGGTTGGTGGTTCGACCCCCAGCTCCTCCAGTCTGCATGTCGAAGTGTCCTTGGCCAAGATATTGAACCCCAAACTGCCCCCAGTGTATCTCTGGTGTGTGTGTGTGTGTGAGTGTGAGCGTGTTAGAAAAGTGTATGTATCGAAAAGCACTTTGTGAATGTGGCTTGTACTGTTAAGCACTCTGAGTGGTAAACAAGACTAGACAAGAGCTATATAGATGCTGCCCATTTATCATACGCATGAAGCTAACTTTTTAATGTGCAAAAAGGTGTATCACGGCCATACTCAAGTTTACAAATAGCCTTGACCTGAATGGCTGGATGGTGCAGCTACAACTTGTTATCAGGCAGAGGTAGTATCAAAAATAAAAATCAAGCTTTTTATACCTGGATTTCACAGGCTTGCTGTGAGTGGTACACGTAGTGAAAAGCTTCTTCGACTGTTTCTCCCAAAGCAAGCAGCCCATGGTTCCTCAGAATCATGACCTGAAGAACACAAGAAGCACTTGAGATGCCTGACGGCTCACAATGATACACTGAGCGAATCCAAATGGGCTATGGTATTAGCATATCCAGGTATGCAAATGTGAATTAATTCATTAGTGTCTGCATTAATTAGCAAGTGTTTCCTTATCAACACACTTGTCTTGACATGACACGGGTGGAGTACTAATACAATCTCAGCATCTCAAATGTTGCTTAATCTGCCATAAAACAAAATGTGCTGTTCTTGGTGCTCTTACAGTAATTTTGACTGATGGTGCTGACAGGTGCTGTTGGGGTCTATCTATAAATCCTTTTTATGAAGCTGATAATGCCTTGCTGCTTTGCTGATTCTTTGTCAGAGGTGTTGGTTGAGGTTATTTTGTGGCAGTGCTATCCTGGATTATATCAAAAGGTGTTTCTAATGCACATGTAGTACAAGTATGTACATGGTTAAAGGAATAGTTCAACATTTTGAGGAATGAAATGCTTATTCACTTTCTGGTGGAGAGTTAGATGAGAAGATCGATACCTACACTTTCATACCTGTCTGTTAAATATAAGACTAGAAACACCTATCAGCACCACTAAAGTTCACTAGCTAACATGTTATGTCTTGCAGTTTGCTTCTGCTCCCAGTCTTTATGCCAAGTTAATCATCTCCTTCATATTTAGCAGACAGATATGAGAAATAAGTGCATTTCACAAAATGTCATGTTATTCCTTTAAAGGTTGTTTCTAAGATTCTCTACCCTTCATGTATGTACATGGTTAAGAAATTAACACTAAATACAAGAAAATAAAAATCACAATTTTAGACAAAATTATTATGTCTGAAATTTTAAGAATAATGCTTTTGTGTGATTATATTGTATGCACACATAGTAATTCATTTACCTTTACAAACCAACAGATACATGACCTCATATAAAACCAGCTGAGCGTTCAGTGTAATATATTAACTGATTACTTTTTTGCAGCCACTTGTTAAAAGCCTGCTCTGTCCCATGTGAAAGTGAGCCTGCCACTAATGGACTCCCTTGGTTTGACAGTACCTTGGCAGTAGGGCCCAGAGCTTTCTGAAACTCCACCTTCTCCTCTTTATTATCCAGGCTGCCATGGTAACCAAAGCAGCTCACGTCTCCCAGAAGCAGAGCCTCCTGGGAAATGGGCAGGATTCCACATTTCATCGAGGACACCTGTTAACATGGGATAAAGGCAACTGAGACTGTGGCATGCCAACGTCTAAATAGAGGCAGTTTTTTTTGCTATCAGGCACAAATAAAACTTAACACAGCGATGTTCATCATGTGCTGCACATTTTACAACCAAGCTTCAAAGGAAATGGTAAAAGAGCGTTACAGGGTGTCTCCATCTACATAACTAGATGCAAGGGGTTGCTTTTCATTCAGCCTTTTTCCTCTGGAGCAAAATAAGCATTTAGCAGCAGCTTTTACGCTTTGATTAGGTTGAAGCTCATTTAACATTTGCCTGGAGTGTACTTACAGCAGCTGTAGCAGGGGTATGTATGTGGATAATACATCTCACATCTGGGCGCATGGAATAAATGGCAGCATGAGGCGCAAATCCAAAATGGTCGATACCCAGATCAGTAGAGCCCTGGTCCACCACGTCACCGATCATGTTTACTTTCACCTTCATGGTGCAGAAAGAAAAACAGCAGAGCTCAGATGTAATAAGAGATGTAATGAATGCCATTTGCCAGTCTACTGCTGTTAACAATGATTGATGTAGTAAAAGAAGTAAAAGAATAAGCAACTTATTGTTATTTAATAGCTAGTTAGGTAATTAATACAGTATGACAGAACCATTAAACCCTGTGGAGTCTTCTCCTAACGAAAATAAACTTATGTTTCCAATCATGAATTTCTCACAAAAACATGATGTGTATATTTGGGGCCAACTAAATGTGTTGAAATAGTTTCCCTCCTTATATTTTTCATACTTCTGCCACCTGTCGATTGGTGGACAAGTGTGAAACCATCGCCAAGAAAGTGTATCATGTCACCTATGTGCTTGTGTGTGAGTGTGCAATCTTGTGTTTATACATGTAATGCAAAGTTGCTCCATATAGCAACTAGCAGTCAAAAACAACAGAATGTACCTTTAAAGCAGAATTACTTAATAGTGTGCCTTCTGTACATGTTTACTTGATAACAAACACTGATCTTATACCTCAACTGCCAGTCACATATTTTTCTGTAGCAAAACTCATGACAACTCATGACATGACAATGCACTGTTACTTACAATTGGAAAATAGCAACACACACACAGCCATTGTGCTTACCAAATTTGCTGCCGTCACCTCAGCGAAAGACAGACCTCGTGGACTAATAAGAACATGGTCCTGTTCTTTACTGACGCGCACCTGAGACAGAATGAACACATCATTATGATCCTAAACGTAACTAGGTTACAATAACATGAAGATCATGAGTGAATTCCAATGTGATACATCTGCAATATTACTACAGTGTTTGTTAAGCTCATACAGAAGAATCTGAGATACTCTATGTATTTCTGACACTTATGGCGCTTCTGTAGGAGTGTCTCCCTTATAAAATATTTCTTGTCAGGATAGAAAAGCGCATTAAAAAAGCACCAACGCCATGGGAGACCAAATCTCTACACATAAAAAGTTTTTTAAGATGGGTTAGAAGTTAGTCGGTGCAGAGAGACCCATTTCACCGATTCAAGGGTACAGGAAACTCTGAAACCACACAGGAAAGCTCTCTTCTCTTTGAAGAACTCAAAAATTGGCGTGTGGGTTGATAAAACTCACTTTCTAGGCTTTGTCTTTGGGGAAAGTCTGAGCTTTACATCTTGACATCTCAGGTGTTCATCACATATTTCAGTGAGAATATCTGTATTGAGAAGCTGTTCATATTCACCAATCTTACTTTTCTAAACCATAAATAATATATGGTTTCTGAAAATAAAGAGGTATTCCCCTTTAAGCCTTCCAGGAGCCAGAGAACATGAGGTTCACATAAAGATGCACAAACCCTGTGCTGCATACGTAAGCAGATGTGCACTGGAGCGTGATTGTGAAGTTGTACTCACAGTAATGTAGGAGCTTGTAAAACGAGCCCAGCTGAAGAGGTCAACAAGCCTGTAAAGGCTGGCCAGCCTGCAGCGACTCTGTTTCTCCCCTTTAGCAAAGGACGGAGACTCAATGCCATACAAGTCATTGACTGGGCTCACCATCCCAAAGCCTGCCACAAGACATAACATCATAAGTAACTTGGGATGGACCAACAATATTGAATTTATTATTTTTCAAACATTTCCAATGATGTTCACATGCTTTGCCTTCGCAGTATACAAAGTTAGACATGCCAGGAAACTTGAGTCTCTACAGCTGAAGATTAAAAAAGGCCTTTCTCAGAACTCCCAACAAGAAACTGAAGGATATTTTTGGACTAAAAATCCATATAAGGACATTTAATGATACAGGGCCCTATCTTTTACAGCCTCTCAAGCTTTTTAAAAGAGCAGGGCTGCCTTGGCAACTTCACAGCCATTTCCTACCATGACATTTTTCCAAACATTTACAATTCTGATAGTTAGACTTTTTAAAATTGATCTTTTCAACTTCGGGGTGCTCTGTGACCTCCCCAAAGAAAACAGTGTATAGAGGTTACGCTAACATAATTAGCACTGCAAACTGCTGTAATTCATTACCAAGACCGGACTTGAGGGCTGCTTAATAGAAACACTGGCAATGAAGAATGCTGTCAACAACTTTCTGCCTTTCCTGCTGTTTCAGGGTTGATCAGTGTCACAAGAATCTGAGAAATCATCCTCTGACAATGAAGATATTCAGTCTGCGTAAAGCACACAGACAGAGTATGCACGCTGAATGACAATCAGGCCCAAAGGGAAATAGATGGAGACATTCACACACACAAACACTGAAACATGCTGCCACTCACTGATGGGCGAAGTCAAGGGGCCAGTCCCTCCAAAGGTGTTGGCCATGACCAGGTCAGCAATCTGCCTCAGAGCCAGGAGACCTGTAGGGTTATTGCCCTTCGTCAGCTGGTCCTGGATCAGGCCTTCCAACTCATCTTTAAACACCTTTAGATAAAAAAAGACAGATTTTTTCCTTTAAGGGTAAGGTATGGTGAGGTGAGGTAAGGTGAGGTGAGGATGAGGCGAGGAGTAAGGGGAGAAGAAAGGGGAACAAACATAAACACCACTGTAAAGCTCCATTAACCTAGCAACCCCTATATACACAACCTAACCTTGACCTCATTCCAACACCTCCTCAGGATGAGTCAGGGAGCACAGCATGCTTTCAGATCCACCTTATTACAACTGTACACAAATCACGAAAGACCACTAAAGACCTCTTTGTGTGTCTGTGAAAAGGGTTTTCACTAGAAGCAGGGGGGACCACTTTAATCCTGACTATCAATTTTCTGCCATTAAGAGTGGCCTGTGAATCTTGAAACAGGACTATTTTCCTGTGTGCTGCAGCTAAGCTCCAGCATTCTGCTTCATCCCACCACGGTTCCCATGGTGATGAGATGAGGTCTACTTGTTGGGCCTGTTATGCAATCGCAGATGAGTGTGGGCTCGTCTTATTTCCATGCACTTCGCTGACATGTGTTTATTGCACCTCCTTGTATTTCATCTAACCAGACTGCACTGCTCTGTTTATCATCTTTAGGGTTTATATTATACTGAGATAATAACTGCTATTATATATACTCAGTTGTGAGTTTATTAGGTACACTCAGCTAAAACAGATGCAGTCTAAGACAAGAGTCCTGCACTAAATCCTGCCTTCACAGAGGTTATGATGTTTAGGTTTTGATGAAACTGTTTTAAGGAGGAGTTGTTTCAGCTGTATGCTCCTTTTGGAGGCAGCAGTTTGTTGTGCTGTTGAACTGTAAAGAGTTATACTGACTGGTGTTTCTACCATTTTGTCCAGCCCCATTTATGTCAGTGAGGGTGGGCTAAATATGAGTAACACCTCTCTCTGTGTGCTGCATGAAAAATACCAGCAAATATTTTGTTTGAAAAACAACTAACAATTTATTGATAATCAAAATTGCTGCCAGTTAATTTTCTGTCAGTGGACTATTTGTTTAATCGTCTACTTGTTTAATCCCTAACTACTATACACATATGGTACATCAAGTGTGATGGAGAAATACTTCTGATGCTGTATTTTACCTATAAAATTAGTGGCAATACCTCTCAAACAGATAGTAATAACAGAGTAAAAGACATTAAAACTGATGTCAATATTTAAAAACACATTTCAGGGCACACTGGAAGTTTATCTGTGACAGTAGCACATTTCATTGTAGCTGCAGCTGCTGTTTAACACTGCTCGCCTAGAGTATGTTTATAAGCCGAGACAACAGCAACAGTGTCTGTATTTTACACATTAAGCTCACAGCTAAACCCACATCTAATTACAGCTGAGCATATAAAATGGTTTTCACATATACAAGAAAAAACTAAAACTAAAAAACTGCATTTTAGTCATTCCTGAGTGAAGGTGCGGAATATTTCCCCATCTCTAAAAACGGCTATTATTACTCATCCGCAGTGAAAGCTTGTGTGTAGGAGGGCACTTATAAGGAGCTGCGGGCTACATACTGGACTCTGCAGGATCTGGGTGACCCTCTTCTTCTGCTCCATCATGTTGAAGTCCTGCCTCAGGTCCGGCGACATGTTTCTGCTGCGGAGGTACTCGGGATCACTCTCATCCACGCGGTCGAAGTAGCGCTCCTTGGAGTCGTTGCTGGACAGGGACAGGGTCAGAGACCCCGCCGTCTGCCTCACCTCCACCAGACTCATGTCCTCACTGCACGGCCTCCTACTCTTCCTCTGGAATCTGCAAGAGCGCATAAAACGTCACAGCTCACTTCACATTCAGGCTGTCAAGGCAACGGGTGTTGTTTTAACAGAAAAGATACTGTATGGGTACAGTGGTGACTCATGTAATTACAGAGATGGAGACAAAAGACTGGAGAACATTATTATATGATTGATGCTGCTTTGTAAGTACAAAGCTGTTGATGTGCAAAAAGGATGATTTAGTCACAGCTGATGTGGACATGATGCAAGTATTTTTTTTACAGTGTAAGTACAGTATAATAACACAACAAAGAATCCCATCTCTCCACCAACACTCATTCTCACATTCATTTTCTCTCACTCAAACTTCACTGCCTCTTTCTTCTCCACACAGACGGAGGCCAGCTTATAAAGTGTGAGGTGAAAGCAGCAACAGTTTCCCCCCACTTCCACCACTCAGCCAGAAGCTGTAAAACAATGTCAACAGTAAACAAAGGTAAGCCTCATGTAAATTAGCCGGTTTGAATAGCAGTTAGCGCCTCTGGTGCTGCAGTGTTACCTGGATGTGGGGGTGGAGGGACACTTGAGATAGAGCCAGGACTACATTTCATCAGGCCTGAAAATGAAGGAGTTTCAACACACCAAAGCAAAGTAACCCTTTCACTGCTGGTTCAGCAGCAGCCTATTATCCAGAGCTCATCGAGGCATGGCTTCTAATTCCAACTTTACACAGCGAAAAGTAACGCGAGAGCTGGATGTATCAACCGAAGGCACACTCTGAGAGTCGTGCAAGCCTCGTAAACACAAAGCGAACAAATAAACCCACGAGGGAAACTGTTACTGTAAGTTGGAAATTACCTGAAACAAAGTGCTCAGCTCGTGCACTAACTGCCTCCGGCCGATGTGTTGTCGATTTTCTCCAACAGAGGCTCCAGAAATGTGAAAAGACGCGAACCAGACTGGTATTATTCCCGATTCGGACACATTGTGGTGAGAGAGAAAAAAAAAAGCTCGCAGGGCGCAAGTTGGTGCTGCTACAGTATCCAGACGGAGGAGACTGCCCGCTGCGGGTGAGTAGTGAGTTGAGGAGTGAAGAGAGCCTGCATGGAGGAGGATGTGGGTGTGTTTGTGTGGGAAAAAGGAAAAGTGACCATGTGACTTCACTTATCCACCCACTAGGCCTTATGTATTCAGCGGGACAAAGGAACAGCCACTCAGGACCAGTTCAGCGTTTTTCAGGCTTCTCTTTGCAATCACACTGTAGCTTTCCTAAATATGGGTTTGTAGCGCTCCTGTTTCTGTGGTATAGTTTTATCTCCTGTGACTCCCATCCCTGAAGGAACTTGTTATGGGATTGCTTGAGTTCTTGGTGAGGATTTGAAGCTGAGTTTGTGTTTTTGTTTTTTTTTTTGATTAATCATCTTCTCTCCCTCTCTGTGTCTCTGCGTGATTCATTAACTCCTGCCACTTCATTTCACAAATAACTGAGGCTCATGTGTTCTCGCAGCAGCTCAGTGGAGGTTTTCATCAAAGCCGTGTGGCCCAGCCATACCAAAACAGTGCACTTCAAAGCCCGAACAAGTGCTTCCTTCAAAAAGTGAGAGCCTCCAACAGAAAAAAAAAGTTTTCCAAAATATAGGATGTTTGCTCACATAAAGCAATGAAACACAGATGTTCTGTCATGGAGGAGAGACTCTACTATTCCTCTTTCTTTTAGTCACATCAGCCTTTATCCCACATCCACAAGCACAATGTGTTGTGATCATTCTCATGAGCCAAATATATACATCAAAATGAACGTTATCGTTCATATTTTGGATCATTTATCCACAATTTATTCACTTTTAAACTTTTTAATGACCGACACTGAATGTGCTGGCTCTGCTTTCTTGGTAATCATATGGTGCATACATTAATGTAATGATAATATAGTAGTAATATCCCCAGCTAATGGCGCCACATGCAAGGTTGTTGCAAAAACACGTGCACACTGCTTTTCTCCAAGTGAATTAAATTGGTTCTCTTACTGTAAAAGGGACATAAGATCAAGATTAAAGTGAATATGAAGCTGTGCACATTTATCCTGCTAAAGAGAGCAGGGATCCCACCTCTCTCCACCCTCCTCCACCTCTCAACTCTTTTCTGCCTTGCTGGTCAGTCTCTCCAGAGAGTTTCAGAGCAATATTGAAATGCTCTCCATATTAAGTGAATGCTCCAATTTTCTCAGCACCCTGTTCCCACCAGCCCACAGAGTTATTACCCCTTTAATCATGCACAATCAGAAGTGCTCACACAAATATCAAGAATTCAGGAGTAAGAGAGAAAGGATTGGATCACTGACCGACATAACAATTCCAGGAAACAGAGTGGAGTCTGGGAGGCAGAGCAGATATGTGGACATATGGGTTGATGTAATGAGAAGCAGAACTTTCTCACTCTGGAGCAGTGTGACCCCCTCAAACCCTGAAACCCTGCCTCCCTGTTTTTGGCAGAGTTCCCACCGAAACAAGCTTGAATGTCTGCACACACACACACACACACACAGACGCACAACGTCCTCCCACCCGCCAGCCTCTGCATTCTTGCTGACTATTTGAACTTTTCAGTGAGGGCAGTCTACCTTGGAAGCATTGACCAAATGTCAGATGTTATTAGTCGATGTCTCATTCAGAGAGATTACTGCTGAGGATATTGATGTCCACAGATAAAAGCACACCTTTGTCTTGTCACAAACTAGCTGCTCCACTGGAAATAATCTCCAAATGCAGGCATGCAAATGAATAAATCAATGAACATGTACAATAGAAATATGGAATGGAGGGGAAATTACCACCATACCATCCCAAATCTAAGACAAGTCACCATAAAAAAATCTAAATATTTTATTTGGTGACTGAAAAGTTCCTCTTGTGCTAGCTTGGTTGAAGGAATCCTAAGAAATAATATCATTATAATAAGCTTTTTTTTAATAGTCAGTTCACGCCCTCACCCAGAACTGGTAACTCTAGTTTATTCTCTCAGTTCTTCTGAAATCCCCCCTGTGGTGAGTTTACTGCCTGGAAATTCTCCTGTTTTCTAAAGCCGTGCTGGTGCATCAACACAAAGTAGATTCTCATTTGATATAAACAGTGAGGGCTGGCAAAAGTTGGTTGAAAACCACCAACTTTGTGGTGGAAACTGAAAAAGAAAAGACAACTCAGAGAGCAGAACAACAGAGCAAACTGCATTTTTTTGTGAAGAGCGAATTCAAGAAAAACTGCAAACTGTGACAAGACAAAAAGTCTGAGCCGACTTTCCATTAGAAAAGTGTAGAGAACAGTAGGTGAAAGCTGTAAATGTGTCATGCTAGATGAGGAACCATTGTGTGAAGCAGTGTAAAACCTGCAGTAAAAGCGATGAGAGAGACATCAGCACAACGAATGACGAGCACTGCCATGTTGTGGTTGAACTTTGGTTGAGCTTAACAAAGAAGTTTGGTGCTTTGGAAGACAGAGCATGTTGTAATGAAGAAGAGGATGAGAATGCACAAAGCCACCTTTGGACCTGTGAATCCTGTCTCATAGTTTGGTCTTGTCTCTGCTGCCGATGGGTTTGAGAAGGTATCAAACAACATTGAGCATTGTGCTTTATCCATCTAAGCCATACTGACATAGCTACAGTAAGGTTGTAGGGAGAATGCACAATGGCCACTGAATGGTCATTCTTTGGGCTGCAGTCTTTATTAAAATTACAAACTGACAGTAAGTAATATGATAATAGTGAGTGAGCACACATTCAATGCAAATTGAATGTATGTATAAAATGAATGAACATTTTTTATTCAAGTGTCATTCAACCAAAGGTGCCTTCACATGGGCTTACAAGCCACTGCTTAGCTTCAAAAACAAGGGAATGCAAAAAAAGAAAGCAAGCCAATATGTATGTCAAAGACATTAAATTAAATAAAAATTAAACATACAATGCTCTCATACGATGAAGGTGTGTGTTTGATTGTATGGTATGATTGTATTTAAACATGTATTCCAGCATATCAAACAGGCTGGAAGGCCCAGGAGACATTTTCAGGAAAAGCTTAATTCAATGTTCAGGATAAAAAGGCCAGTAGAATATAAAATGCTTTTCATGCAAATAAAATAATGCCCACCCCTTTATCTGAAATTATTCATCAGTGGAAGACAGGATCTTGAAATACATTTGATAATTTACCCATTTTAAATGACATTTCATTTATTATTTAACAAAGAATCACTAGTTACGTTATTAAACATCGACACAGTGACTGCAGACATAACGCAGAGGTTGAGAAATCTTGATTTTTATTATCTAATATGAATCAAACTCCAGAAACACTGGATGAGGCCGTGGTTGTCTGATAAACATTCACATCTTTTAAACTCTGCACCCCCAGTTTGAAATGCAGACACTGTAAACTCAGCCCAACCTGAGATGACCCTGTTGACAGCACAATTTGGCAAAAGCTCCCTCAGAGCCACAGGACACTGTGCAAATGTGTTCACAGGCTGGATAGTGCTCCCCATGATGAGTAACCCAATCTTTGTGTGTCAAATTGGTGAATTTCCCCTTTCATACATTTCATTTTATTGACTTTTTTCCATAATGTTCTTCATCTGTCAGTTAATTCATAATAGTTGTCGGGACAGTGCTGAAAATCACAACGCAGTAGTGTATATACAGCCAATAACAGCACATAGCGAATTCTGTTTTTGGAAAACTTCATGCAAAATCAGAACAGCATTTTATTATTTTTTTAAACCATAATTTTTGGATAGTTCTTTTTAGGTCATTATTAGTCATTTCAGGACAATGTAGCATGATTTGTATTAATGCCAGACTACATCAAACCAGACTGTTTTGGTTCAGTGGATGTTATTATACTTAATGTCTCCTAGTTAAACCAGATGGATTGTTCTCTTACAGCTGAAAAATTATGTGCAATGAAAGGAAATAGTTTGTGTCTTTCTCTGAATCTCCCTTCTGCTGTTCAAGCTGTCAGGAGGAAGACAGCGGTCTAAACTCAGCCTGTATCCTCAGGTAACACAAATGTCACCAGAAAGCACTGCACGACAAAATACATACAGACTGGAGCCTGCTTTGAGAATGCTGCACAGTAAGACTTTTTTTTTTTTTGTGCAGACGTTTTGTTAAAATCATTAGCAAAGGTTTATTGTTACCGATCGGAGCAGAGCTAAAGATTTACATCTTTATGATGATTAATTTGCAGGTGGGGGTGGAATGTGAAAACTTTGTCTCAGGTCTGTACCAGCACGGTTGCCGTGGTAACCAGTACTTATGCTGTCTCTTGTCTGAGGCAAATTTAGGAGAAGAGTGAATGGGTGCCAGATAACGTCCACTATTTCAGACAAGAGGGTGTTATCTGCACATGGCACGAAAAAGAAAAATTAGAACTTCACCAGAACTGCTTCACCAGCTCATGGAAATACAATGAGGAAACCTTTTCAACTCATTAGCAAATATAACACTGGGTATTCTGCCTCCCTGACTGATTGTTCTTTCTTGTAATTACGGCACAAGGTAGAGGGTCATTGTATTTCCTCATTAACTAGATCTATTCCGCATTGATTTCCTAGAAAACTGAAATCACACGTTTCCCTTCCAACTACAGGCATCTTTGAAAAATGTCAGAGTTGTTCCAACTCTCTCCCTGATATCCATTTCTGATAATTATTCTTATAAGGCCACCTTATTTATCAACTCAGTTACCCTTAACCCTGAGTGCAGGCTAAATGATACAGACTATTTAGAGCCATATGCCAGCACAGTAATCTGCTAAGCTTCATATTTTGTTTCCAGATCCAAATATTTGAATATATTGAAATAATATCACCAGTGATCATCCCAACACAGCTGCACATTGTCCACCCTCAAAAACCTGAATGTGACCATGAAGCACAGAAAGTTTCAGACCACATTTTACATGCCTTCAAAAACCCAACACATTCACAGAGAATGTTCTTGACCAAGTTATCTTTGGGACAGTTATCTGTGCTATTCTCCAGTCAGTCTGTCTTGGAGACAGTATAATTAAGTCAATATAAATCTATTTAGATTGTTGTCATAATGTCTCACTTAATGGACATTTGGACAGTTTAAATGATCAGTAAGTTATGTAAACCTCCACACTCACCTGATAACGCTCTATTTCCAAAATACAGCCAAAGGTTACTGAACACAGAGGAGTGAAACTGCATTTCCCAGACTGGAAACAAGAACTTCCCTATACTGTAGTTTTCCAGGAATACTGTACATTAAAATACACACTTGTATAAAGCAAAACTTGCACATAAAGCTTTTGCATCAACCTGGGAACCAGGAAAGGCTGGAGAGAGAAGAGAACCTGTACAACCGAGTTTTTATTTTTGCTACAAAACAACGCCACTGTTTTGATGACTTCACACAGAATATATCACTCCACAACTTGCTAAAAATGGTCCTGCTACACACCCACAGCAGGGTGGGAGGCAACAACAGAGCATGCTTTGAACCTGAAACAATTTACATTGTTACAGTTGGATCGGTGCCTTCACAGCATTTGGGTGCAGAACCGCATCAGCACACACATAATCACGTAATCACACGCACACACACGAACATTGCAGCAGTGTGGAAAGAGACAGACTTTGTTTACCTAAGTGGAGAAGCTGGCTGTAGTCCCTACTGTGGTGGTCTTTGGATGGCCTCCATGTTGGAGATCTAGTGGTTAGTGTGTGGTTCTCTTTAACTGGGTCTGAGGTAGCGGTCTGGCTAACAATTCCCTTGTATGTTGTCACGTTCAAACCAAGACTATGGGAAAATGAAGTGGTGATTTTCAGTTTAGTAATGCTGTAAATTTCCTGTAAACCACACACATTTATGCTAAAACCTGACTTTTACTACAAACTGCGAAATATCCAAATTTAGTGTGAAAAAAAACATAATTTATTGTTTTATGGAACTCATTTAGTGAGGAGGTGATGGCATTGTAAAACTCAATCTAACGTAAAATTCATAAAATGAAAACTGTGTAAAAGTGCAAACTGGAACAGGAACAATCTATTGCACGGGTGAAAGGCTTTGGGTCACGACCTGCCTTTTTGGTTTTATGGCTGTCTATAACTCACATCAGCAGGCACACATATTATGAAATCCTGTGCTGCCCCAGCCCTACATCTAAAGTCAACAAATGCTTGTTCAGAGTAATGCTTCTAGAGGGTGACATTAATTGAAAGCAGCTGTTTGAAGCCTCTGTAGCTGGAGTTCACAGTACAGCTGCAGACAGGCCAGTTTATCAATGAAGATACTGCAGTTTTGAATCTATAAAATATATATATATATATTGCGTAAGTTTATATATATGTATATATATATATAAACTTACGCAATCAAGTCTTATTGCTTAAAACTTCAAAGCACCTCAAAACCCTACACACAATGTTACAGCATATATATTTCACAAAAAACATGTATCGCAGCTTGTGGCTTAGAAATTCTTTGTCATGGACCATAAAGTGTCCTTTATCTGCTATCAACTTATTGAAAATAACCTTGAACTCACCAAACGCTTCAAAGCCCACAGATCACAAAATTGCACCATGCCATATAACTTATTTGCTTTGATCCTAGCTCCAGCAAATGCCTGCTTCAATAGAAGGTAAGAAAAAAAGGAATACAACTTACAGTGTTATAGTTGTTTTTTACTCTTTATCCTGCAGGAGAATTCTTCACGTTTTACTTCAAACTCCCCCGGTTCCACCAGCTGCTAGAGAGCTGTTTACATTATCACTTTGAAGAAGGTCATCTGGTTTCCCAGAAGAGAGGCAACTGCTGCTTTGCCTCTGATCTCCTGAACTCCCTCAGCTCCTCTGTGACAGCGGCTGCCTATTCTCACAGGAAAGCAAGGAAACCTGTCAGAGGTGGTTCTGGAGACCAAGCTTTCAGATGGGACTGGAGTGGACTGAGCAAATGGGAGGGACAAGCTTACACCCCCAACATATTTACCGCATATATAAAACTGGTGATTTAAAGAACCTCAAAACTAAATTTTGTGAAGGCGATGCTCAGTGTTTTATTACGGAGGAATTGCTTGAAAATCATTATCTAATGGAGGAAAACTGCAGCAGTCTCCTGCCAGGCATATTTTTCCTCTGTATATTGAGCATGTCTCATGTTCTAAATTTTGCTGTTGAGGAGGACATTGCACACAGTGAATGCTTGCCTGCTATCACCTCCTCCCACATACTCTCTTACAGTGAATGAGTAGGATGTGCTGCTCTCCCCCCTTTCACTGCGCCACTTGAATACATCAGGCATCTAAAGAGTACATGGTATTGCTGTGGAGAAGGTAGAAATAAAAGGAAATTACATGCTATAGGCACTGAGTTAACAGTGTGACGGAGTATAGCAACAAATACATAATGATGACAAATGATCAAACTGACCATGTATGCCCCTGATAGGTGGGTCTGTCTGTAGTTTGTCTTATAAACTATTAAGAAACACCAAGAGTGTGAAATAGGTTAACTGCTTATGCAGATTCCAGCTCATACTATGTCAACACGGCTCTGCTGTGATATCTATAGTATGATATCTATAATATTTATGCTCTCAATAAACATAGATTTTATCGAGCTAAAGAAAATCCAGATGCTTTGTAAGGGAAACCAACAGGAAACTGTCCTCTGATGATTTTATTTTAGTTGGCAGCAGCTGATGAGTTAAAATTAGACGTTTCTCTTTTCCCTCCCACTACGCTGTTGTTGCTGTTGTCTTTTCGCAGACTGATAAAACATTAATTTCCTGAGTTTTCTGCAATCACTGAGCCACACCCACAGGACGGCTCCAGTCAAAGAATACACCCAACGAGGCCAAAGGTCACGATCTGATGACGGCAAGTTATTAAAATAAATTTCCAAATGGTGGGGGTCAGAGAGAACACAACACATACAGAAAGTGAGAGAAGGAGGTTTGAGAAAGTTTTTAAAATCATGCCATGTCTGCTAAAACTTGTCAAACAATATTCCTACACTACACTGCCATCTAGTGAGGACTGGGCAAACATAATGACAGTAAAAGATGTCACCTCTCCTCCTGTGTCCCCCTCCTGTCACAAATGCTCTTGTGCTCTCCCTCTCTCTCATTTCTTTTTTGGACAGGCTGAACCAGCTATCTGGAAAATCAAGAAAATAAGAAGCTCAGGGCAGGGAGCGTGTGACTGGTAGCTTAGGGCTGTGAGGCTTCCGTGCATCAGATTTGGGCAAAACATACTTCAGTTTGTTTTGGTGAGGAGTGTCAAACAGTCAGATACTTTGTGTTGTTGACATGCTGTGGAGAGAACTACAATAAAAAGAAAAATGTGTTAATTTGAAGTTATTTTGATTGTTAGATTTTATGTGATTAAAACTCCTGGATTAGTTTAATGAGAAAACAAGACAGGAAATGACAAAAATGACACAGTATCACCAGCAACATTGTAAATTCAAATGTCACATAATCCTTTAAACTGGTACATGAAGTTATATTAAAATATTGTTAAATGGTGTTCAAACTTACTCGAAAAATCATAAAAATTAGAGGGAATAAAAGCCAAACATTCAACTATAGTTTGCAGAGAAATTCCAAAATATCTTGTAATCCAATTCTGAGGATCTGAGCAATTTCATTTTCCCCCCTCAGGAACCTTTAACTGAATATCATGACTATTTATGTATAAACATAGCTTCACTACATCAAGGCTCTTCCTCAGGTCACAGAGAAAAGTGGTGACATGATCATAGAAATTGGCTACAGCCAGAGATCACTCAGCAGATGAAGGAACATGTCAGGTATGTTGATGTCACAGATATGACAGAAATAACTCAGTTTCATCTGACATAGACTTATATATAAGCTCCTTGAATAATCTTGAAATGCTTGAATGGAATGAATGAGCAGTGATGAGCTAAACTTTTCGAGGAGTAATTAAGATCCAATCAGATTCATTTTCTCTAAAGATATAGGTCTAATGCTTCACTCTGAATCCCATAAAACAATAAGTGGAACAGGAATTTTTTCCCCCATGAGATGAAAGCAGAATATTAATGTTTCATTGAGGTACCATCACTGACGACTAAATGTAATGTAATAGGCTGTAACAGGCTATGAAACCAAAGAAGAGTCAAAAGAGGAGAACATGTCAGGAGATTTTTTGGCAGGAGTTTTTACAGAGGAAAGCATTTGTACTTGTGACTGTGGCTTGTCAGAATCACTGGCAACAAACCTGAGCATCACTTCAAAACACGTAAACAATCTCACACACCTTTGAAAGGCCGCACAGCATCACCTTAATCTAGCAGTGGAAGGATGATCGTCTGATGACAGTGGCAGAGATAGTCTGGGACAAATGAGCGCCTCTTGTCAGGAAGAGACGCTGGAGATGAGAGTTCTGGTTCTTTCTTGAGCTGCTTTCATTTTGGCAACGACACGAACACGCACCACCAGTGTTTGACTCTGCCGCTGCTGTTACTTATCACAGAGCCCAACAGTTTGTAAATAAATCAAAGCTTCTCCCTTGGGGCTACAGGGCTACGCTCTTTGTATTCAAGAGTCTTTGCAGCGTGCCATTCTTGTGTTGTGCTCTTGTCATTCAAGCACTCGCCAAGAACTTTCTTTTGGTCATTTACATCACCAGCTCTCTTTGATGGAAACGCACAGATAGGATGAAAATGTTAATCAGACTCCCCTTATTGACTCACTGGAACCATCTTGGCTCCCTCTACCTCCTAACCGGAGCTCAGTGCCTGCCCCGCTCACCTCAGAGGGAAAGAAGAATGGCTCTGATCTAAAAGGCAAAGCCCCGACTGGGGTTTGACTTTATGCTGGAAGAAGGACGGGGTGCTGTCAGACCAAATTTCCCAGTACTTGAAGAGGCTGTCTGAGGCACAAGGCAATTAACTGTTGTTGTCGTTGAGATGGAGCAAATTGGAATATGCTGCTTCCTTAATTATAGATAGATTTTGGTCTTTATTGATATTATCATAAGTCTCAGCCTTCATTTTCTATTATTTTTTGCTGTGTATTTTATGTTTAGTTCACAATATTTGGAAAAAAAGCTTTTCACTTCTGTAATGGCATTCATTACCTGTGTGCTCCATGTAATTTGCTTGACAACAGACAGCACTATAGCATTAATATTTGAGTGGTAGAGGACTCACTTCAAAAATGACCCGAGGTAGCCTAATGGCTATTGCAGATATAGTGTAATTTCGGTCTGCAGCACCATAATGAAGACAAAAATAACCCCTTTCTTTAAACAATTATGCCTCTGTCATCTCAAACAATACCAATGGACTCAGACAGGCTCACTCAGGAGGACATGAGACACTTCTCCTAACTCTAGCACTCTGCCTTAGCCTGTCGTTGAACTCTGTAAAAAAGCTCTTCATTCATCACCCACTTCACATCAGGGCTGCCCTCGAATTCCCCTCATTTAATAGTAGGCCCTACCTTCACAATGCATGTGCACAGACACAGTCTCATACATATATTACCCCCCACACTGCACTGCAGATTGCCAAAGCCAGCTAGTTTGAAGAGTCACAATATCTCCTGAGGTGACTCCAAACCTTAATTACCCCGAGAACAGAGGGATAGATGGATATCTAAGACAGCGTCTCACTGAGTGCTGCGCTGCCTAAGAATCCCTACAAGGCAATTACCAGTTCTGCAAAGAATCAGGAGGCAGGGGTAAAGAAAGGAAAGCAAACTTCATTAAAATGAGAGGTATTAAAAGTATATCCCCTCCTGTGATCATCCTTTTCTTGTCCTGCAGTTCTGCAAACCTGGCCGAAGCCCAGACCCATACAGGCATCAGACTTAGTGGCATCAAACTGAGAGCGACTTTAAGATTGCAAAGCTCTGCCAAAACCTGCTCGCCAACAATTATACCCAAAGACATCATTCCTATCACGTCGTTTATAAGTTAAATTGATTCCTGCAAACATATCCTTAAGATCTGGAATCAAGCTTCTATCTGCCTTAAATTCGTAGTTAAGATTAAAAACAATAACCTGTCTAATGCTGGAAATCCCAGATCTGGAGCACTACCAAAACGTAATCAATTGTTCTCTGGCTCAAGGCCCACCTGTCCAGCTAATATCATGTAAATTCATTTGTACATTTTGAAATATCTGGTCGAACATATTAACTAAGAGGCAAAGATATAACCCAGTTAGTGCAGGTAATAAGAGATCTGATTTGAGATAAATATTTAACACATATTGAGAAACTTTCTACATTTTCTAGGTCACTGGATGGTTTCTCACATTGGCTTTTGAAACACAATTATTTTCTAGTTATTTCTAGTAGTATAACAAGGGAACATGTCATTAAAAGTTACTTTCACTGACTTTTAATGACTGAGACGATGTGGATGAGCACTCCTCTCCCAGCTGTAATACTTTGATATGCCATATAAGTTAGCTGTAAGAGTAATACAAGAACTTTCTAATGTAAAACGATCCAAAATTTGAAAAAGGAGGATGTGAGGATGCTAAAAACACATTTTCTCACAGACAGCATTTTTTCATATTTTCCCCACCTTTCTATTATCCCCATGGTGCTTGATTATTTGTTTGATCTTCCTGGGCTTTTTCAAAGGAGCTAAAGAATTTGTGATCTGAAATACCATACTGTGTTATTCACACGCATAACACATCCGGTCATTTAGATTCAGATCTGAAAGATCAAAAACTGTTATCAGCAAGGTTTCAGATTATATTTGTCCTCTAAACTGCCAAGATTTAAATAAGCACGTCTCCCTCTTAGATTAGGTGTTCCTGCAGAGGCAATTACTAAAGAAACTTCAGTGCATTTGTCTTCCGGTTATTTTCTCTCAAAGATCCTTGAGGAGAATGTTCAGAATATTCAGCCACACATGTTCGTCGGCAGCACATGTCCAACCTGCACCTGAATTTGATCCCTGGGTGGCCCTTGATGTGATTATCACTGAATACTTGAGGCTTTTCATAGTGCAAAAAAACATACTGTTACTGCAGCAGAACCATTCAGCTCTGGGTTGCTTTTACTGAGAGGGGCACAGACACACTTGACATGGCTTATCTAACCTTAATTTAGTGCTATGTTTTGTTGCCCCTCATCAGACTTGTATTTATTCAATAAAGGATGATTATGGCAACATTTTTCACTGTTGGGTTCAAGCAAGGACAACTAACTGTTAAGAAGATATTATATAGGTTGGAGCTGTCTTTGCTATTTTCCATTTTCACAATTTTTGTGTCGGATTTAACAAGACAAAGAGTTTGCAGCCATGCTAGCAGCTCAGTGGGGCTTATTAGGCACAGGAATGCTTTAAGCTAAATGCTAACAACACTGTGCCAACGTGCTCACAATGACAATGCTAACATTTAACATTTGTTTAGCTGGTATAATGCTTGCCATGTTCATCATTTAAAGTATTCATATGAAAATATTTCCTACTTAGTACACAAAGCACAAAGTGCAGCTGAGGTGATGTTGAGATATGTTACTGGAATAGTGACATTTTTGACCTCCCAATGCCTTAAGTAGAAATTTCAGGGGATCACCAAAGTCATTAGGATTCATGGTCCAATATCTGTACCAAATTTCATGACAGTCCATCCAATCGATGTTGAGATATTTCAGTCTGGACCAAACCGCTGGACAATCAGACTGAAATTGCCATCCCCAAAGATATGCCATCAGTGTGGCTTAAAACCACGATTTCTTTCATTGTGGACCCAAACTGAAGTCTGATCTGATATCAGGTTGCTAAACTAGAGGTAAAGATGAGTCATTTTTGAGAGGTTTTCTTTTCTTTTTTCTTTTTCTTTTGAAACAAGTTGCTGTTAGCCCTCCTGCCATGTGCTTATGTTCTGGCCAACAAGCGCTCCACTGGCATAGCAGAGATGCTAGCAGGTCTCTGTAATCAAATTCGGTCTGACTTCAGAACTGCTGTTGCCTATGCAACTTTAAAAGATGAAAGCAGAGAGAGAGTCACGTAGTTTTTAGGATGGCGAATAGGACCATCGGTGTAGAATGCAGGAAACACAGTCTCCTGAGTTCAAACTTCACTTAACTTTGGCCACCGCTGACAGTTTAGATTCCCAGATACAATTCATCTCTGGTAACACAGTGTTGGAAACACTCAGGAGGAAATGAAAGAATAGGCTTAATGATTTTTTCTTACATTGAAAGGATTGTTAAACCAAGTGTGAAACCATTCAATATCAATATTCTGGGGGTTTTGCAATTGCTGATAAAGCTGAATTGTCCACAATGTAAAAGAACTGCTTTATCATACAGGATAAAGAACTGGACATTATTACTGTGGCAGAATGTATTCTGAGGTATTTTCCACCAAGTTAGAACACATTGTGAATATTTGTCGGATGCGTTATCAGACAATGCTCAGTCATCTTTCAGAAAACTCTGTCTGCCCTCTGGGACATTAGCAGTGTATTTAAATACATCAACTTTTTAGATATTGTATTTCAGGACAAAAACAGCAAAATAAGTTTTTTATAGGCTATCATTTTTCAGTATTTCAACATATAATGAAACCTTGTCATAGCTGTATGCACTGCCGGCACAGTCAGGCTGTGTGTGCATGACTGTCATGGATATTTGTTATCTGTATTCTGACAGTTCAGACAATCTCTTACAAATATGTACGGTTGTTCAATCTATATTTAATTCAGGAATGCACAGAATTCATGCAGACAACAAAAACTACAACATATATCTTGCACTGCACTGTCATTTCTGCATGGCAATGTGGATAGTAATAATGATCAGTCCACGTCCTCAAACTGAAATATTTCTATTTGATGGATGGATGGCCATGAAATTTCGTACAGCTATTCATGGTTGCCAGAGGATGATCTCCTTTAGCTCCTTTAACTTTAGCTCCACCATGAGGGGAGTATCCCAACAGCTACTTCATTGATTGCAGTGGAACTTGCTACGCATATTGTAGAGGAATTTGATACCTGCTAAACATCACCATGCCACAATTATCATTGTGAGTATGTGGTGGGCAAGCTGATGTGAGCATTTACATTGTACTTTTATATGTATAGTCATTTTGTGCTTTTGATTATGAATTTTGTTGTCATAGATACATTTCTGCCATTTAATGTGTCTAATGCCTGGTTGCAAAGCAACCCTCCTTCAGGATAGTAATAATAAAGTAAAAAAAAACAAAACAAAACACAAAATTCAAGACCTAGGGGATCTTTTCTTTGGTGAGCAGTGTGAATTCGTTTAATCGACATTTGAAGGCCTGCTTTTAGAGACTGGGCTTTTATTGACGTGTGTTGCTCTGTGTGTAGTGCGTCTTTCACTGACTAATAACTCTTGCTCTAGAAAGGTGCTGTAGAAAAGAATTAAATCTTATATTTACCTCAGCTTTTCTACTCGGTCTGCTACAGCTCTCTCCTTTGTTTTGTACTCTGTGGAAAAAGGAAAGGTTTAAAAAAAAAAAAAAAGGATTCTAAAGAAACCTGAGAGGATCTTTGCCCATAACTCACTATAATGAATGTAACAGTTGGAAATGAAAGCCCTTTTGGTTCATGAAATATAGCCCAGGGTTGGGTGCCATACCTGGTTCTCTTCGTTGTCACTGTCATTATCAAAGAAGAACAGGGTTAAATGAAAGAATTAGGGCCATGACTTCAGTATCTTGGCTCTGATTCATGTTAGCCTGCTGTCCTGGGATTTGAACTGTAGCTCTTTGAAGACCGACTTCAATCATTTTAATGAGTTCATCATATTGCTGCTGACTGAGATGTCTATGATGTCACTGCAGGGTCTACTCTAAATATATTCCATTGGTGTAACCATTGATTTTTTTTTTGCTCCTCCGGATTTGTTTTTAATGAGGTGGGTCTCCTCCTTGCTCCTCAGAGGCAAGCAAAAAAAAAAAAAGACACACATACTGTGGGTGGTGCTCAAACCCTGTAGACTCTATAGGTTAAAGGTGCAGAAAATCCCCTAAAAGGATAACTGTGCAATTTTGACAGTGTACTCTGGTTTCACCTACACAATACTCTGTTCCTCATGGAGATAATTTTTTTATGTGGAGTGTATCACTTGCTACATGAACTCAGCAATGTGTAAAATCTAGAAATTGTGTTAATGTGCTACTAATTTGAGAAAAACCCAAAGTGGCATGGATTATGTCAATAGGAAACATATTTTCCACAGAAGGAAGAACCACAGAAGCCATATGGTGGTGGTCAGTCTTATGGCGAGTGTACAAAGCGGAGCACTGTGACCCCAGAGACAAGGTTTTGCATGTGCAATGTGGTGTTCTAATCTAATATGTTTATAGTTGTTCTAAACTGTCATAATACAGAAGGATATTTCAATATGGGAATAACTGCACACATTTTCAGACACTCTCTCCTGGAAGGCATAGACAATGTTGCACTCAGTTGTTAACATGAAAAGTGACAGAAATAGTTGTAAGTTGTAAGTATGAGTAAAAAAAGGCAGCTAGAGATATAAATTCAAACCCTGGTTCCTTTCACACTTGTGTACAGTCAATTGTGGCATGAAGTGGGTGTGAAGGTTAGATTGCTTGTTAAGGAAAATGTCGGACACATCTGATGTCAGAAAGGATTGAGTTTACCAGCAGTGTAATATATTTGTTTGTATGCCTGGTTTTTTTTTTATTATATTAAATAGACTAATCACAATTATATGACATGATGCACATAATTATAAAGATGATGCAGTTTTCTTGTTACTCATGCAGAACTTACACACAAATGGAAACTTACCTTGACTTTGTCATTTGGTCTTTAACAGCTCCAAATTAGCATGATGTTAGCCTTGTTAATCGTCTGTCATAACATACAGTGTGTGACAGATGCTGTGGCTAATATCTTTATGAGCACAATTAATGGCTCACCCATTTTTAAAAGACTTTATCAAAACCACCATGGGCCTGGAATCTAACAAACAAATAAATCAATTTTGACTGCTTCACAATGCAATTAAACTATAATTAGGGCTCTAATTAAGAAAAATAATGAGATGAGAAACAAGAAATGAGAAACTTCACTTTTGTTTGAGTTCTTGAAATCAGGGCAGATGTACATTTTTTCAAAGTGACAATGACTTTGTTTGTCTCTTTCTTTATTCGCCAAAGTTTTATTTGAAATCATTGTAGAACAAGACAGAAAGCGTTTCTTTTTGTTGCTTAAGCACACCCATGTGAACATCATAATTTATTTATGAAGTCTGAAAAGTGTGCCACAGAGAAGGCTCGGATTCCTACGTCAGGCTTCAAAAAACTGGATGGTGCTCATAAAAGTTTCAGCTCCTCTCAGAATGGAGAGTTCAGACATGTTGTCTTTAATTATTTCATTTCACATGAAAAGTTTGAAAAAATGCACTGCATATCCAAAAATGGGAATATTTCTTGGTGCATTCCGAGGGTATTCCTTTTGGATCTTCTATCTCCATTCATAAAACATATGAGAAAGGTTCGCAAGTCTCCAATAACCTTATCTGACTGGCTTTTCTTTGAGAATCGATTCTTGTTTGTATCAGTTGTAACCTAACTTATTACATGTTAACTTTCCAAACCCCTCTCACTGAGTACATTTACTGGAAACAGAAAAAATACTAATGTTTTCAATGCAGGGGCAAATGGCTACTTCAGAGTCAGACTCTGCAGTTAGTGCAACCTTCTTCTACAAAAACTTGGAGCTAATAGATCTCTGAAGGTTTCATGTCTGGATTTCAGATGAGATTACATTTTTTTGATTTAAAAACCAATTGGTAATGGTATCGTTTAGAGTTACATTTAAACATCCACTTTACCGTCATATGGGCCTTTGTGTTTTAGAGTTCACAAATGTATGGACCATAAGATTTGTGAAAACCTAATAATGCTGAAATTCATCATTAGGAAGAGTTTGCCCCAAAATGCGTAACTTTGATGCCAGCAATATTTCCAATGCTGTCACATCAAAAATGTTCAGAGCAGCCACTGAACTCTGATAGTTTCCCATGTGAGATGCTTGTGCCTCATTTGTGGCATGTTTCTTATTTGAGTCTTTCACAACAAAGTATGAGAAGTGAAGCTGGATAATGATGAGGTCATGCAGTTAAATCAAGAATCAGTGTCATCACCCCAACACTGCATACTGATGCTTCCATAAATAGAGTCTATTGACGTCATAGTTCGTCTCCTCACACAGATTAATTTGAACCTACATAAGGTATGTGAATATATTCCTGATGGCCTTGACAACTCTCTCTTCTCTCACACCTCCAATAAAACTTGACTGAGGAGTCTGCAAGCCTTTGTGTGTGCTTCTCACAGAGGCAAATCTCAGAGGAGCAGCGGTACTTGTGCTATGACAGTCAAGCCTGGGACGTCGAAGTCTCGCACTTTTCTTCTTTTCTTTATCTTTCTTTTTTTTTCCTTCCTTGGCTAGTGAGAATAGGCTGAGTCTTCCCAATTAGCAGTTTTCTGAAGAGGTGTTGTGACAGCCAGGGAATACAATTTACAGTTGTTAAACCTTATCTGAAGTTGCTGTCTGTGTCTAACAAAGATAATGTTAAGCTTGATAATAATCCAGAAAACTATATGAAGTGAAGTATTGTGATGATTGATTGTATATGTTCGGATCAAAGGTGGTCTAATCCTTACAACACAGCTGTCCAAGCTGCTTAAACACTCCTCCTGAAATTGCTGTCTGCTGCCAGATAATGTAGACCAGTCGCAAATCACACCTGCCTCTTGTAAGCTGGTGGGAGACCTGCACAGCTTAGCTGAGAGCAGGAAGAAAGTTTACAATGGGGAGACTAAGAAAAGAAATGTGAGAAATGTGTTGCTGTTGTTTCCTAGAAGTGCTGTGGCTCCATTTATTACTATCTGACAGCAGACAATGAGAAATGTGTGGATGAAAAATGGAGGAAAGTATTTCACAGATCTCACAAACGTGTCTTTTGAAGTGTCTTCACCAAAAATATGTTCATCATTTATATTTTTATTTCACTAACATAACAGCAACTCAATCCATCTTATTCCTAGCTCCATGATGCCTTGTGTGAATAATGGGTGCAACTGAACCAGGGTGTGCAAAAGTAGCTGTCTACCTCTGGTGTCTTGCCTTTTCTAAGAGCTTTTTGGGAAATAAATGATGAAGTAACACCTTAAAGGACAACTTGGGAATTAGGCTTATATGCTTTCTTGCCAAGAGATGAGAATATTGCTGATCCTTTCAATTCATTTAATCAGTCCAAAATCAGTGGTTCTGCTCCACCTCCTATAATAAAACATACAACTTTTTTTGTACTGACAAGCCTCACAGTTTATCAAATTGTTCATCGTTCCACTGTTGATGGCAGCAGAATCAATAGAGTAGAGCTGGTTAAGTAAGCTACTTTACTTTAAGTAGCTCAGTCACATTATTCTGTTTGAGGTGTGTCAGACTGTGTTTCCACAGTTTTTATTTTCACAGACTCTCCTGGAAAAGAGAAGGGGAAAAGGGACTGAGAATTAGCCATATGCTGCATATCCGGAAGCTGCACTCACAACTCATGCAAGGCATCATGGGGCCAGGAATAAAGTGGGCAATATTAGTATTTTCTCATTGTTTGGCACTGGAAAACCATGCTATTTCTTCCATTCACATCCTGTCTGGATCATGAAGGTGACCTCATCATACCGCCTGGGCTGCGCTGCGAGGCAGTGCCTATCACATCTTGCCAGTGGCATCAGAAGTGAAAAGACTCAAATGTATTGATTTGAAATGGTGGCTTTAATCTTAAATGACAGCTCTCTGTGAATGCCATTATGTGAAAGCCACTCCAATGAACTCCATTGATTAATTTTGTCTTTTGAAATGGCAGCGGCGGGTCCGGAAAGTATATTTCTTTCATACAGATGCAGATGGTCAATATGTGGCCTTCAACACTATTGTTCTCGGTTTTCTCAGTCAACTTTTCCCCCCACTCATAGCTCAGTGTGTCTTGGAAATGACGTAGCCATATAAAAGCCTGTCAATAGAATGAACACTGACATGTTCTCAATAGAGTCTTGCCCTCTCCCTTGCTGTGGAATAGATTTCTTTCATTTTCTCTTTAAATTCAAATATCACTCATGACAGTCACCTGTATGCCACTGACTCTCTCCTGCAGATCCTTGATGCCGAAGCATTGTGAATAAAAGCACACACAGTTGCAGCTAGATTTTGGTAAAGCATGCTGCAGTGCAGACCAGCTTGCTGTTTCATTGAGAAAGGGAGAACAGCAGCAAAGGAACTGACCTATATGAAAGGAGCATTTTAGACCTTCAAGCCATTAAATTAAAACCTTCATAAGTGGAGACTGACAGCACAGTTGCCTTCTGTGCTTGGGGATTCTGGGGGGAGTGCTGCCAAATGCTGTACCTGCTGTCCCTGAACTGCAGTGCAGGGTCAGCGCTGGAGGTGGCCACCTCAGCTGGGTGTAAAATGGCCAGTAAATCACAAGCAATCCAGGACAGGACAGTGCTTGTGTGGATGTGTGTGTGTGTGTGCAGCTGGTGTAGGGGGGGTGGAGTGGGGGGGGTATGTGTACAATCCTTTACATTAAAATCTTGCTCATCCTCAGAACACTGTCTACACAATGCATGCATGATCAGCCAGGAGACTATGCGCATTCAGGTAGCAGGGTACTCTTTGTGCACTGGTGAATGTTTATGTTTGCTTCTATGCCAAGATTTGCATGTGCATGTCTTTGTGTGTGCGTGCAGGTCACCCTGAAGCTGCTAGACCAGATGTGCAGGAGTCTGGATTGTGCGGAGTGATGAGTGGCTCCCTCGCTGACTCTGCAGACTTGGAACAATGCACACAGGTCTCTCCAACTAATGAGCTCTCTATATAGCGAGCACACGGAGAGAGCCTCCTCTCTGCCTACAGTTTCAATCAGGGGGCCTCCGTATCTGGGGAGCAAAGCTTTTTATGCTTGCGCTGGCGCCGGACCAAGGAACTTGATACAAAATGCAAAACAGCATCGAGTACCTGAGGTGGTTCCAGTTTGTTTGTGTCACTAGGTGGAGAGTGACAGGTTTGTTGGATCAGGATGGAGTAGGTTTAGAAATGCAGAGGCAGCAAGGCTATTTTTTGCTTTAGACTTTCTAAAACATATACATTCAAAGGTTTTGCTTCTCTCACATTCTGTTACTCAGCCCTATATCTGTGACTGTAACCAAAAACATGTAAAAATACATTTTCAGTAACTTCAGAGTTGTGTGGAAACTGTGTCACATTTATGCTTCGCAGCACAAGGACAAAGATGAATCATCTGCTTTAACATTGCAAGCTCATTGCATTGGAAAGCTCTGCTCCCCGATGGGCTGTTAAAACCGACTCAAACAAATATAGGTTACAGGGGCTTAGAGAATGATGCAGCCCTCCTTGAGGCAAGAGTCCAGACTTCTTACTTAGAAATGACTCTACATTATTCATTTCACCTCTAATGTCTTTGTTTTGCAACAGTGCAGAACAGGACAAGAGCACGACCTTAAATCTGAGATGCCTAACTACCAATAGAAAGCTCCAAAAAACATTAGATAAAAGTTCGTTCAGTACATAAAAATGATCTGGAAATAGATTTATTTATTTATTTTGTCAGATGAAATAAACAAAAATGTGCTGTGGCAACATCATTATTAGAAGCACCCACAAGGAGGGGAAAACCTTTTTATCATCACTGGTTGCAGCAGAATGAATAAGAGCCCACGCTGAAATCTAGTCTTCCCAGTGCTAAATATGGTTGTAATGAATCAGGGAATTGCTGGCTTTTAACCTAGCGTAAATATTTTTACCTGCCTTGTGGTTTTTAACCTCAGGGGAGACAATGGAAAACACCATACCACATGTTTTTGGACTGCTGGGTACATTAAGACGTATCTAAGGTTGATAATGATGAATTTTTTGCACAAGAGGCAGTTTGGAATGCAAATCTACTCTTATGCTACCAATCATAGCCTGGTAGCAATATCATAAAATATTCATTTTCATAGGAACACTATTCTGTGGTGGTGCAAAATCCTCTGCCTCTGATGGAGAAGTACAAAGATAGACTCACATACCCTACAGTGTTCCTCTGCCATATCGCGTACCTGTCAGGGAAATTACAAAGACTCGTGCACTCGCGTCAGATTTCAAACGCCTAACCTTTCTGTCTTAGGTTTGTGTTTCTCTGGCAGCGCTAAATATATGAGATGCCCTCTAGTATCTTACAAGCTTACTGTTTTGATCTTTGAGGTTGTGATATAAGCTTTGGTTAATAATTGATGTCTAGAAGGATGTCTCTCTCCAGCTCCCTCATACGACTCAAAAATGACATTCCTGAAAATAAGAGGGGTCTTCTGCAGGATGAAATATTTTACTTTGTGAATTACTGATGCACTGTGTGGGAGTTCCCACTCCCTCCTGGCTCCGTTGTTATTGTGCAAAGTTCACTGTTTTTAAGTTTTCCATGGCCTTTAGACTAGTAAGGAAAGGCTGTGCTGACCTCATTAGTGGTTACTGGCTAGCTCATGAAACTAGTGATCTGTGTCCTGAAGTTTCTATCTGCATGCTAAACAACAAAAATGACCTTCTCTTTTTCTCCATGACTAATTAAGCTAGAGAAAAGGGGAATTGAAGACAACTGCTTTGCAAGGAGAGAAGCATGTTGCTTCCAAACCCAAGCTGCTACCAAAGAGTGCGTAAGACCAGTTTAGTAAAAATAATATGACAGTTGGGGGAATATGCTTATCTGTTTTCTTGCTTAGAGTTAGATGATGGATACCAGTCTCATGTCTGTATGGTAAATATGTAATACTGCCAGCAGACGCTTAGCGTAGTTTAGCATAAAATCTGGAAACAGGGGAAACAGGTAAGTAGCTACTTCAGCTCTGTCCAAAGGAAATCAAATCTGCCTCAGAGTACCTCTAAAGCTCATTTCATTCATTCATGCAAAAACATAAGTGTAAAAATGACACACATGAACAGAGCCAAGCTGGATGTTTTTCCAGTCTTTATGCTAACCTAAGCTAACTGACTTTTGGCTGGAGCCTCATATTTACCATGAGTGGGTAGGACATGAGTGGTATTGATCCTCTCATCCAACTCTCTGCAAGAAAGCAAACAATCAAGACTAGGCCCTGTGTGTCGCTTCAGAGGGACATTTACTTTGAGGAATTTGTTGTAAAAAAGCATGTTTCCCAGTGAAAATCAGCACACCTATTGAATAGATAGATTGATTTAATTTTTACAATAATAATTAGAACTACTAGTAATTGTTATTTATTATTAATCAGTAGTGCCACAGAGCACTGAGTTTTATCACTCTTGCCATTTGCAATTTGAGAAAACAGCTTGAATGGAGAGATCTATAATTGATATCACAAGCCTGTGCCACATGTCTGTGGTTCTGCAGTTGGAGGCTCATGAGAAGTTGTTATAACTCCCACTGTGTCCAAGACTCTTGAATTAGAGGTGAACTGTCTTCAAGATCTCCAACCATGTCCAGCTGGCCTCGATTCAACTCATCTTGGATAACCATGACCTGGATGACTGACAATCTTCACAGACATCCCACTGTGTGGAAAATTGTTTGACTTATCCTCCTCAAGGATATTTGGGCTTGTCCTGTATATCTCTTTAATACTTTTCAAACATTTATCCTGTTCATTTATAATATTTACGTGTGGCTGTTACTTAAGATTTAAAAGATATCTTTCTCCACTTGTAAATGGCTGTAATATTTTCTAAAGTGAGTGGGTCAAAAAGAAAAAAGACAACACTTTAATGAGGAGATTGTCTGCAGGGTGTCCAGACTTCTGTCACTTGCACACACCCTTTAAATGGACATGAAGGACTTCTAAAAGTTTTAATCCCAGGCTACTTCGGGGGGAAAAAAACTTCAGGCCTGCTGTGCCAACATTTCAATATTTCTCTCAGGTATTAATGTTTACAGCCAGGGTGTCTTCAATTACTGGTTCAGGATTGTTTTTCTTCTTCCACTTTCAGGAGTCTCTCTGACCACCTGAAGACATCCCTCAGGAATCAAATTTGTTAATCTAATAAAGGGATGAATCACCAGAGCATCATTTTCCAAGCTGTCCATTTTTTTTATTAAAAAACAAACAAAAAAACCAAACAAAATACAAACAACTACAACAACAATAAGACAAGAGGCCATTGTCTGCAAACCTGTTTGTATTTACCGTAAAATGAACTTTACCTCAGCTTCTCACAAATGACCTCCTCCTAGCTTTTATCTGAGGCACCAAATAAAAATGTTGTGTGTTTTGGTTTTGTTAAACAGCACTAATATCTCCTCTAACTCAAATGTACAGTTCCACAAAAAAAATTGAACGTTGATGCATTTATTATTGAAACAGAAATATTTAGCTGGGACAGACCACTGGGATATTAATTAAAGAGATAGATTGTTTTATTTTAATGGAACCATGATTTTTGGCTCAAACATCTATAATGGTTCTATTTGTTTTATTCAAGCCTGGTGGCCACAGGAGTTATTAAGTTATGCTTTAAACTCATTATTTTCCAGAAAAGGGGATTTAGTTGTTAAATAAGTTCATATTATGAAATGCAAAATTAAATTAAATAACTTTTTTTTTCATTTAGTGGAGACTAGAAAATATTTAATTTACTCTAGAGCACTTTATTCTAGTTCATTTTAATCTACAAGCCTTTGATTATGCTCTCTACATAACTTTTCAAATGTGCATGATAGAATAATCCATTATACCATGTTTTGTGACAGACCACACCAAGGCAAGATCGTGTCTTCATTCCCCACTGAGCCTTGTTTACGGCTAACGCTGTCTTAGCAGTCAAACATAAAGATGACAACCACCACAGCAAATAAAATACTGTACAACTTACTGGGTGTGCACTGATGCTGTGAATAATGAACACTTATTCACAGCATCAGTAATCTGTTATATTTGTTCCTAAGTGCTAAATGCTAATCAGGCCCTGCATTACAGCTCATATTTGCTGGTTATTCTAACCATATAAAGTTGTCCATGTTGGGCACATAAAGTAAAAACTTTTAATGTGATGTAAATATGTATAAACAAAACAAACAAAAAAAACCCCAATGTGATGGTAAACAAGATGACAAGGGAAGTGTATCATCCATAACACTATCATCACAAAAGTTATGATCAGTGGAGAATGCTTATTGTAAGCTGCTGCAGTCTCATTAGTTCACTACTTGACTTGTTTGTACTTGTACTATAACACTCTGAAGACAGCTTTTCGAACTAATTTCAAGTCAAGCAACCCAAACCACTTAAGACAAATAGCTCCAAAATACATAATTTTACCCTTACTTTGCACATGGTAAAAAAAAATAGAAAATAAAAAGAGAACTTGTGGCCTATGCTATAATTTCTTCAAATCTTACAAGCAGCTCAGGTCATTCATACTCAAACCTATCACACAAATTTCTAGTGGAGTTAAGGTCATGCAACATCAGTGCATTTTGGCTTCTTGGCAGGAGTGAGATGAGGAAAAATTTATGCCCTGTAGCTCAAAACATTAATTTCTTAACATTTCCTCAAACTGTGTGAATAGTGTGCTCTTTAAAATGTGGATTAATGTAACTTTTTAATCAGATTAAGCCACATTTGTTGTCCTGAGCTGAAAACTGAAGGTTACGGTAAAGATGAAAGAAGAATGAAGATTAACATAATGGCAAAGAGGTTCTGCGATGATGAAATCAGCTCCACTGATCACTAAATCTATGCTGAGTTGAAGGTCACTGAACTAAAGAGACATCCACTGTACAATAACATAAGCACAAAATGAATCAAAGTAGAGAATGGTAGCAGCAGAAAATAGACATTTGGTATGTTTCTGGTAATTAGATATCATAAGTATCTGTATAGATCTGTTTACAATATTTCATATCTTTCTGTGAATAGAAAAGAAGCATCTCACAACACAGCAGACTACAAACCTTATATCACATATTTGAAGAGTAACTAAAGGATTTGTGGTATCAAATGGGTACACCCTGCAGCATTTCACTGGAGTCAGAGCACTTAACCTGCAGCCTGTATTGCATTTCACCATATATCTCAGAAGTTCCACACTTTTTATTATGTTTCTCTTTTTAGAAAATTAGATTTTTAGAAAATTAGGTACATAATTATTGCATGCTGAAAAAGGGGATCACTTTTCTATGGCAACTGTTTGTGGCTTTTGTCACATACACACATATTGCTGCTCATAATCAATGCTAAGCTGCACTGAAGGCAGATGTTAGCTTTTTAGTTGGAGCACAAGGGTGAGACAATACACTATGCATGACTAATGTCTAGAGCATCTTTGGTCCTTTTTAAAAATGTTATGAGGTGAAAGTAAACCAGACACCAGAGTGGAAAAGGTCTCATTTCAAAGAAGGGCTATACGGTACTCTTTTCTTCTTCCACTGAATTCTATTTAATTAAAAAAACACAGAATAATCCAACAACATGGATCACTGTCATTTCGGTCCTTTGTGTGCTTTTCACACTGCTCACAAGGTCCCATCATAGAAGTATGAGCTCAGGGAGCATGACGCAGTTTGTATTCAGTCTGTGTGACAAGCGACAAAGGAGCAATCTTGTCAGTCGAAAGACGATTCCACTCAGCTGCCATGTTGTGCACACCAATGTGCTGTATGGTATCAGTCCTGAAATCTGTCACCTTGTAAAGTGAAATTTAAACTCTGTGAACAAGTCAGAAACATCCTTCCCGGATATTTGATTTTAAATGCACACTTTACATCTCCCAGTTTAGTTTTTTTTTTTTTTTTTTGAAAATCAATTCAATCAGGAAAGACACAAATTAAGATGGATGCAGAAACTTTAAGAAAGACTTTGAAGTTGACCCTGTCAATTAAGGAAATGTATAGGGATAAAGCTCTAAGAATAGCAGTCAATCGGAGATCCCCGAGGGAGCCTGAGATACAGTCTTGACACTGGTGGTGGTGGAGGTGGAGGGAAGAAGTTGCCTTTTTCACTATTTTCTGACATTTAAACAGTTAATTGTTTAATCGAGAAAACAATCAGTATCCATAATGAACAATTGTGTCCACCTTTAGGAAACTGTTTTTATCACAGAAATGTTACAAGAAAAACAAGGGAAAGTACCAAACCAGCCATACACAGCCCTAACTGCATGTGCACAACCATCCATGTCTAAACTAAGCAGACAGGTCAGGAAAAAAATCCATTATAATCACTCCACAGTGTCATTGCAGATGTGTGTCTGACAAAGTCCCAGCAAGTAAAAAATACATGTAAAAAGTTGAATAGGTGCCACGCATAGACATTACTTCTTTTATGAGGTCTTCTACATTACAATAGTTAGACTGTGCTTTAGGTCTGCATTACGGTCAAGACTTGGGCTTTTTAGCCCATGTTCTCCATGATTGAAATTCTCAGTCAGCCATCAATCTGCATTATAGACTGGTTTCCCCTTGTCTGGTGGGGGGCTAACTGAAACAGATTGAGACAGCTCTTGCTCACTGCATCACTAATGGCTGCCAATGAAAGACATCTCTGTGCAGTTGACCCGTGTGTGGAACAGGATCACGTCGCAGCTCGGAGTGATGGGAAGAACACAGCTCAATATAGGCAGTCTCCTCAGCATCAGTCACCAGTCAACAGCATCCTCATCCTATTGACTAAATGTTGCCCAGAAATAGAATCTAATCACAGGGTTTGGACAGGCTCTAGTTCTCCTAATGGTTTACCATTAGCTGACTGGAACAAAGCCCAAAGTATAGAGAAATATATTCATACATATACAGTATGTCTGCATTGCATGGCAATAATGGCTTTTCGATTATTGCCGTGGCACCTGCATACTCCCCTGTGCCTGTAACAGCAACCAGAGGATGATGATAGAGAAAATGATTACTCGCTCACTTCTGGTATGAATCCTTCTCATTATTTTCTGTCAAACAACACTCCATTAACCTGAGAAAAGGACACAAAAAAAACAAAAAAAGCAGAAGCTAAAATTTGAGGAATATGCATTTTCTCCATTCATCTGTGTTGAATGGGTAATACAGGAGTGCAGCCTAAGTGAAACAATTTCCAAGCCATTTTGCAGGCGGGCCACAACAGAGACATTACCTGCGTGGCATAATTGACAGTGAACACAGGCAATCCTGTTAATTGATTACCCAGGCCTGCACTAATGGAAAATGCAAAGCCTCATTGTATCTTCCATAAAGCCCCTGTCAGGACCATTTCCACACAAAGACTAGCAGAGGCAGACCCGATAATGTCTCTAGATTTGTCCCCAGGGGCCCCAACATCTGAAGACCTTTCACACTGTTTTAATCCAATGCATAATTACCCATGGGATGATAGATATTACTATTACTTTGACATATAATACTATGGAAAAAATATTTCGTCTGACTCTATCTGGCACAGAGCTGATAAAAAAAAAACAGAATAAAGACCCCCAGGGGAGCGCGTGCCTCTCCAGAAATATTACTTAATTAAGAGTACGCCCAGTTGCTGTTTTCTTTTTTTTCCTTCCAGTTTGAGATGAGGATGCGGGGGTATGGGCCCCTCTCCCCTCTCTCGTACAGGATTCAGCCTCCAGCTCCTCCTCTGATGCATCGTTTGCATCAGTACTTTGGAACACTTGTCCGCGCGCTGCTGCACCTCCCCACAGTGCATTCACGGACTCCACTTTGCCAGGTGATGACAGTCAGACGCTCAGCAGTGAAAATGGTATGTTTTTAACGCGCCTGAAGTCGGAATTAGCGTAGAATGGAGACGCGCCTCGGTCACTGCCTTTTTATCATTTTCTCTGAGTGGATTTGGCTCTTCACCCTAACTTCCATCCTGGGCGGAACAAAAGCGGAGGTGAGGTGCAATCCCTCGTGCCAGCTGCCGCTAATCACAGCATTTCCTCGGGAACTCTCGGCGCTGGATTTGACTAATTTTGGCGAGGCACCAGTTGAAGAATTTCTTGGATTTAAGGACGGGACACCGGGAGCCAAACCCACCGCCGAGGGGGACGAAAAGCACAACGTTGCGGAATTAACCGCCAGCGAAGAAAGTTCGTCCAAAGTACAGCCACGGCTACGGGGAAATAAAACAAGTTGCGTCCAGAAGGACGCGTTAAACGGTCAACAAAAACTTTCTCACTCTCGTGCGTTTACTCCTTTTCCCCAAAACGTGACCGAGAATGGCACCGGTGATGCGAAAAATGACAGCTTTTGTGGAGAAAATGGGGCGCAGGTTGATGTGACGGCAAACGAGGACAAGGATGTGGCTGGTCGGAGACGAACGCGAAGGGGCGCAGAGACTTGGTCCGGATTCAGAACCGAGGGCGGGGATGAGGCTTCGTTTTCGGACCAGGAGGAGTTTCAGCTCACAAGTTCGACATTTGCACTCAGCGGGGACACGGCCCATAACCAGGCGATGGTGCACTGGTCCGGACAGAACAGTAGCGTAAGTAGTGAATGTGCTCCAGATTTACGCACGGAGCCCTTTTGACGCAGTGTGGTCAGTGTTCACTCATATATCTTGTGTGGTAATTCTAAGGGACTGTGACTGTGAATGACCGAGCAGATTAAATCTGAGCCTGCTGAGAGGTTGCAGAGTTTGAGGGAATCAGTCTTGTGTGCCTGTTTCTTGCCCTGCTCCTCTCTTTCCCTCTCACTCACCCACCCACTCACTCTCTCTCTGCCCCTCTCACTCACTCACTCACACACACACACACACACACACACACACGCACACACCCATTCCATTCTATTGTTAATTGATTAACTGATCTGGCAGGTAGCCTGAAATTTAAAGGAAAAAGAAAAAAAGTCAAGTCTAGAGTTCTGCATAGAGTTTAAAGGGAATTATATCTTTTCTTCCCTTTGTCATTCTTTCCCCCATTTATTAACTAATTCATCACAATCACACAAAGGCACATTGTTCTGTTTTTTTTTCCAAATCGCTTTTTCTTTTGACAGTTGGTTATAGGCATACATTTTGTGCATAAATGAGATCAATAAACCAACCCATCTTCTCAATAGAGCTTATATCTGCTTTGTTCAAAAGTAGAGAAATGGTTGTTGCTACAAAAGGTTAAGTATACAGGTCACTGACTGATACACTGTGTTCTCAAGCATATAAGTCAAGCAGACATTAAGCTATGTCTAAGAACACACATCTACTGAAGGGTAAAAGTGGTAGTTACTATATAGAAGACAGATGGAAATTCTAAAAATAGCAACAACAATAGAAATAACAATTTATAAGGCACTCTTCATACAAAGAATGGAATTTGCTTTACAATCAAGAGAAATGAGGAGCAAAATGGAAGATAAAATGGCACCATAGCAATACAATAAAATACTAAATTTATGTACAGAGAAAGAGACACGTTTGAAAACCAACAGAATCAGATGTGTTTTAAGCTGTTGCTTAAAAATGCTCACTGAGGTTGGCTCCATAACATCCAGGGGATTGGCATTCCACAGTTTGGGGACATGAAAATGTCTCGTGTCTGTGGTTCTGAACTTTTAACAATGCACAGCGGAGGATGTGAGTGAACGTGAACGCACTTAAAACAGCAGGGAGTCTATGATGTGAGCTCATTCCTTTAGAGCTTTATATATAAACAAAGGGAATTTAAAATCAATGCTAAAATATACTTGCAGCCATTTCAGGTTCAGTTAACATCACACTCATCCGCTTCCTTATATTAAATTATACTATCAGCAGTAGATATTTCAGTAAGACGTGGTCTGAAGTCTGTCCTACTTGAGATGTAAGCATGAATTAGCTTTTTGGCACCTTGCTGGTTGGAATTGGACCCTGTTAGTATTTTTGACTGAAAGAATGCTGATCATGTAGTCCTCAGGCTTGATCTGGGGAGCCAGAGATCCAGGATTCTTGCTTTTTTGGCCTTGAGGCTTAGCAATAGTATTTAGTCTTGTAGGGCTGCAACAAATGATTATTTCATTATTGAATGATCTGCAAATTATTATTTTTTGGTTTGTTGATTAATTGGTTTTTCTGCCAACAGTCCAAGACCCAAACATATTTGTTTACTATCATGTGTGGCAAAGAACAGCATCAATTCCTCATGTTTGAGAAGCTGTAAACATAAAATATTTGACATTTTAGCTTAAAAATAACTAAAACAGTCATTCAAGTTTTACACCCATTTATTAAAAGCAAACAGGCATGTGAACAAGTTCAAGGCATTTGTATCATTTAGTTCTTCAGATATGTATAATTGTGTGTCATTAGCACACACGAATCCTGATATTGATATTGATATTCTGATAACAGAATCTAAGAGCAGTACGACTACTGAGCAGATCATGGGGTGAATATAGTTTCCTATTTCTTAACCAAAAAACCAATTAAAACACATTCATCAAGGCCGACCTATTTCACAAGGCCAGTTAACAGTGTTGCAATCAAATGCATCTAATGAAATGAACCTGAAAAAATTTTAAAAGCTGTAATGCTGGATAAACATATCAAAGTTGACTGTTAAGTTGTAAAACAAAAATAAAAAAAGAAAGCAAAAATAAAATAAAAACTAACATAAACCCCAACAAAGAGCTAATGTCAAGTTATATTTTTTAAAACTATGACCTTCCTCAAAGAAACAGTTTGACATTTTGGGAAATACAATTACTTACTTTTTAGCCAAGAGTTTAATGAGTAGATGCCACTCTCATGTCTGTATAGTAAAAATGAAGCTGTCACAATATGTGCCATTTCCTGTTTTATTTTGAAATTACCTTCCTTATATGTCCTTTGTGATTTTACTTCCTTTCTTTGTTTCTTTTCCCGCCTTTGTGATTGTCTGCCCCGCCCTGATTAGTTCACCTGTGTCTCACTGTGTTCCCCCTCACTCTTTGAGGTTCGTCTGTTTTGTTCCTGGTTGTGTGTGTGCATTTCCTTGTTGCTGGTGTTCCTGGATTCCTGTCTGCCGGCTTGTTCACCTCATCTGCCTGTAAGCCTGTTTTTGCCTCATTAAAAGTATCTTCACAGCATTCACCTGCCTGCTAGTGAGGCTGCATTTAGACCCTCTCTACCTGTGTTCCTGGCTTTTTCAGTGACAGAAGCTACAACCAGCAGGTTATTAGTTTGGTTTAGCATTAAGGCTGTTAGTAAGGGGAAACAGCTAGCCTGGCTCTGTCTAAAGGCAACAAAATCTGCCTCTAAATTTTACTATTTAACATGTTATTTTGTTTAATATGTGCACAAAGACGTGAATATGGTTTAACGGGGCAGTTGAATGCTGGAACCATTTCTTGGCTTTCTTAGTTTTTTCCCACTGTTTCCATTCATTATGCTATTCAGTTTTTGATCAACTCTGTGCTATTACCCAAAATGTCAAACTGCTGACCTTTATATACTTTATGGTAATACTGTGAGAGTAGTAGTTTCTTGGGAGAAGTGTTTAAGGATGAGCAAGTCATACAACATGAATAAAAAGTAAAATATTATCCTGTATTTGGAAAGGTTTTGTTTCTAATTAGTAACAGTCAGCATGCATGATTGAATTACACTGCTAAAGCTGATGTTTAGCTATTTGTCTTTGATTCAAGTCATTATCACCAGGATTTATCATAATCTTTTTCACAGTTACATGGCAAACTTTCTAGTCCTGCTTTGAGAAATCCCTCCCGATGGCACAGAGTCTCATCCCTCCTACGCACAATGTTATTTGTGTGTTCCCACTTCTGCTATATGCCACACCCTCTCTCACTGTGTAGGTGCAGACCAGGTGGTCACCAAGGAAGCTCACCAATTTTCCAGATGGTGTAGTTTTTTTTTTTTTTTTTTTACAGATCTATTTAAAGTAGTAATCTATTTCAAAATTAGCTAATATCTCTTTCCAACGTTAAATGTCTTTGTTCAGATAGTTACAGTTCAGTCATTATGACCATGATCCACTTCCTTAAATATTAGAAAATCTAAAAGAGGATTAAGGCAGGCAGTCACACATCAATAGGCAACCCTTAGAGGCTGAATTATGCAAGTGAGACAGTTTGTAAAATAGTAGATAAATTGGACAACAAGTACAAAGAAAGAAGAGGGGATTTAGGATTTAGGGGCTGGTGAATGCTTGCAATGTTCATACACGTAATATCTCCCCTGGCTTGTTACTGTGACTCAGTTTGTGTGGTGGAAAGTGCTGCTCTGTTTTGACACTTCAGGCAGTTGTCCTCACATGCTGACTTTGTCACACATGAAATCAAGTTTTCAGGCTGGCCACACTCCTCGAAACTCCAGACATTTCTTCGTTAGCTGCGTTGTGCACCCCGCTGTGATGTGTTTTTTTTTTTTTTGGCAAATTTTGAAACCTGATAATTGGTTTATAGTATAAAGCCTACAGGACAGCAGCCTGTGAAACACACTGTCTGAGCGTGTTATTGACTTGTTTTGATATTTAGTTTTCTTGTCCAATTCCACATATCAATTTGTTATTAATTTGCAGCTGAAGTCTGGTTGGTGGTTCTTAAAGTTCTTTTACCATTTGTCCAAGTATCATGGTTTGAAAACTAAGCTGCGATGTCATTTCAGCTTTTCAGTCGGAATGAAAACCAAGGCAAATGCAAAACAGTGCTCAGTCCATGTCCTGCTACCACACTCATTCATGTGGTTGCTGTCTGTGACATGAAACAGTTCAATAACAAGAGCCCTCTCATTGGATGTGAACAATTTAACTGCAGCAATTAAGTGACATGCTTCAAGGATTCGAGAACAATGAGGAGATGAGCAAGTAAACCTACAGTATTACTAAGAAGATATACTGCATTCAAGCTGCCATAGCCTTAAAACGTTTACCTACAGGAGTCAGTAGATAAAGACTTTCATTCATCTCGTGTGGCAGAGGATGTTAATTAAAGATCCAGTGGGCCTTCAGGAGCAATTAGCCAAACATGTTATCCAGCAGGAAATGCACAGGGCTACGTTTCTCAAGGTTTTCAGTGTGCAGCGAGACATATTTGATTTTGTTGGTTTTGCTTTTGTATTTGAAATTCGAACTAGGGTTTGAACTAGCTGGGGGGGGGGAAACTGCATATTCGATCTGTATCGATCTGTTCAAATACATAATTCTCAGTGTATAACCACAACAGGCTGTGCCTTGTGCTCCGGTGATGCCGGCTCATAACATGCAATGTAAAATGGAGAAAACTAGCGAGCCGTGCCAAGCGAATACTCTTGGCACCAAACTATTTAAGAAACAATGAGAAGAAGCATTTTGGGATTGAGGGGCATAGATGGAAGAAGAGTGATGCTGCTTACATTTTCATCAGTGTGCTTTTCTATTAATCGTGTATGTTGTGTTAACTTACTCTACACACTTAAATTGGCCTTTCTGCACAGGTAAAATATATGACTTCTTTGTTCACACTGGACAGATCAGTCAATCGGTGATGACATAGGTGCTCACACTAAATGTAAACAGTGAACCCACAACTCATTTTTGCCCACTGACAGTTCCAGTAAAGTTATTCAAACAAGACGGCTGCCTCTTCAACAATATTGACAAGAAACAGGCGGCGTTCTTTTTACAGTTCTGCTTTGAACCAGAGATGGTCTATTCTCCTGCGAACTTCAGATTTATTTATTTGAATCACAGCACAGTCTCAGTCAAGACTACAATAGCCACAAAATGTAAAATCCTATTCCAGTAATATTAAAACAAGCTCACTACAGTTTGTAATGAGTCTTTTGACAGCAGCCATGTGGGAAATCAAACTGTGGGTCAGCTCAAACTGTAAGACAGCTGACCAAACTTTCTAACATGCCAGAAATTCACCCATCTGTCCAGCAGCCAGATAGTTGAATTATAATTGAACCCATTTCTTAATTTTTTTAAAATTTTTTTTGGGGGGTAGGGGTTGGGGGTCCTCAACTTTACAGTAACGTTAGCTTGTCACTCAAGGGATACAGAGGAGGAAATGCAAATGAACAGAAAAATTTGAATTCTATGACAGACGTTTCAGATTAGGCTTACATGGGGTGCGTTTAAATTAATTTGAATGAATGAAGTGTTTTAATTAGTTTGAACTTTATCTTTTGAAAAGGTGATAGGCCTGTTTGTCATGATTTCCCTGTGCCTAAATAGGTTTTATTCAGGTGCTCTAGATTCCTCTCACAGTCCAAAGACATGCAAGTAAGGTGAATCAGAAAGTCTGAATTGCCTGTAGGTGTGAATTTGTTTTGTCATTCTGTGTTAGCCCTGTGAGACTGTCAAACTGTCCTGTCTTGTACATGCTGGGATAGGCTGTAGCCCCCTATGACCTTGAACACATCTGTCCTATTTTGGTTCCACTCGATCCAGCTGTTTTTAATGCCATGCGCATAACCTTAATCACTTAAAATTCTCCACAGAAGAAACTGTATACAAGCCACGCACTGTATTATTTAAGAGGCATCACAGGCGATGGATATTTCACTGAATAAAAAGGTACTCATGTCCTAATTGTGTTCAGAAACATGGACCCCATTTTCTTTTCTCCTTTTCTTCCTCTGTGTTGGGGCCAGGATGATGATCCCTACAGCCTCAGGGACATTTCTTGTTTGAGTTTTTGTCCTAAAAAAAAACATAGTTACGTTTTATTGCCAGGTGACCTCTAGTATCCACAGAAAGGAGGAGGTTTTCAACCAACATGAGCTCTTTGACACAGGAGACAGCCTTTCATTTCCCCGTTTGAAACCAGCAGTTTTTTTTGGTTTGTTTTAACCATGACCGTTCCATAAACTGCTATGGGTCGTATCTGTGGGAAGGGACAAACATCCAAATGGTTGTTCAGGTTGGAGTACTTCCTGGCTGAATGGTCAGCTCCAGGGTTCTTAAAACCTTCTGCGTCTAGATCCTTTGTTGACTTTCTGCATCCTAAGCTTTTTACTCTTGGGGAAAAATATTTTTCTCTGCCTTGAGCAACTTTGCGGAGCAGCTGCTCAATTCTTGAAATGTCTCCTCTATCTTACAGCCATTGAATATTTATTCCCCGCTCATGGGTACTCAAGTCCATGTTTTATAGTATTTTCAGCTCCTCCATTTTCTATTAAAGGGCCTCCTTCTCTTCACAGAGCTTGTGCTTGATAGCCTGGCATGTAGCTTCTCCTCATCTGCCTCATTGAGCTCTTGGTAGATTGTCTCATCTGCCTGTGCAAACTGGAGACGGGCCAGGTATGCAGTCAGTAGTTTCATCTGAATCTTGGTTGCTTCTATGACTCACTGACAGACGGGTCGATAAAATATTGTATTCAGTGTCATTCTCCAGTTCCACTTTAAGATTTCCCTCAGTGACCTCCAACATCGCTGGAGTATCTATTAGCTTTCATGTGGTTGAGCTGGATCTTACTGTCCGCACTGTAAGTACTGTGAGATGAACCAGCTGTCAGTGAATCTCCTGTTCATTCAGTGCAAACATCTATCCTATTCTACAGAAATTATTCAGTTTTATTCAATTATTAATCTCCATTGTCCAGTGGAAAGTGAGAGGCTGCCATACCTTGACTACATGTGCTTGAGAAAATGTCCATGAAATCAAACACCTCGGGGACATTTAAGTTAAATTTAAGTTTTTGAGTTCCAGTGTCATTTGTCTGAGGTTAACGGCGATAAATGATCAGTTGAAGATCCAACAGAACGACGGTTAGTTCATGATGGAGGAAAAGATGAAACTAGCTCATTTCAAGCTGTCAGTTACAAGAATTTATTTAGACTCTGTCAATGCCACAAAAGCCCTGAAAAGATAATTGAAATTACTGTTATGAGTGTGCATTGATTCTGCGGTCATTGTACTTAATTGATGTCAGAAACTATTGCGTCAAAACAATTAATGTAAAGTTAAGTTTTACATTTTTCTTTTTCAGTCAAAGATAAGATGGGTGAATTGTTACTTTGAGGTAAAGATAAAGATTTTAAAAATATCCCCTATGTGAGTTAGGTGCAAACAGTTTTCAACAATTTTAAATACAGTTAAGGAAATGAAAGGAGCCTATGGAACGATAAATTGGTATGACATCATTATTAGGGTATATGCTGAAGTAGGGCTTTAAATACACAGCAATAATGAATTTGCTGTGTTTTGAAGAACTTGAAAGTTGTCTTCTCCCTTTGTGACTTGCAGGTACCTTTTTTTTTTTTTTTTTTTTTTTTTCTTTTTTTTTTTTCTTTTTGCCAGAGATACAGCTGAACAAAAAGTTCTCGAATCACATTGAAGCATAGTACATCTTCTAAAAATACTACTCAACAGCAGAGTGGAAACACACCCAAACTGGTTGTTATTTTAGTATGATGCTGGCCTTACTGAAGGAACAATGTTAATGTATAATACATCTTACTTAAGAATATATGAAAAAATATTAAATAAAATATCATTGAAAGTATTCAGGGTGAAATAGGTTAAAATAAAAATACAACATACAGTGCAAAAATCTTGGGGTACTGTCAAACTCTTGTGAATGGCAAAAACAAAACAAGCCAGAGATGGAAAAGAGACATGAGAGTGGTACAGAACTTCTCATCTAACACAAGAAACCCAATAACTGTATTTCCCCAAATATCAAAGTATTCCTTTCATAAAGATTGGAAGCCCCTTTGAACAGTGTCGGTATGAAGGTAGTATATGCACAACAAATGTGTCCTATGTTGTGACTTAAATTAATAAAAGTCAGGAGGCAGTAACCTTGAATAACCTGGAATTACACCTTTTAGCAGTAATAGACATTTTATAAAACTTAAACCAAGGAGGATTGTGTAGTACTTAAACCTACAGGATACAAACGTAGAGGTAGTTGAATATTTATCTGGTTGAATACAAAGTATGTTGTTTTCAATGCAAATATAATCAGAATAAAAAAAAACTTCTGACTATATTTGTCTCACTGTATATTGATTTGACCTTTTGTCCCAGTCCCAGCAGAAAGCAGTTTGGGAAAATTACTCCAGAATCTGCTGCTCGCCCTACCACAGCAATATGTAATTCAGTTGACTGTTAAGACCGTGTTGACAGTTATTAAACCTGTTCAGGTCTGACTCCCCCATGTTGTATTTAATAGATTTAATATGATCAAAAAAAATTTTTTTTTAAATCGTAGTTTACCTTTTCACCATTTTATCTTGTTTACCTCCCCCACCTTGAATCCTACTCCTTACAAACAGCCCTGTTTTGGACACTGATGCATGTAGTTCCTTGCATATAGCTATGCTGACATGCTCAGACAACCCTGTGGCCGATGCTGTCAGCATGGACCTCCATCAGCTCCCCTCTCTCCTGGGTGGCTGTGATGGACAGGCTGTGGAGGGTGGTGGTGGGGGGGGGGGGGGTTGCTGAGGTGTTGTTTCAGGGACTGAATATCACACACATCCTGCTAAAGAAACATAAATAAATTCATGAAATACATAATGATAAGAGCTGTACCACCACGACTCGACCTAAAGACAAAGAATTTATTTTTCCTGATGTATTTGTGAATGTGGCGTTGCTTACATTGCATGGATAAACAGAGGGGCTGGTTTTTAAATCTCAGCATGCAGCTCTGCCACAAACTACTGGCAGCCTGAGTTCAGCTCTGCCAAACCACCAAGCCTTCCTGTGGCGAGGTTCGCTAACGCTTTGAAATCCTGCAGTGTGTTTTTGTTATTGTAAAGCTGTGTAACCCTCCTGGGTTTCCTTTCTTCTCACCGAGTGCTGTCTAATAGAGCAGAAATTCCATAAAAATCAGGCAAATTTTTTTTATGCTCGACCAGGATGAAGTTAATTTGGCTGGAACAATGCATAATGAGATTTTACGTTTTCTTTTTTTTTGTCACAGGCACGTCTTTGTGTTAGCACTTCCTTGTCTTCACGTACATCAAACTTACCTTGTGCAGGTTTATATTTTTGCTACATGTGCTGTGCCTGTTTTCACTGTGCCTCACTGTCATTTCATGAACAGCTGCAAAAGCTTCAGAATAACTGTAGCAGCAGTTGGCCAGTAAAGAACCGCTTTTAGACATTTTTTTAATGAGATATTTTGACAACCAACATGGAAATTACTGCTATCTTTGAAATGTATTTTTATGTTCTCAGCTGGTTGGCGTGTTAATACAATTATAGTCAGTCCAGCAGCTCCATCTATGAATCTGAAACTTTTTCTTTTTTTTTTTTTGCCATTGCTCAGTTGCCACCTCATTTACTGTTTCTGAACACTTTGATTTTATAGTGGCCACCTGCATTATTCATTCATATGAGTTACACCATCTGGCTGCTGCAAGAAAAGCGTCACATTCAAAACCACAACTTTGATTCACTCACTGAAGTTTCCTTTTTGGATTTATAGTGATATAGATTTTGGCAAAAGAGGGGGTTTCAAACACTACTCATGAGTCTAATAAGACATATGGATGAGAGAAATCCTTCCCCAGCATATTTATCATATAAGCTGTTTTACTTTATGTCAGAGGAAGTGTACTTTATTAAAGATTCTAGGGAGCTTTTAGCTTTTACAGTGTGCAACCAGTCTTTTACCATCTCACTCAGCACTTCCAAATTTCAGAATGCTGAAGAGTTAAAAGGAGTTTTGAAAAAAAAAAAAAAACACATCCTTGCACAGTGGGCACAACTTTTTGGTTGGGTTGAAAAACCTACCCACTCACTGTCTAATCCTTCCTGCATTGATCAGACCCCCTACTCATGCACACTGAAGCTTCCAAGCTCAGCAAGCCGCCATAGCCTAGCTGCTGAACTAGCCTGGGCTTTCATTTATGGTGAAGAAGCAAATGATGCGAGAGTATAAGCCCAAAGAAGAAGAAGAAGGAGGAAGCTGTTTCAGTTGATTTATCAACCGAGCTGCTACTTTCACACAGGGTCGTTGTCTCAACATGAGGAGTCCAATAAAGTCAGACACTTGCTGTTCTGCTTGGAAGCCGTAGCTGTAACATGGAGTATCTGCTTGCTGTCCATTTTAAATGCTGTTTTGATGTTCACAGATCAATAGTATTACCATCTACAAAGGTAGCAGAAAGAAAGAATGTTGCACATCAGTCACATTATAGCTAATTCTGCAAGAATTACATTTTAAAAACCTAATTATTTTAATGGTGCTTAAAACAGTCACCAAAAATGTTTTATTAATTCTCCAATCTTCACAGAATTTATTGTGATTTCACTCTTCATATTTGTATTCAGACCCCTTCACTAATTTTGTTGCAGCCTAAAATCATTAAAATTTTTGCATTTTTCCCCTTATCCGTCTACACTTGGTACCCCATAACGACAAAACAAAAACTGAATCTTTAGAGACCATCTTTGAGATGTTTCTACACCTTGAGCGGAGTCCACCTGTGGTAAATTCACCTGACTGCACATGATTTGGAAAGACATATACCAGTCTATATAATGTCTCACAGCTGAAAATGCATATCATAGCAAAAACCAAGCTATGAGGTCGAGGGAACTACTGGCAGAGTTCAGAGAAAGGATTGCGTCTGAAAAAAACTGAAAATGGCTGTCCACTGACAGTCCCCATCCAACCTCACAGAGCTTCAGAGTATCTGCAGAGAGAAATTCCAGAAAACCCCCGAATCTAGATTGTGTCATATCTCGTCGAAGACTCAAGGCTGTAATTACTGCCAGAGGTGCTTCAACTAAGTACTGATTAAAGGGCCCGAATACTTATGTCAATGATATATTTGTTTTTCCTTTTTAATAAATGATTGAGGGGAAAATTTGAAATTTAGCTTAACACTGCAAAAAAAAATAAAATGTGAAAAAAGTAAAGGGGTCTGAATACTTACAGAATGCATTGAATATCAGGTTTTATCAGGACACCAGTAGTTTATTTTGTGCAGAGTGATATTGTGAAGTTGCTTTATAATTTATGATTCCTGTGACCTGCTATCCTGCAGGCTTTTGTTGCTGTGGAGTGAGGTGCAGCTACACAGTGTAATAGATATAGACCTTTTTTCTTAATTAAAAGTGTTAAATTATGCTGTTTGTAATGTGGTGATTTTGTCAAGTGAAGTTCTGTACTTTATGCTACAGCAGCCCCTAGGGCCTTTGAGTTTGCTTTCTAAGCTTATTCCTTGAAAGTCATTCGCTACCACACTGTTAACACTTCTGTGGTGTTAAGATGTTGTAGGCAGGTGTACCCTTCTCCTCCCAATTAGTTTGTCTTAGCTGTGACACTGTCACCAGTTGTCTCAAATTTGAATATTACCATTACACCAAATCTTGACATCCTACAAAAATGTAAAATTCAATTCATCATTATTAAAACTGTTTTTTTTTTCATTTTAACAATATATCACATGACTACTTGTTTGCGAAAGGTGTTGCTCATAGTACTGACTGCACAGAAAATTATCACCCACTTCTGCAGCTCCCCTGAGCTCCGCGCCACACCTTTTTTAGCTCATTGTTTTGGTTTTACAGCCTATAACTAATGTTTTGATTTAGTCTCACCACTCTCATAATGTCGCTACCAGATGTAGCAGCTGGCCGTTGTTTTTCAGTGAAAAAGCTCTACAAACTCAGTGTATGCCACCTGCTCGGCACCAAACAGCAGACTGACACAGGTAGTGACTATCTGGTGAATATGGTGGAGCATTTAGGAGCTAAAGAGCCACATATTTCCCTCAGGAGTTAGTGGAGCCAAAAGGAGAGTGAATTTTGAAATTACAGTCAGCTGGGGAACACATGCAAACTCAAAATGAATGATAATGTTTGTCCATGTCTGCTGGATGTGTAAAACAACAGTTTGCAAACACATCCCCCTTATCATTTACTGCATGCATATTATATAAGGTTACAGTATGTCAGTCTTGTTTACAGCTCGTTGTTCGTATATTTAATGTTGGTTTAAGGAAAACGATGGAGAATAAATTGCCAGCACTGTTACTCTGTAGACTTTTGTGTTTTTCTTTAATTGTCAAATGGTTGGTTCACCCAAGTAACAAAACAGTATATCTACACAGTATCCTCTACTCCATTACTCTGGGTTATCTACAGATTGGGTTGACAGTAATGTTAAAGATCCAAATCTAGAGCACAATACTGTATGCACCACAAATTTCATTCATTTCCATTGTATTGGATTGGTTTTTTAATTAATTTTTTTTTAATTTTACTTTTTATTTTTTAAATTTGGTTGAACTAATTATTTAAATGTGCAGAGCAGCCTAACCTAGCATGTCCTGGGAAAAAGGCAGGGAAACACATTTTGCCATTTTTTGATTGTCATATTTGTCTTTATTATTAATATTCCAGTCAATAACTCCTGTAACAACTGCTTTTATGGAATCATCCATCTGTTTAATTGCTGTGGCTAAGTGTGATGACAGTTTTATTGATGAGGCAACTTAATTCCAACAGCTGATAAGGCTGGATCAACGGGTCGGTGAGAGTGGGAATGAGCTGTAATACGTATTCTGTCGCTCCTTTGCTCCCTCTTTTCATTTGTTCATCCTTCAATAACACAATCCCTCCACCCCCAACTTCTGCTTTCTTGATACCTCTACCTTACCCCTTCTCCTCTACATACAACACATTCATTTCACATCCGTAATCTCTTCACCTTAAGCCCTTTAAATCACCATTAAGCCTCCATTCATTCTTACATAATGATAAAATTCATCCCAGTCAATTTACCTCCAAGGTTTAAGATTTACAAAGGATTACAGGTTGAAAAATCAATTTGCTTGCTCTTGGATGTCAGGTAATCCAGTTTGGAGATATGTTGGTGGTACTGAAGTCCAGTGGGCCTTGCACAACGTGTGGGCTAACATCAAATGTGGCACCTTTGTTGAGTCTCAAAGGGAAAGATATGCTAATGCATATGGCATTTTTATTTAAGTTATGCCATTTTTTGTGTACGCTTAAAAGAAGAGCCTTCGTCCAGTGATTTCAAAAAGCAAATTAGTGGCTTTTGTGATATGCTGAACTTCAAACACCTGCTTCACACAGATCTACAAAGTGAATAATGTATCACTGTATTGATGCATTAACTGTAGCCATAGCCAGCATCCCTCAGAACACAGGAAACTTTTCCAGCCAGCAATAAGGTGGATGCATATTACATCTGACTGTGATCCTGGATCCTTCCCAAGCAAATGCATAAAGTTAATTGCCACACAGAAGGGTGGATATAATTTGTCCTAATTTTCAGGCTGCTGCGGGTTGTTTTATTGTGTATGACAGTGTCCATGAGGGTATGACTTTTGGAAGGTATAAAGGCCATTTTATTGGAAGACCATAAATCTCTGCAGCCCAGTCTGGACAGTTGGTACCATAGTTATAACCAGCTCTGTGGATTATCTCTGAACTAGCTCTCATATAAAAGGTTTCTTACGTTCAGCACAAAGAAATAGTGGAGTCAGAGTTTTCTTTGGCTGTTTATTCAAAAGAAAGAAAATCATTAGGAAATAAACTAAACCTGTAAAGTTTGCATTCTCTCACATTCTTAAGAGACTTGAGCTTTTACAGAGCAGAACATGATTTAATATTCACAATATATAAGTGCATATGTTGTACAGGTAAAGACATTATTATTAGTATATTTATAATGATGTTAGAGCTGAAACAATTAGCTGATTGATTGATCAGTAGATCCACAGATAATTAATCAGCAGCTGTTCTAATATTTGTTTGCTTTAGTATTTATTACCTGCTACCAGCTTTTCTGTGCTTCATGTCATTGGGAATAGATTATCTCTGAGTTTTGGACTTTTAGTCAAACAAAGGACATTTAAAGATGCATTGCAATGTTGCATTAGCCTCTGAAAAAATGCTACGGGCATTTTCCACTATTCAATGTTTTTCAGAGACCAATTTAATTATTAGATTTCATTGGCTTTGGTGATTCTGTTTATTGATACAGACATTAACCATATCAGTTGAGAGAATCAGATCATGAGTTGCCCATATTTAGGATGGAGCACTTGAAGACTGATGTTGCTGTTGTATGCATAAATTGAGTGTTATTGTGTTGGTGGCATTGCACCAGTAAAAGAAATTGATTGACTGTTGGAATGTCTGAGTTGGATGTTTTTGAAATTGTTTTTCCAGCTAAATGCTGGAGTCGATTGTACATAAGTGACCTGGAAGTGTCTTGCGTGCACTGCAAATGTATGTCATAGTTCAGTTTCACTGAAGCAATAAGTTTTGAGAGGGGGCAGGCAGGCTTTTATCTAACAGATATGAGGAGGGTTGACTTGTTTGATTTGAGCAAAAGCCTAGAAAATTACTGGTGTTTGGAATTTCTTCTTCTCTGTGAGTAGGGTTTTGAAAAAGAGGTTAAAATTTCTTGTTTACATGATGGAGTTCTTACTTGTTATTTGGATTTTTACCCCAAACACTCATAACACTTGATAATTAGAAGATAGCTGAACAAGATGCCCCGAGAAGCTTCCCGGGAGAGCTGTATGATCTGCAGGTTTTATGATTGCACAGTGCAGGCAGGGCATTGCTTGAGAGATTAATTTGTGTAAAGGGTGAAGGGCAGAATGTGAACAACTGTTTTAGTGTAAAAGGACTGTTGGAATTTTACAAAAACACATTACTGTTCGTAGAAAAAAATCATTCTACTGGACTAAAGTCATTATAATACTTCCTCACTTATATTGCCTCACTTAGGAAAAAGCTTCCGCATGTAAACATGACTTCATGCATCAGTAATTGCATGCATATACAAACACACAGGCATTCATTTATATTTAGATATTTGCTGAGGAAAATAGTTTCTCTTAAATTTAAACAGAGGCAAATAGAAATGACCACAGTGAGCTTTTCGATAAATCTGGATTAATTTACAAGACATCTTGAAATCTACAGATTTTCATGTATATTAAGTAAGGCCTGTGTATTGACTGACACTTTTTATGATCCTCTTCAAAAAAAGATGTCCGTGATATTTATGAGGTCTATCTTTCTGTGCCAAGAATGAATTACAGTGCTGACTTATTTATGCATTTACTCATAGCTCACCAGTGATAGCATATGCTGGTAGTCTGCTGAGTCTTAAAAAGCATTACAGCATACACATGTGATCAGAGAATATGCACAAGGTTTAGCTTTACAATACATGGGGCAGCAGGTTGACACACGTCAGAGTTTTTATTTGGGTTTTAATAAGGCCATGTCTGTCAGGGAGTTTAAAAGCCGTGCATGGTTGGTTCGGCTCTTTTGTTTGTGTGTATGTGACATTTTATTACGGCTGTTTTTAAACATGATGATACACTTATTCGAAGCTAGTAATCTGTTTGATCTGTTTTGTAGGTGATCCTCATGTTGACAAAATTCTACGACTTCAACTCTGGCAGAGTAACAGAGAGTTCTCTATGGAGGTAAGATTTGCTGTCTGGTATTACCCTACATCTGTGGGAATATAGAAGCTACAGCAAAACGAATAGATGTTACATTTGTTTAGTAATGACTTCGTTCCAGAGTTTCCAAATGTAATTTGAAATTACACATTACATGCATTTGGAATCTCGGATTGGGAAACTAATGTTGTCTAATACAACAGTCCTGCAATTATCTGCCTTCATGAAGGTTTTAAGGTTAGTTTTTTGTTGAAACTGTGTTAAAGAGGCGTTGATTAAACTGGATGACCATTTTGGAGAATGTTGTGTGGTTTTCTTGTTAACCCCATTCATATCAATGAGAGAAAGCGAAACAACAGACACACATATTTGTGTTATGCAACACAGTTCAACAGTACCACAAATTGGAGCCTCCAAAAGGATCATACATTTGATTCAACATGTCTTTAACAAGGTTTCAATAAAAACTGAACGTTGTAACCTTCATGAAGGTAGGATTTATTGCAGGATTATTGTATTAGACTATGTTAGATTTAGCTAGATGCACCTAAAACATGAAAAATGTCCTTATTTGGTATAATAACAGTGCTCTGTTGTCATTTCCATATGTTGTCACCTTCATTAAATGTGCCAAGGTCATAACAAAAGAATGAACATTAAGCACATTAAAAACAAAAGATCCTAAAAGAATACATTGAGAAAAAAAAAAAATCCAGGAAGGTGCAGCATAAAACAGTTCACTGTTTCTGAAATGTCACCAAGCAACTGCGACTGAAATCTATTTTGGTGACAATGAATGACATCCAAAATGAACTCAGCAAAGGAGTGCCATTTTTTTGGAGGACAATCAATATTTTCAAATATATCTTTGGTTATGAAAAAGTTTCTAAAACCTGTCTTTGTCAAGATTTTTTTTTTTTTTTTTTTTTGGAGCCAACAGGCAAATATGTCCTCTTTTCCATCAATAATAATAGCATCAATAATAATAATAATAATAATAATAATAATAATAGCTCATCCCTCACCATGCATGCCACACTGCATTCTTGTTTATTTTGATAATTAAAAAAATCTCCATCCATCTAGCAAATTGCCTCATGACTTTTGCTGTTGCAATTTTCTGCTTGCCTGATATGCTTAATGATACCATCAGCATCTTAACTAGTAGGTGTTTCTCCATTCTGCTTTACTCACCACCACAACCTATTTACTTTATCCTATAATTGAATTTTAGGTCAACTGATTATGGCACCACATACGAGAAACTTAATGAGAAAGTCGGGCCTAAAACCATACTGAGCTACTTGTATGTGAGTCCGAACAACAAAAGGAAGGTAGGTTTCCACATGCATGTTATGAAAAGTCTGTGTGTGCCTGTGCTGAATAAATCTATCAATTATTATCACTGTGTGGCAGAGTTATTATCATTTTCCCTACACAGCAGCCCTGCAGGAGCCTGCGCCATGTGTCTGTTACAAGCAGCGCATTGCACAGGCACACTTAAGCCCTGTGGAATGGATGCTGTCAAAGTGGGCCGCTGATTCCCCTGTCTCCTTTCTTGTCTCGCCTCAGATCATGCTACTGACCGACCCAGAGGTGGAGAGCAGTCTGCTCATTAGCCTCGACGAGGGGGCGTCCTATCAGAAACACAGCTTAGCCTTTGATATCCTCAGCCTGCTTTTTCACCCTGAGCAGGAGGACTGGATCTTGGCTTACAGCCACGACCAAAAGGTAGAGTGAAGCTGTCAGGTGGAATGAAATAGCTGGAATAAAAACCGTAAATGTGACAGGAAAAAAAAAAAAAAACTCCTGATGGAAATAAGAGTTGCTGTGAATTGTTTACTTGCTGCTTATCATGTTTTTGTTAGCTTCGTGTGAAGGCTCTGCCAGATCGTTGTTCTGTCAGATTATATATCCCAGGCCTGTTGGGTCAAAACAAAAATAATATCTATATAAAATGATACACAACATAGGTTGCTGTCACGGTCAAAACCATTCATTTTGATAATAGCGGCTAGCTTTTGGGACATGGTCTTGGTCATCTTGCCAGACGTAAGCCAGTGCTACAGTTGCTAAAACAGAGGCATCTGATCACCTGCTCCCCTAAACAAGTCATAAGGTCTGGCTGCAGACCCTAACTTTGAATAGACGCGTTCTAGACAGCATAGGGGAAAGTTAACAAGGGAGACACGCCCAAACAATTCACAATCTCACACACAGACACGCACTTGTGAGCATAAACACACACCCTTCATTACTCTGTGTGAGAACCCCGCTGTCTGCTCCACTCAGCACCACAGACATCAAACTCGGCCTCCCCAGCCTGCTATTGGAAGACTTGATTTTCTGAGAGAAAAAACAGTCAAGGTCTGAGAAGTGAGATAAATGGCACAGGGAGGAAGATGAAAGCTTAGTTGTGAACCATCGACGGGTCAAAATAAAGACTCTCTAGAGAAGTTTTCCTTCAGGTCGTTCTGTATGTCTTTGTAAAGCTGAATTCCGTCAGGTTTTTTTTTTTTTTTGTCCTTTTTTTGTCCTTTTATCACTCCTAGAAATTAATCTCACCTTGGTTTCATTTTACATTTATTGATCGTCCGTCATATCTTTTTAAAAGCAGTAAGCTCTTAGATAAGTCAAAATGATGTTGCTTATTCTTGTAAAGCTCGGAGCTTAAGATGCTTGCTGCTTGGGTTATTATAGAAAGATGACAGGCTCTCTGAATGCTAGGACACCAGTTTGATACAATGTCAGTCAAATGAGTGATTTTGTGGTGTCCGTTGGGCTGAAATCCTGCTGACTCACTGCAAGGAGACACTTTTATTTTAACACAGAGCCCTATTTGTATGACCTCACTTGCCATTTCCAAGGCGTCAGAACAAATAATCTTTGCTCCATTCTATTTTATTTTAAAAACTCGGTTTCAGAATTCTTCGGTACTTTTATAGGATCTGATGGATGTTCTCATCACTGATGCATTTTCATGCATTCATGTGCTCAGTAATGCAATATTCAGAAGAACATCAACCTATTGACGCCACATAATCTACAACTTTGACAGCTGCTTGATAATACAGTTTGACATTGACAAGTCTGGAAGACTTGAAATAAGACTGGAAATAATTCTCTTGGATATTTTGACTCGGGTAATTATTCTTTATATCTCATTTGGTTAATGCATTCCTCTCATTTTCCAGCTCTATGTCTCTGTCGAGTTTGGGAGGAGATGGCAGTTTGTGCACGACAGCGTCGTCCCCAACAGATTCTACTGGTGAGATCAACAATCAGTCATTTGCAGAGAGTTTGACTTTCTGGGGGTAAAATGCTGCAATATTTTGATATGCTTCAGAAATATAAATAATAGACAGACAGAACACAATTATTCATTAATATATTACAGTGGATGAACTTTTAGCATTCTGTTCACAGTAGCACAGAGGGGAAATACCCTCACTGTACATATTTTAATGTTTTGTAAAAATTTGTCTGGATGATTTTTATTGTAAAAGTCTTTTTTTTTTAGATTCTGTATACTGTTGTAGTAGAAATAGTGACTGACTCATACTTCATGAATATTGCATGTTTCTGATCAGTCAGCATCTCATTTACAGTAATAACATTAACAGGAACACGAAAAATGTTATTGAGCCAGATTTGTTAGGTAGTTTAGTCCCCTGGATACCTAGAGGCTGGGTCCCTCCAAGGGGGCATAAGATAAATCTGAGGGGTTGTGAGATGGTTAATAAGGGAGGAAAGACAAAAAACAAAAAACTCATCAACAGCATCTGAAAACTGTGACAAGAGGTATTTTATAAACGTATCATTTTTAATGTCGGATCTTAAAATGAAAAGTAACTAGTGCAGATAAAGGTAGTGGAGTAAAAAGTACATTCATTTTCTCTTAAATGTGGTGGAGACAAAGCATAAAGTAGCATAAAATGGAAATACTCAAGTACTAATCCCTCAAAACTGTACTTAAGTATGGTGCTTGACTTAATGTACTTAGTTACTTTCCACAACTGATTACAGTAAAGGTAAAAATTGAGAAAATGAAATATCATTACACATTTTAATCCCATTGCTTTTATTGCTGAATTCCAAACCAGGCTAGGTTTTTGGGAAGGCAGAACGTGTTGATAAATAATGCATGCTTTCTTTTGTTTTTTTATGTAATGTACTAAGCCTCTGGTTTACACATACAGATTAATATTTGATCCGCTGAAGGCAGGCTGCTCATGAAATATTGCTGTGATATTGTTGGGATACCAGAGTGAATCACAAATCGAATCATATCCAAACATTATCCATCCGGTTTTCATTTATTTTGAATGATACTTGATGTATATTGCACAGAATCAGGACTGATGATGTAGCAGAGCTTCTGGGTGGTTTAGCTTTATTAGCACTTGGGTGTTTGCACATGGATTACAGCCCAGGATAAATCCTTAATTTATAATGGTTTTTATAGTTGTTGGCTACGAAATCCTTTTCACACTCTTATCCACAGAATTAAAAAACAGAGCCATGGATTAATCAAGGAGTTTGGAGTGACCTACAGTGGAGAGAGATACGTGTTTTGCATTAGTCTGGGAAATACAATGAGCCAACATGTTAATAATATTACTGTGAATAAAAATCACTTGAGGGAAGAGGTGATGACTAAGTAGATATTAGACAAAACAAAGCACAAAGTCTGTCTGTTGCTTAATGAGGCAGATATGTTTATCCTCAAAGGATTGTGGATGTATGACACTTGTTTCTTGTGGAGGTTGAAGAGTAATCATGCTCCAGTGGTGGCTAATTAATTTTTCCTGATTCTATGCAGCAAAACAGCTGTGGTAAACTTTCTTACATTAAAAAATAATTAAAAAATGCGTGCATGAAGTAAATCCACAGTAACGACTGTTAGTGAGTCTCTAGTGTGCTTAGTTAATTAGTTGTGTTATTTATTGTGCCACGATGCACATGCATGTTTCTTGCCCACATGAACTTATAAAACACCAAAAATACAGCTGCAGTGGTGAAATATTTGTCAGAAAAGAGCATCAATTTTTAGATATAATATTACATTGCAAACAAAGAACTGCTGTCCCAAGCACTACACATAAAAACTGCTGCTGCAAAAAAAAGCTTTTTATAATTCATCCACCAAGCAGATCTCACCAGAAACGCACAAAATTGTAGCGCTTAAATCACTGTATAATGAGCAATAAAGCACTAAATGTACTACCTCAATCTCACCTAAATCACATAACAAAGCCTTTTCTCTCCTGTTTCTGTAGCTAATGGTAATGACCTGAGCTCAACTGTGCACATAGAGATCTTTGACTTACACTTAAATTCTGCTTTACATAAGGCTTTATTCTGTAGCTGTAATTCAGGTCCTAATTTTGTTGTGTGCCAAGCTCGAACAGCCAGAGCACCATGCAAGACATACCATGATACAAGATTTCACCTCAATAACTCAGGGATGGCCATGCAGAATTTCCCAGGTAAAGATCTTTCTACTGAGCTGCGATTCACAAGTGAGGTACATTGTATATTCTGTACGTGTCTTTTATATTAATGTATACCATAGAATTCACTTCATTATTTTCGATTTATGTCAACAAACTAAGTAAGGACAGTGGCGTCTGAGATTTCTTTAGCAGCATCCTGAAATTGAAGTGTTAGAAGATGATCAATCAAAAACCATATTTTTGATGTTCAAACATGTAAGCACTTTCTTTTGTCCTACAGGAAATAAGTCAACCAAAAAAAAAAAGAAAAGCTCCATACAAGATCAGAGCTTCACTATGAAAGAGTTACTTTCATCACATCCTGCGTTGCTCATCTTATATTTAAAAAAAAAAAAAAAAATGACAAACATGATTTACAAAGACATGTTAACAGGCACCCTCGCTAGGCAGACATAGTGTTAGTTATGGGGGAACACAATGTAACATTGCAGGGGTTTATTTAAGAGCAAGGGCTGCTGCTCACTGATAGAATTGGATGAAGTGTTTGACAGAAAGTCCATTAAAAGAGATGGAGCTTTGAGGCAATTACAGAGTGCTGAGGGAAGCAGGACGGGGGCTTTTTATATTATAGTTCAGACACGGTATGGAAAATGAGAAGAAACCCATCTTCTGTCACAACAGCTGCTATTAATACAACAAGTGGTCACTCTTGTCGCTCTGCACTTAACAACTATCGAAGAATCTCTGTTGAAAGTGAATGAAATGGCAAGGTACACCTTACCCATTAAGAGCGATGCAGGTCAGATGTCCGTCTGGCCAGTATTTATAGCTAAGGTTGTTTTATTATTGCTCCAGAGAGAGCAGTAAAGATCCCAGCTGCATTTCTTATCTCCCATGTCCCCTTACAAATTCAAAATGAAAATCAAACCACAAATATTGCACTTCTTGTAACAGAACAAGAAAAATTATTATTGCCGTGAGCAGTTTCCTTTGCTTTGATTATACTTATTTAAACAGCATCACTTTATCAAAATAAGCCTTGGGACAGAAGCAAATAGTTGATATAGCTTTTTGACTCAACATCTTATTAAGCCACCTGATGTTTGAAATAAATAACAAGAAAGTTAAAATTGCAAAACAAATGCTCTGTAAGCACTTTTACTGCATGCTACATAATCAGTGGTTCCAAACCTCAGGGTCAAAACCAAAGATCCCTTGATAAATATGATGGGTCAGATATGATTAAAGGGATTAGGAAGAAAAATTACAAGTAATTTCTTCTTTTTTCTGAGTTTTACTTTTTCATTTCAAGTTCTTATTGCAGTATTGATTTGAAGTGATTAAATTCAGGTTGCATCATTAAAACTTGAGAAATGTCTTATCCTAAAGTAACATAACAGCCAAAAATAACATTTTTATGGGCCAGTCTATGTTAAACTGCTCATCCTTTGTATTGCTTAATTTCATTTATATATGCATGCATGCAGAAATGTGTTTCTGAGTTAGCTGTATTTATGTAGTTTAAAATGAGTAGGTTCTGATGCACTCGTCACTTTGCATAACTTTATCATACCATTTTGTAGTACTCTATTATTTTTGTGAAGTGTAATTTAAAATCTAAATAATTTTAAACAGCTTTGTGCTCCAGTTCAGATATGTCGAGCATGTTTCATCCTCTGAGATAAGTCTGAACCTGCAAAGAGCTGCTGTAACCTTCTCCTCGAGGTGGAAAGGCTTTTAGAGGCCTTCTAAAAATAAAAATTGATGTTGTAATAAAATAATTTGAGAAGACAGGAAAATCAGTCTGTGGCTCAACAGCTCACTCTTTCAAGTACAGCTCATGTTTTGGACAGAAGACTTTGCTTATCAGCTCAAGAGGTCAGGAACCACTGACCTAAATGGAGGTAAAATCTCATGTTTCATAGATGTTTGTCTTGATGTAACAGGTCCAGACTGGGTTTGGATAAAGAGCAAGGAATGATTCACCTGGAGACCAGCGTCTCTGATGGAAGTGAGTAATAATATGTTACAAGTAAAATAACAAAAACCCCATAGTTAAATCACATCACTCTATTGTGTGTATTTTCTATTATTAAAATGAGACATTATTTCAAATTACATTTTTGCCTTCTCTAATATTTGTTGTAATTCCTAAATTTAATTAAAAAAAAACAAACTAAAAAAAGACAAATGAGAGATTTTAGCTTTTCTTTTACTGTCTGTACTAAAAGCCCCTTCCTGCTCTGGCCGTGTGCAGACTCTTCATACGATCAAGTCAATTCATTTTTCAAGGGCCAGGCTATGACTTGGCTCTTTTCTTGGCCACAGAGCAGAGAGAGGGGGGCACATCCATAAGGCCTCGTGTGTTAATGCCCTGTCCCTGGAGAGACCGCCTCATTTGGCTGATGCTAACAAACCGGGACAGCTCTCTCTACTTTATCTATTAGTGATAATAAGGATTGGCCTCCAAAATTTTGCCTCTGTGGCTCACTTAAAACCATGAGCATAAGCAATGCTGAACCTTGATTGTAGTCTGCAGAAGGCTGGTTGTTTTTCTCTTTGTTATATTTTTAGCACTCATGTCTTGCTTACCTACAGGGTCACAGTACATAACTTGTAAACTTCAGAACTGCTCTGATGGAAACAAAGGCAAGCCTTTCCCTGGGTTTATCATCCCTAATTCCCTGGTGGTTCAGGATGAATACGTTTTCATCCAGGTGGGTTTTTATTGCGTTTTATTGAGTTCTGGCTTCATTAAAAAACAATTAAAAGCTGTAAAACCACTACATTCAATCGCATCTTAATGTACAGACGTGTTTTTCATTAACTGAAGAGCTCCACTCTGCCATAATGCAGAATGTCCTAATTACCATAAGTTTTGATAGTGATTTAAATTGTTTGATACATGCTGCTAGCAATCAGTGTACACAGTGAAGTTTATGAATATTCACCTGAAATGTGATGAACTTCATATTGCACTATATTGCTTTTCCAGGTGCCAATAGGTGGCCAGTCTGTCCATTATGTGTCCTATAAAAGAAATGCTTTCTACCCGATGAAGCTTCCTAAGTACACTGTGCCAAAGGTAATACTGCTGGAAAGGATGCAGGGTTTGGTGAGTTGAGCACATGCAGGACAACAAGCAGCAGAACATACGCAGCATAAATTTTGCTGTGAAACGCTCGATTCATTCCTTCAGGCTATTTTGTATTGCCATGATGACTTACTGCGGGTTGATTTTCCAAATGATTTTAAGTAGAGTTCTTCCTAGTTAGTCATAATGTTTGCTGACAAATCCATTAAATTGTTTTCCCCACATTATTATCCTTCTTAAAATTGATTCTCTTATGCATAATTATATCTTTAGATCTTATGTTTATTTAAGATCCATGCCTAGTTTTTAATCAGTTGCCCTCCCGTCTGTATCAACGGATATTTACTTAAAAAATAAATCCGGAGTTGCACAGTCAGTGTTCCCCAGAACTCCAAAGAAACTTTTTGAAGCAGAAAAGTACATTTGCATTTGCACAGAACAGTGTTCTGCACTAATTTCCATTTACTAAAGGCACAGCAGGGTGGCTTAGTGGTTTGAGAGACTGTGTCATAACAACAGAAGAGATTTAGTGCCCACAGTGTTGTTTCGATCAGTCTATCCATCCAACCATCCAACCATGTATACTGTCAAAATTTCCTTGAAGGACACACATCTCCAATCTTGCCTCAGGGATTCAGTAAAATTAAATGGGGCCTGTCTTCATTTTTAGTGCATGGAATGAAACGCCTGTGGTCTAATCGCTGCTGATCCCGACTGAATGATGTCAAGAAGCGACGAATCCGCATCTTGCTGCTCAAGCTCTGTGGCGAGACTATTGTGCACACAACTATGCAGATTCTCCCTTTTTTTTAATTGAGAGAACTCCTTTAAATCGAATCTTAAAACCTTGTTGGTTGGTTAGTTGTCTGAGGCATCTACTTCATTTCATATATTTAGGACTTGCAGATAATCAGCACAGATGATAACCAGGTGGTGGCAGCGATTCAGGACTGGCACCAGAATGACTCCTACAACCTGTACATGTCTGAGTCCAGAGGACTGTTCTTTACCCTGATGCTGGAGAATGTTGTCAGCAGTGGAGGACCCGAAGGCAACATCATGATAGACCTGTATGAGGTAGGCAGCGACAGTGCTGTTGGGGTGATGCTGTCGTTAGTTTGCATGTTTTCAGGTTATTCAGGCATGTCGAGCTGGACCAACTCAAATCCCTGGCCTGGTTTTGTGACTTTTGCAGTTCATAGGACAATGTGTCATGCTCACATTACTGATTTGTGCAATAAATGTGAGTACTTTTATACACACATGCAAAAATATTTTCTGTCATGCCTGCATATTCTGTTGATTCTACTCATATAGATCATATAGACAAACACATTACACCCATATTCACATACTGTTTATAGTTCTCTGTTTTCCCAATATCATGTAATTTCACTATGAGAGAAAAGTTATGGTAACATGGGGATAATGTGAAAACAAAAAGGCCCTAATCATTGTGTGCATCTCAGAACACTATACAAATTTAAATCTGTGGTTTGAGAGCTTTTTTTGGACAATAAAACAGACTCTGACTGACAAGAAAAGTACCACCAGACAGCCTAAAACTTTCCCTAGTCATTCTTGATTTTTGTGCTGTGTTTTCCTTAAATGTACCCTGCACTCAGATGTCTTGGATGTCCTCACCATAATGGAACAGATGTTGGTACACTGCATTTAACTCTGCAGCATGAGAGTGTCTTTCTCATAGCCACTTCCTGGCTGCTATTATTATCTTTTTTTCATGTGACATTATTTACATTAAGAATAAAAAAATGAGTAAGTTCAGTCTTTAGGTGGTGCATCATCTACACACAAGTTCAGTAAACACTGGTGTCACTTACAGCCCATAGTCACAATGCAGGAGAAATAGCAGCTTTAACTTGTGCCATGAACATGTTATATCGGTGTTGACAGATGTGCTATGAGGTTGCAGTGACTGCCCATGTATGCATCACTCTAGATTATCCTCATCTGCAGCCAGCAGTAAAAGCAAAACACTGTTACGAACACACACCTTAGATAGCCATCAGTAGTTGTTACTCTCTGTGCTCACTGACCTCCACACACATTTTATGCCCAGAACTATTTAGCTGCAACGACTGACCAGTAGAAGATATGAAATGGTCATTTTTCCTTTGACAAAGATTTGTGCTCTCCAAATGGAAGAGAAATGGGAACTCAAGTGATAGCTGTATGTGAGAGGCTCCATCTCTGTGCACATAAATACAAAGAAGAAGAAATATCTCTGGGCTGCGCCATATGTTGTTTTGATTCTGCAGAGTCCTACAGATGGTCCAAAATAGTGCTCCCTGTCAGAAAAACTATCACTTTCAGATTTCTCTTCCTCTCTGAACCAGGCCTTCAACTTTACTTAAGTTTGAATAATTTACGGTTATTTTTTTAAATATTATTTTATTTTTTCCTTACTTTTTCCTCCTACCGCTCCCTGTCTCTCATGTTTGCAGGTTGCTGGGATTAAAGGGGTGTTCCTGTCAAATAAAGTTGTTGAGAACCAAGTGAAAACTTACATCACGTACAACAAGGGGAGAGACTGGCGTCTCCTTCAGGCTCCAACAACCGATCTCCAGGGAAACAAGGTCTATTGTGAACAAGTAAGTGGGCCATTGACAAGAGACAGATTTGGTTATTTGCTAAAAAAAATATTGCACTGAATCACGCCAAACCATGGTCAAAGACTGCAAATAAATATCACATCAACACAGCTCAGAATATTTCAGTAACTGAAGAGACCTTTTAAATACTTGAATATACTTGGGCAATGAAAACTGACTGTCATTCACAGTTTTGTCTGTTTTGCCAAACTCACTCAAATTGAATTTCAACACAACTGTCCTTAATAAATGGTGAATCCAAATATGTGACGTTATTAGCTTAAAATTGTTCTTTTATTTGTATCATTAGCAGTAATAGTGGTAGTATGTCTGATTTTATCATAATATATTGTATCATGCTGCATACGCTGCACTGTACAAGATATTGTATCATAACTACTGGGGTGATTTTAGTGCTTCGATAGATGGTTTAATCAATTAGATTAGAAGGACATTTATGTTACCATTTATTAGCCCAAGACTGTTCAGTTCAAATTATTTTTGGCATATACATTTTTATTAATTTTAAAGGAAAGGTTTGTTACATGGCAGCAAGTAAAGCTTTACATTATCTCATAGTTACAGGAGGAAATATTAACAAAAGACATGGTGTAGAAAGTAGAAAAAAAACTCATGACGAAAAACCAAAATAAATGTAAGGAGCACAAACAAAAGTGGTAGACAACAGAATAAAAATTAAATGAAAAACAATCCTATACGCAGGAGATTCGGAGCCAAAAATGAAAGAGTCTCAAAAAACTTCTCACGCACATACTGCATCTCTCAAACAGCCGTTTGATCTACTTAAATCTGTCCCTTTTAGCTTTTTTTCCTGCTGTTTTAAAGTGATTCTCTAAGATGTAACAAGACCGATCATAAATAACAGGAAATACACATTTTGGTATATTTGGTGTTTGAGTCAGCATCAGTCAGGGGTCAGTGATTCTTCTCTATTGAAACATAAATCACCCTTCATCAGTTTCACTCTGTGGAGACTTTATGGTGTATGGTAACATCTATGTAACAGCATAGCATAGTTTACCACAACTGTTCAGCCATTTTCTGTGTTCAGATTCCTGTTACAGATCTCGCTGTCATACCAGTTTAACATTTCCTTTTAGGATTTTTAAATAATGTCCAAAGAAAAAATTCTTATAGCATTTAACAGCCCTTAGTTTTTTCATAGTTAAGTAAACTAATTAATTTCTGGTGATTGTACGTCAACCATGTCTGTCATTATCACATTCTGACTACAGCAAAATAATCTCCTTTGCGTTCCTCAGCCGTTCTGTTCGTTACATCTGCACCTTCATGTGTCGGAGAATCCTTATACCTCAGGAAACATTGTCAGCAAAGACTCGGCTCCAGGAATTATAATAGCATCGGGTGAGGAGATTATTTGATTTGCACTTTGATTTGCACATCCATACAGATGTTCGTTCTCAGTGCTCCTTGATTATATCCCTCAGCTCTCCCAGTCAGATCTGTTCTTTACTTCCTGTTCTCGGCTTTGTCTTTTTCAGCTGACAACCGTTTACAAAATGAAATGAACGTTTACAAAATGAAACAAAATACCTCTTTTCTTCCTTTTTGTATTCAGGTGTCGTTGGACCTGAGCTGACCAGTAATAATGTCAGTATTTTCATCACATCTGATGCTGGAAACTCCTGGAGAGAGGTACAATACAGTAACCATAAGACGAGGGCTGGGTATAAAATTTTGGGAGTCTGGTACCTGTACGTTACCATGTGTTTCTGAACCTATCCTTTTTGAATACATTACTTTGCAGAGTATGATCATTTTTACAAAAACTTTAATCCGTTTAACAAAATAGAGAGAACTTCTTTAAAGCTTCTGTGCTAAATGTCATTTCCTTTAACTTTCTCACCATATAATACAGAACAAAATGGAAAAAAATATGACTTTAGTCAGACATTATCTGAATAAAGAAAAAGAGAACAAAACTGGGAATCTGACTATTTAATGCCAACTTTCAGTTCATGGCACTACAGTCACAGTGGCAAAGAAATAAAGATTTGAGGTTTGACACCCAACCTTGTGCAAGACATGTGCATCTCTGATCTGTAAAGCAAATAAACCAAATGGAGCATACAGATTTTTGCCATTGCCTTAACACTCCAGAATTCAACAAAGAGAGCATCTCTTGCTTGACGCTTTTGTTTATTCACACAACTGAGACTCTTGTGTAATGAACAGTTGTGATTTCTGCTTTACTGGGTAGGTGTAAGTATGCATGTTCCTTATGTTGCACACTTTGTGTAGACTTGAATTTTTCTCTGGTGAGAGAAAGTGAAGCTGGCTCTTCGTGTCTGCAGGTTTTTCAGGAAGAGTACAGTGTGTTTTTCCTGAATCAAGGAGGATCTCTGGTGGCCATCCGACACACACCTCTGCCAATTAGACACATTTGGTAAGGCTCTCCAAGGATCCACCCCATCTTTTTAGAGACTATACTCACTTTTCAAAGTAAGAAGTAAGACTGCTTGTCCTGCAGAGGCCTATAATACTGGATTCAACTCTGTTTGTGGCTGGTCTGTCAGTGATCCAACCATTGTTCTGTCCCTCAGGCTGAGTTTTGATGAGGGCAGAAACTGGGACAAATATAGCTTCACCTCCTCTCCGCTCTATGTTGATGGGGTGCTGGGGGAGCCTGGAGAGGACACCCTCATAATGACGTAAGATATGAAGGAAACATAAAGAGATGATGTGTCTCTGTTTTGTTAATTACTGCACTAGTTAATTATATATTAACTTGACGATGACTTAAAAGTGTACATGAATATTCTTGAATTTATTTAATGTGGTTTTGAAACAGTCTCATAAGCCCAAGATGTAGAGGAGTTTCTCAACCCACAAAAGAACATTGATCAAAATCAGTGCATCAAAAAATCTTCCCTTCATACCAAATGTTTTTGACAGTGTTTGTCTGACTCGTTTGTGCAGAATATTTGGTCATTTCAGTCATCGATCCGAGTGGCAACTTGTCAAAATTGACTTCCGGTCCATTTTCCAACAACGGTGCACACCGGAAGATTACCTGACATGGCAGTTACACAATGAGGTAAGATGATCTTGCTGCTTCTTGACTCTTGATATGATGAATATCCAGTCATTGATTAAACTCAACTAAATCTTTTTGATTCAGTTGCACAATAAAGGCAAGATGGTAAAAAGACCAAAAAAATAAAAAACAAGAGGGGGGGCTCTGAAATGTTTATGATGCATTATTCATCATAGGGGGAAGTGTGCATCATGGGAATGAAGAGAATATTCCAGAAACTGAAAGCAAACGTTCGATGTGTCAAGGCCAGAGATCAGTATATTTCCCAGATGTCAGACTCTTGTCCGTGCACAGAGGCAGATTTTGAGTGGTGAGTTCCCTGCTCTGCAGCTACTCTTTTCACTTCATTAAATCCAATGCACAGCACTTTATCAATCTCCAGAGGCAGAGTCTGTGAAGCAAACCTAAGGCACAACAAGAAGAGTGTTTGAAGACTCATATTTTATAATTCACCACTTGTTATTCTTATTTCTGTCATATTTTTGTCAACTTAGGAAGCAAGTTTGTCACTACCATTTACAAAAGATGCCATCAGTTGTTTTAACATTTAGGAATGAATTATTTTGTAACACTCATTCTTAATATGAGTTTGTGGGTGTGTTCAAAATCCCAGTATTAATAAAATTAATTTT
>JBBMJY010000003.1:9035126-9054815 GCA_037833715.1 Toxotes lorentzi
CATATATATATACATATATATATATATATATATATATACATATATATACATATATATATATAGCACAATACTTGTACAGAAGCCAGAAGCACAGCTTTTCAATGGCCTATGTATTATATGCACATATAGACACATATATAGTATGTGATATACATAGATAGTCATTTTTTCCATTATTTCACATATTATTCATATCATAATCTTAAGACAAAGATCAGTTTCTCCTAATAGTTCATTTCAGTGACAGCTGCAGTCCAGTTGTCCTTAGTTGGGGGGTTTGCCAGTGGCCATTTGTGTGATAGCGTTTTTGCTCACAGCCCTAAAAGATATTCATCCAATACCATGAACAACAACAAATCCACACTGCCTCCAGCATTTGCTTTGTCCCTGAGTATATGTCCCCTTTGTATATTTTGATTTTGGTCATTATCATCTTGCTTTCCCATATATTACTGCAATCATTCTCAATTATGTTTGATTATTTCTCCAATTTTCTGTTGACATGGATAGTGGGGTCTTTCTGGAGTTTTGTGTTCCATCGTATAATCGTGATAGTAGACGTTTGTTGTCTTATGTGCGTGCTTCAATGCATATGTTTACCAAACTAGGCCCATGATCCTTGTCTTGTTTAGTTTCTTTACTAAAATAGTCTCTGACCTGAAGATATCTGAAGATTTTTTTTTTTACACATATTCAAGAGATGTTTGAAAGAAAAGTTATTTGAAAACGTTCTTTCTTAACTGCACAACCTCTTTGTTTGTGTACAGTACTTACACTATGCGTGCACTATAATCAAAACATAGTGACAGATATTTACACAGATACCTCCTCTCTTATCTGTGACTACTGGGAAGTTGGTAACCACAGTTTAATTTGCATCAACACAAATTATTTTCCAGCTCTTTTACGAAGTGTTTTGCATTTCACATACATTTGAATTCTTTTTCCCACGTTCCAGGCAGCCTCTGGTTTCCATTCATTTCAGTCTGGTGTGAGAATCAACTTGTAGAGTCTTAAAGCTCGTTTGGGGTGAGGCAATACATCACAATGAGCATCATGTCTGAATTTATTTTTGTCAAAGTTACATTATTGTTGCGTGGTAAAACAGTTTTAAGCGCAGGTTCATTTGGAAAGTCTGCACTCCATCACCATGCAACAGTAAAGTTAACTTTGACAAAAATAAATGCAGACATGATGCACACTGTGATGGATTACCAAAGTCAGTCAAGTTTAAAGTATCTGCAAATGTATTTTCATAGCACAGTGAGATGAATGGACACCACTAGCTGCATAGTCGGTGGGGAAAACGCTGTGTTATTTCTTGGAAAAGGTCAGCAGTAATGAAGACTGTAAATTTTTGTAGTAATTGGGGTAAAAGATGCAAAAACTCTGGTGTGGTCCATTAAGGGAAAATGCAGAGAACAAGAGGAATATATTATAGCTCCACTGTTATTATCATGCAAGCACATAGAATCTCATCCCATATAGCTTCATAGGACTTTTTCTCATTTAGTTTCCAGATTCTAGAGTAAACCCCTTCGACTCCCTGTGGAGTCCTTCGATCAAAGAACTACTTCTCAGCTCTGCTGTATTCATAATTTTATATTGATTTAATCATGCAATACCAACTTCTGTTGGTAAGTGATTGTTTTCTTTACCACCAAAGAAAAACATATATGTTTCCTCCTGATTGCACTCATTGTTTCACAGAAGCTCAACCTTTCTGAAATGAGATTTTATGTCTGTCTTTTCTAAGTGCTAAATGATTTAATGTTCCCTCACATGCTCTTTGTATTTCAGTCTGTCTGAAAGAGTAATTCATAAAGTCAACACTAGAGGGCAATGTCTTCCCACGCAAAAGCACTGAAACAGCATCCATCAGAGCACTGAAATAATATTCATACATCATCTCAGTACCTGCCACCGTTTAGAAGTTTAAACACTTGTATAAACCTTCAGAATAAAACCATAATCATTTCAAGCCACCATGCTTCATGGTTGTTATTATTTTCTCTCAGTAAAATAAGATTCCTCAGTCTCCAAAATTGATCTCATATCACGTTCAATATGTGAACAAAACAATATGTGAGCTGTTCAATATGTGAACAAAACAATTAAACCGAGCTGTTTTTAAAGCACCAGCTCGACAAGCTCATTTATTCATCATAACGGATAGGATCTCAATGTATCACAAGTAAACATAATTTTGCTGGCGCACAGTCAGTCTTGAACTAAGTTAATAGGTATTTAATTACATTGATGCATCATATAATTGGCGCCATTGAGAAAGGAGACAAACTGGGGCAGGCGGCCTGGATTGGGAATTAAAGAGATGTATTTATCTAAAGCCTGTCTGATTACCTGGCAGAACCTCACAGACAATAGGGTAATAAATCTTCAGTTCACTGTTCTCATCTCCAGTGAATGACTTGCAGTGTGGATGCACTAAGTGAGTGTGTGCCCACACATACACACACGTGCATGTGGTGAGTGTATGTGTGGAGCAGCTTATTAAAATGTGTAATAGATTTACTGACCCTGATATGCCACTAGAACAAAAAGTAATTATTCATACTGTGTAGAGCAGTCTAATTTTAACCAGTGGAAAGATTTTAGAAAGAGCGAGATGGAATTAGTGAGGCATGGCTAAGGACTCAAATGGGCTCCGGGAAGGCATTTTGGTCTCTTGTTAAATGACTGCTTCATCTAGGTGTGAAAAGCAGGGTTACTTGAAGTACTTCAGGGAGAAAAATTAAAACTGCAATTTTATGATATTAGGACATACTTTGATTTCCAATAGCTTTGCCTCACTGAGCTTTTACATTGCTTAATCGCGTTGTCTTGAAAATAGGTATACCAAAGGAATTCCTTGTTGTGATAGAAACAGCAAAAGATTAATCTTTTTTAAATGTCACTTCCACACCATAAGCAGGGCGCCCTTTTACCTGATAGGGTGTCCATCGCTATTAAAAGCCTGCTGGGTTTCAGGTGCAGCAGGTTTGGTTTTCCATGTGTCATATCAACATTTGCTCCTCTTTAGAAGGAAGCAAAAATTCTGATTCATAATTCAGGCTGTTGGATAAAATGACTGCAGTTGAAATATTGATGACAGTGGAATATTGCTGTGCAGCCGCTGCTCAGTCTTCTCTGCTCTGTCACTCCTCTTCATAGCTTTCTCAGGTTCTGCTGAGTGCTCTGAACCAAGACCTCATCCAGTTCACACTCAAACCGGGGGTGCAGGTGAACGTATATGCCACACGGCTGTCTCCGGGTGAGTCTACGACATCTGGCACACACCTACCTGAACAAATGGCAGTCCAGTCCAATTTTTGGGAAAGAGGTGGCTGTTTTTTGTTTGAGGCCAGACTTACTGCAGCTCTTCCAGTTTGGAGATGAAGATGAATATTAGGTTTAGAAGCAAACAAACCAGTCTTAATACATGTACCTAGGACACCCTGGAAAGCAGTACTGATAGTTATTGGATTATCCTGGTGAAATATAGTAACCTGAACCATAAAGAAAAAGTGTTGGTTGGAAATTAGCTTTCTCCTTCATGATCCTCAAATATTTTCAGCAAAACAGCACAGTGGTGATTCTTCATTATTATATAATATGATTATTATATAAATTATTTAAGATGGAAATATGCATTTGTCCTCCTTTGGCCTGCATGTGCACTCATTTTCTCTTCCATTCTTTCTCCTTCAAAGCTCCTCTTGTGGACAGCAGTGATAGTGGCCACAGCGGCACTGCAGTCATCATGCTCATTTCAGTCGTACTGACGGGCTTGGCTGTCTTTTTAATATATAAATTTAAAAGGTACAGTATACTGCATATTATATATTGTATCCACATATAGAGCATAGTCAAATGGAAAACTGTTAGCTATAACTCCTCTGAAAATAACTCCGATTTGCAGCCTCGCATTATTGCAAATATCTACAATAAGATAGATGTTATGGTTGTTTTATTTGTGTGCGTGTGTGTGTTTGCATAACGGCCCTATTTAGAATCAGACTCGTTATCTACAAGCAAGCACCTCACTGCTGAACTCCTAAAACTTTCCTGAAGTATTCCGACTCCATATATCTCTGAGTTATGGACATCCGTGGCACAATAATAGCTTGAGGAATAAGACAATTCCCCTCTGTCTCAATCTGCAGAATATTACAGGGAATGACAGTCTAATCAATCCTCCCACAGTGCTGAATGGGTGTCAGAGTCCTGCAGTTATCAATATTCATCTATCTGACAATGTGAGGGTTGACCTTTCGGAAATGCTAAACACAGCCATTCAAGGTGAGGCATACTCTGCAGAATGGCAGGAAAGGTTGAGGAGATAAGTCCTGAGACAACATATATTATACAGTGAGGGACATACAGTAAATAGCATCCTCTGCTGTAGGTAATCCCATGTCAATCACAGGGGAATGGTTTACTTCCTCAGTAGTTTGCAGATTTTTACTCATTATAAAGTAAAACATTAGTCAACTTTAACTTTCAGGATTATAATTACTGCATTAAGAAATCAACTCTGAGTTTCTAAAGCCGCCTCAGATGTTACAGCGCCAGCTGCGGCAAAAAATCACAAGGGGCGAATCTGAAATTAGAAATGCAAGATGTTAGTTTTAAGCAGAATTGGGGGTGCATCTGAGGGGATGAAAAATTGATTGAAAACTGAGGTGAACAATATGAAAGTGAGAGAGCAATGCCCAGTGGAACGCAAAATGCCCTAGTTTCCAGCTTTCAAGCAATCCTTTCCCATCCTTAACAGTTAAAAATAGTGTGACACATTATGCTTAGTGAAAGCATTAGTGAAACAGACCTGATGGCAGGTTTCTATTAACTTGCCTTTTTTTTTTTTTTTTCCTCTAATCTTTTTTTTCCCCTCTGCATGACCTGCAGGAAGATCCCGGGCATCAACACATACACAGCGGAGCAGCCTGACAAAGAACAAGAGGTCATCCCGACGGTGACCTCCATAGCCGTCCCAAACCCAGAGGGGGACAAGCCGACCTCACTGGATCATGTGGATGTACAGCTGGACTCAAAAAGCAGAGGTATTAATGTGTCTGTTTCTTCCTTAAAGCTACAGCCATGCCTCCAGAATACACAGGGTTTATTCAGATCATTATTTTCAAACTCTTATGTTGGACAATGAAGGTCCAACATTTATCTATTGTTGTATTCTATCTCTCTGTGGTATTAGACCTGCAAAAGAAGTCTGGTAGTGACCTCCTGCATTCAATGTGTCAGTTTTCAAAAAGGGCAAGCTTCCAAAACAACTACAATGTCGGTCACTGGTCATAAAAACCACAGAATCACTTAATGGGTCAATTTACTGAACATGACAAAACTGTTTCTTAATTACATTTAGTTTTATCTAGTGGTAGTGGTTTTCTTTGCCCAGGTTTTGAGATATCAATCTCTGTAATTTCTGTCACATTTAGAAAATTCAATACCAACATGTCTTTCCTGGAACAGTTTATTCCTTTGTACAGTCCACAGAACACAATGTGAACAGTTTTTATTGAAACTATTTCTTAAGTACAAAGTGGTTCATTAACCCATTTGGCACAGTACTACACCATTAGAAACCACTTACAGCTGGTGATTTCTCTCCTCATATTTGTTCATTACCGCACCCGAATGGTGACATTCACATCCTTTTTGGGGCTGAGTGTGAAGCAGTTTGATTGAACAGAAGGACAATGTGACTGCACCTGAACCAGAACATTGTCGCAGGGAAGACAAGTTGCTGTTGATTTTTTTTTTTTTTAGATCTAAGTCTTTAATGCTATGAGCATCACAGACAACACTTAATTCATCTCCTTTTTGTTTAAGTTGTGGCTCAGTACAGAAAAATATCTGCATAAGTCAGATACTGCAAGGGTTACGTGAGGGAATATGTTTTGTGTGTGTGTGTGTGTGAACTGACCTTTTAGCATGACAAGAAAAGTTGTGTCAAAAGTTGTGACAGTACACAGCAAACTGCACTGGCGAAGAGGAACAGTGGTGATACGATGAAGCTCAGTGACAGGGAGGAGATGCCTGATATTCACTTATTGATAAGTGCTGACGCTACTCTTCCTCACCTTGCGTTGTCACATGAGTTGCCAAGACGGTTATTATGTGCTGTATATTTATGTATTTGCCAACCTGAGTTTGACATAGCGAGGTATTAGTATTCACAGGTAAGTGAAGCACAATCAAGTGCGAGCTAAAGTGATGAAATGTCTAGGTGAATTATTTGACCCAATAAAATAATTAGTGCATCAGGAAAGTAGCAGAGTGGTGAAAGCATTTTCATCAAGAAATATCTATGAGGTTCCAGTTGATTTACCTCTACCCGTAGCTAAACAATCGACCCATCCAAGATAAATGTGTTTGTCTGCAAAAATACACCCGCATGCAAATAGCTACATAAAATTCCCCGTCTTATTTTTTTTTCTCCTTTCTTCTCCCTTGCCAGGCTACCTGCCATCTCACACAGACATCAAGCTCTCTGATGAAGCGCCCCATGTGTTTTAATGTTGAGAGTCTATGACCAACTCAAAAGCAATACATCTTCTTTGGCAGTTACTTCCAGCAAGCTATGAAACCACGGTCTCAATGAATGGTCTCGAGTGTTTTGCTACCCATGCATGGATGGACCAGTTCACACTGTGCTGCCTAATCCCTCTGAGGAGACTGTACAGATTTATACTTGTGTCTTGAAAAGGGACAATTTTTGACTGAAAATACTTGTATTTTTGCAAGGACATTGATCTTTTTATGTAAATAATGTACATCCATAATGGAAGAAGTAAAAGTTATTTGTCTCGGCTGGTTACAGCTGCGTCTGCTCAAATATGAAAATATCAAACAGCGGAACAGAAGTTATGTGTAATAATATCTCAAAATATGCTTTTATTTCTGTTCTTTGGACTTGTGTTTGTGAAGTTTACTTTGTTTAACTATGTGGAAATAGCTTATCCGAGTAAGACAGAGAGGGAAGCAGATTCATTAAGCTCTGTACAATCAGTAAATCTTATCATCAGATTCTCATCAAATGAAAGCTTGCAATATCCAGGAGATGGAGGGCTCCTAGTCCCAGATCTGTGTATTCCATCAAGTCTGTCTCTTGGCCGCTCAAAATGTTATATATGTCATAACAAAAATAAGAACAGAAGATTAACGTGGATATACAAGATAGGTATATAGAGTAAATGAGAAACTGAGCAACCCCTCTTGTTTAGGAGACTTAAAGAAGTCATTTTATTGACACTGGAATGAATGCTAGAATCATAAATGTTAAACCTACTTTAAAACAGATTATACACAAATCTTCTGCTCTAAATCATGCGTATTGATTATTATTGCAGCCGCAATTTTATATTTGATTGTGTTAGAGTCAATTTGACTGTTAAACAATGCAATGGCTTTTAAACTTGTGCTTCATATTTATTTGTCGCCAGGAGAATTTCTTGTACATTCTGGTTTCTAGAAGAACAAAATGTAAATTTTCTGAATAATTCCTGTGTTAACAAAGAAGCTACAGTTATAGCAGCAAACACTGTAATGCAGTAAAAAGGGAAAAAAAAAACAAAAAAAACAAAAGAAACGCCAGTGTTACATTACAGTTTTAATTAGTTATTAGATCAAGGTTTATTTGCTACTACATTTATAACCTTACATTTCCTTGACACAGTTACAGAACATTTTTGATGTTTTTGCTGTTCTTTGAGCTGATCTCACTGTGAAGGTTGTGGTGCCTTCTTAAAGGTAAAGTACACTGAAACTACACCAGATTTCAGTGGAAGTGTTTATTTATTTATTCTTATATAAGGTTGTCTCAGAATACCTTTTATTTATTCTTAACTGTTCATATTAACCACAATGATACCAGCATCTCCACATGGCATTTCGTCAGTTTACAGTAAAGCAGAGGAGCCTGCAGTCTGTTCTAGGTTTGCCCCCAAGGACTCGGCGGACAAAAGGCTGCAGATTTGTTCATCTCCTTCGCTGCGAGGGACACAGAGATAGAGAAGACGTATCTCCTGTCAACAAGGCTCAGCCTACGCACAGAGCTTCGGTCAGCTGCTGTCTCTTTGGGATAAGTACTGAAGTTCTTCTTCATCAAACTTTTCTTTTTAAGTGTTGTCAGCATCATATGTCAGTAAGACAAATTGACCAGAGGCTTCTCCATACTTCTTCCCTCCAATCCTCCAATTGAGCCTGAAGCATAAATAAACTTGTACTCATCAGACAAACTGTCTCTCCACACTGATCATGGGAAGTTTTATTTTGTGCTTGATATTTATTTAACAAAATTTTTGTTGTCCCACTAATCGACCTGTGAATACGATTGTGAGCATATTTGCATGATGTTTTTTTTTCCTCTTTCAAGATACTTAAAATATGTCCTAATTAGGAGAAAATGAAATGTTAGAAATGTGAACTACAGTATTTTCTGTTTCTCAAGAGGCTAGACAACTCATTCATTACATGTGACGTGATTATTCAGTGGGTTGTTACTGTGTTTTTCCATTTGATCTTGCAGCAGTAACCATGGTTACAGAATAAAGCAGAAACACAACATTAATGCAGTGGTTGTTAAACTCATTTTTTAAAGCACAAGTAGCTTAAAGCTTAAAGCACATGTAGTTGACTGCAGCTTTTAGTTTGACCTTTGATTTAGTCAATCACACGTTGTGAAGAGTAAAACTCTGACCGCACCTCAGCCGACTCTGGGTTGATCTCAGATTGAAAGCTTTGATTGGCAGGCATTCTCACTTTGTCGAATTTTCGGCTTCTTCTGCTTTGCCTCTAACAAGTGTTGCTTAGCATGCTCAAAGTTTCAGCGCAGCCATTTGCATGATACGATGGGGCTGAGCGGGAGGACAATGAAAAGCACGGAGTCGCCTGGAGTGATTCTAATGGGCTAGTTCCTTGGCTCTCCTGCTGCGCTACAAATTAATTATCTCTTCTCCAGGAAATCAACGCACACACACACAAATCAAGGAAGATTTTCCCAGACTGGGTAGCACCTTGAATGAAAAATGTCCCACAACAATAACCCACAGCAGTATTGTGTTAGCCACAGTGTGAAATTGATGAGCATGTTTCCTTTCATTGAGTGCTACATTACAGTGTCTGGCTGCTGCGAATCATCCATTAGTGATTGTCACCGTTCAATTTGATTGTGCGCTGCTGAACATCCCAGGGCAGTTAGAGAAAGGCCTTGGTGTTAATTCAGACTGAGAGCAGAAACAAGAATAAGACTCTCGGGGCGCTGATGGCTGTTGAAGTGATGAAGATTGGTATGTGATATGAAGCTGCTGAAGTGGCAAACAAAATGCAAAACAGAGCAACAAGGGCCTTGTTGCTCTGTTTTGCGTGTGAAGAGTTATTTCAGCCAATCAGCCAGACAGTTCTGTCTTCCAACCTCAGTGCTCTTTTTAATGTGCAAGACTTTTTTTTTCTAAAGCTGAGGACGGGAAAGGAGCAGTACCAATGCCATCACCTGTTTCTCATCACTCGACTACAGCCTCATAATTGTTACAGTTAAATAGAAACCATCTGTGAATGGCAACTTGAGTGATAGAGTGATGGGGCTAAAATGAAGTTCAGTCTAAGTGTCAGATGGAAATCTTCACATGGGTGTTATCACACTTCTGCCCATTAACGCCGACCTCAGAGCCTCTTTGGGATCATTAAAAGTGGTATGCTAAGACTGATACACTGTCTGCTACAAGGCACCTGTGTTTCAGATAAGACGTGGTATCGCAGCGTGGCAAAAACAAAGCCTCATGAGCCCATTTGTTTTGAGGTTTATGGTCATGATGACACAGTCATTTCTCATTCATTGACAGCCAAAAAGTCTGTCCTGGCATCCTTTGGCTAGGGAAAAAAAGGGTGTAAACCATTTGAAAATCTTACACATAACATTACAACTTGTACTGTAGGTTCATGCAATAGAAAAACATAATTCCATATAAAAATACATTTATTTTGAACAGTTTCAAAATGGCAATTTGTTCACAGTAAGAAATATGATTCAAAACAAGACGATTTTTTTCATCCGACAAAAAGGAACAATATAGATCATGCACAATTTTTAGGCAACTGCACAACTAGACTATTAGACAGGGTGTTTAATAATTTGTTTAATGTGTCAGGTTTAAAATCACCATGATATATACACAGTACTTGCTCACCCTAATATAGTTTTAAGTCTTTTATCACAGATAATTAGGGCATGCTACTGTAAAAAATAAAATAAATAAAAAAGAGGACATACAGCTTGTTGTGAGACTGAAGGTCATGGAAACATACTACTGCCTGTTCAGTGGGTTGACTTGACAATAAAGTGGGATGAAGCTACTGTATAGATTTACATTCCATCTCATTCTATGTACAAGTTGTCAGTTTTTCCACTTGTAAGGCCAGACGTTCATGTCCATTTATCAAGGTTTTATTGTATACCATCATCTGAGAGACAGTCATTGAAAGCACCATGTTATCTTACAGAGAAAAACCAACAACATCTCTTTCTTAGTGGTATTCACAACAGTCAGATTTTGACATTTTTATATATATTCATCATGTTTACAACTCAAAGACCTCTAGTTATAGGGTGGTAAATGTTTATCCAGAGAATAAAGTTAAAAGCATCATAATGAGATGATAACGAAACCTAAAATTAATTATATATTGTTATATTGTATATATAATAATTATATTTCTATTAGTAGAAATATACAGAGCAACATGTGTTCTGCCTTCACTGACAACTCTTTGTTGTTTGGGTTTTATTATTTGTTCAAAAAAAAAAAAGGTTACACTTGACAAATTTCATTGCCTGTTGGTTCAGTTTGTGTGATAGAGGGAAACATTAACAAGTAATGTGTGATTTCAGAAACATTTTTATCACCTTCAATGAGTTTATCATAATATTACCTGGATAATATTATAATATTCCCCAAAGACAAAAGTATCAGTAAAGTGACTCATGAAATTTAAATTCAGTGCTGAATTTAAAGTGACCTTATCAGATTTATTCACTGAAACCTATGCATTCTTTCTCTTGTACGAGCCTTTTCTCATTTACATTATATCATTATTTTTCTCACACTGTTTCTTTCCGTAACCATTTGTCAAGGCTCTGGGGCATTTTATTTTAGTCTGTTCCTCCAATCTGTTTATTATCCTAATAAAGGACCATATCAATGTCACAGGGGAGAAAAAATGTGTGAGTATCAGCTGAAGATTCATAACATAGCCAAATTAGCAAAGTGACATCCAAGGCGGCGGTTCAAGAGCAACGGATTCCTAATGCTAATTGGACATTTTGGGCCTTATCAGCCAATTTCAGCAATTCACCGCCCTCAAACTAGAGGCCCTAGAGTCTGGCTCTGTGTATTGATCTTCATCAAATATTGTAAACTAGATATTTACTCTATCCATGTGAGTTAAAAACATGACTTGGAACAATAGCAGCTATCAGCGTGAAATAAAGTAATAAATAAATAAATGAAAACAATGCCAACAAAGCAAACAATTTCAGCACAACTGTAACACAACAATCTGTACTTACTCAGTAACAGAGCGCATGTCTTAGACATTAGTACAGTTTGGAAATTCCCTTGTAACAATTCTCTCCATATTTCTTCCGATTCCTCCTGGAAACATGCAAACAAATAATAAAACAGAGTAAATATGGGGAAAGTCAACTGCTTTGTCTACTTCACATGCACATCACAAGTTGCTACTATCTGTGATATTTTGGCTTTATCTACATGACATTGATTTTGGGGTGAAGTAATAGCTGCTTTCAAACATCAACCAACAACTCAAAGTTCAATCTAGATCTCTCTAATCTTTTTACTGGAAGATCAAATGGTTTGTGCATGCTTTTACGCATAATTATAAATTCATCAACCAGCCATTTTGGTTGAAAAGCCCCCTGTTGTCTCAACAAAGGAACATGGCCTATCCGAGCAGGGCTGAGCTGGTGATGGAGGGCTGATAAGATGGGATAGCTGTGACAAGTGGGGTCGTTCAGACTGTGCAGACACTGGCTTCTTTTTTTTTTTTTCCTACCGAAAGGTGGAACTTTTATCCCTACACTCAGTGGTTTAAATTCAGTGATTTGTATAAAGCTGCATGAAGCTAAATTCATGTTTGCCCATATAACTAATAACCTGGCAGTAAATTCATCAAGGTAAAAACCTGGCTGTCAGTTCAGATTTGCTTGAGAAAATATGATTTATGAGATTTAAATTGCTTTTATGTAAGGCATATTTTAAGAGTAAAATCTGTGCAATCGGTATCAAAAAAGGTAAAATAAACTTTAAGATTAGGAAAAAAGGCTGTTTATCAAATGTCTTACTATTTAAAAAAAGCTCTTAAATTTAAAAGTTGGTAAGTTTAAAAGTAGATCTTACATGGCTGCAGTACAGAGAGACTCTGACACATTATTTGGACTGTCTGTATAAGATAACTTCTCTGCTGTTCCTCATCTGCCAGCAGCAGAATTGCTTTCCAGTTTGGTTCTTATTTTGTTTCCATTTTAGCTGATTTCCTATTATTCATCCCAATCCATATATATGTATATTAGATTGTTGTTCATTTCATATGATAATTGCCATTGGACATATTAAACCTGCAATAATGCAATAATATTTCTTTTGGCCACTTGAAGGCAGTGGGTAAGGGATGTGAACACAACACTGACACATCATTATCATATCTAAGCTGATATGTTGAACTTGTTTGCAAACAGTTGCTTATTTACTCATCCAGTAGTTATGGAGCAACATTTTATTTTATTTAATTTCAATAACATTCATTTATTTGTTGTGTTTCAAACACAGGCTTATGCTCCTTCTTGGCTCCCGGCATTCCTCTGGGGAATATCGTTTGGCATTGCCATCCCTGCACACAAGACAGTCACAGTCCAGATTGTTCTCATTTGTAGTTCCCTAATGGTGGAACAAGCTACAAAATGTTACCAGAGCAGGGGTGTCCCTCTCTATCTTCAAGAATCTCTTCAAGACTCATCTCTTCCAAGAGCACCTCCTCTCCTAACACCCTAACAGGCCTAACCAGCACTTACTGTGCACTTTCAGTGCACTCTTTTACCTGATCTCCTTGCACTTTAGTACTTAGTACTCACTTCAAGGTCTCCTACTATACTGAAGCTTTAGTGTTGTCCCTCACTTGTAAATCACTTTGGATAAAAGCATCTGCCAAATGAGTAAATGTAAATGTTTCTGAGTATCAGATGATTGATAGATTTTTAGCTCTTTATTTGGTCTCCACCAACTCTGTCTGCTGTTTGGTGCTGAGCAGGTAGTGTATAGTGGGTTGTTAAAGCTTTTTCAGTGAATACAGCTGCCTGCTGTGGTTGAAAATGACACTGTGAGGAGTGAACCAAAAGACAGTAAAGCAGCAGAAACTCTCTAGAAAGCTCCATAAAACAGGAGGGAGCTGCAGATTCAGGTGATAATTCTCTGTGGGTTCTTCATTATGAGCCACACCCTTCACAGTTACATTGTCATACAATACATTGTGATTATAAGAATATTATAGTAATTACAGTTGCTCACAAATTAAAATGTTAATTACATTTTATTTTATGTATTTATTTATTTTTTGCAGAATAACTACCACTGAATAAGATGAAGATTTTGTAAAGGTATAAACAATGGAGCAGATGTAGGATAAATCCTTGTCTCTGACTGGCTGTTAATACACATAATTAATCATGTAATCATTTGAGATTTTCTTTCACAGCTTTCTGTCACTTCTCTCATATTGAGAAATACAGACTTGACTTGTAGGTAGACCTGTTCTGATGACCTCCTGTCTGGTGCAATGCATCAAACAGAGAAATCCTGAATCTCTTTTACAGCTTAATTAATTCTTATTTCAACTGAACTGCAAATGTCTACTTTATAATGAAACATGAGCCCATGTGAGCCGTCATGTTAATCATTTAGAACCAATTGGTATTAACATAAATCACAGTAAGATCTTAAAATTAAGATCCTAAACTAAACTTTCATTACTTACAATTTTCATTTTAATCTGTCAACTCCTGCTTTAAATGTTCAAACCTTCATTTTAACCTCTATGAATTTTGACTGTGATTTTACTACATAGCTTGAAGCCACACTGTGACAACTACCAGTGACTAGCAGATTCTTCTTCTTCTTAAAGCTTGTAAAGCCATTTGGACTAGGATGAGAACACACAAAATCACTGAACCCAGACATTAATTAAATTACAACTGGTTAATGTTTTTTCCTCTCGTGGGGGGGATGTTCCCTACTGGCCGGAGCGAGACCTACCTTACAGGCAAAGGAAAATTCAATACTTCATTAAACATATCGCAGAGGAAATATTGTGTTTAGACAAGGTATATTTTAAATACAGTTGCATCTACATGTCAGAGTACCCCATATGCAACAGTGAGAACAGCAGATAAACGAATGACTGCAATATCAGAAAAAGATAAATGATTATCATTAATCCTGCAGTGAGTGGACAGTAAACTCCACCAGTGAATTCCTTTGAAAGCAGACGGTAGCGTTAGATCTTGCTGCATACTTATAAAATGGATTGAAGCTTTGTAGGAACGTGTCCAAGCCAAACTCAGACTGCATGAGAATCAAACCAAGCTTCAGAGTATTAATGAAATCTTTAAGCAGCAGGTTGCAAATTCATTTAATCTAGCGAGCCCCAAATGAAAGGTCCAATGCTGCTCTGCCCTTTTGTATATAAACACTTTCGAAAGCGACCAAAAAGGAGTTAATTTGTTTCAGATCAGCAAGGACTTGGAAAGGTAGAAACAGCTGAGAAATGAGGAATAGCCAAAGTGCTGAGTGACCAGAAAAAGGCCTGCAGCCCACATGTCTGTGTCAGGAGCACTGCAATGTTACTTTCGTCAAATAATCCACACTGTCTGCAGGGACTGAATAGTTCTCATCTAAAAGACATCACAGTGGATGTCAGGCATAGCAATCGAAAAGTTAACTTGTCATCGTGATATCTGGTAACCGTGCAGATGCTGCAGTTGTGCATGCGGTGTCCCACTCTACAAAAATATGACACGCTGCATTGGCAAAGACATTCCAGCACTTCAGATGTGTGCCAAAATAGCTCTACATTAAAATGGTAGCCTCACTCATAGAGGAGCCTTTATATCATTTAAATAAGACTGAAAAAAGGGTGTTTTTTTTAATTCAAAATAGATGCTCGGTGATGTGTTTTTAGGGCAATAAAATGTTAATCAGTATCAGTCTCCTAGAGTGACAGTCATCCCTTAAATCCTGTATTAATGTGTCTGAGTAGTGTACAGATATAAATATTCTGTGTTTAATTTAGTCTTGGCATAGAAAAAAACTGCATCACAGCTGTCGTGCTGCTTTTTAACTGAATTTTTTACATCCTAAAATACATCGAAATAGTACTGAACCCAAAATATATGTACTTTGCTACAGTATTATTACTACAGTTATTTTAATTTTCTACCTGCAGTTACCTTGCAGGCAAAGTTTTTAAAAACCTACAATAACCATATAACATCCAATGCTAATAAATTAAACCACCTTACAGTAAAAAAAAAAAATCTCTACATTAAAGTGGGTACAGCATTAAAGTGCTGCTTACATGTTCCTATTATTATTAGTAATAATAATTTAATAGTATAATATATAATAATTTAGCAACAACAGAGCCCATTTTGGTTGAATAGTGAGTGCTTTTACTTTTCTACTCTGCAGGGTTTTTATATGTAACAGACAATTTTTAAATTGTACTATCACTACTTTAACTCAAGTAAAAGATCGTAATACTTCTGCTTAGAATACTGTAGTAGTAGTAGATGTGTAGTTGATTTACCTCTGCTTCTGGCCTCCAGATCTTTTGCCATGAGTTCTTTTGGAGAAGGAAACTCACTGAGCTTCACCTTGGACATGTTGTCGTTCTGGCCGACTGTGCTGATCACTTCCGGTTCTTTCTCGTGACTGTCCTCAGTCTGAACATGGATCCAAGGGATTTTCCTAAATACAAGGCAACAGTAGAGCAACTTTTATAAAGTAACGTTTATAAAAGTTATAGAGTAACATTTCTAAAGATAATTATTTGGTTTTGAGATTTACAGATGAAATCAATGCAATTTACTGTCTTATTTGTGTGAACACACCTTTTGAACTTGTAGATGAAGAATGCGGCTAAACCAACAAATACCACAGTGAGCAGCATGAGCATGGCCGACCCACTGTGGATGGAGTTTGAATCCACAAGTGGCGCTGAAAGACAAACACGTCAAAATAAGTGTCACATTTTAACCAAGACAAATGCGTCAACACCTTTCTGTTTTTTCCTGAGCCATATCTCATTTCAAGGAGATTACTTCCATTACCCCATGTCCTGTAATAACTGCAGGTACAGTTTTAAGAGGCGCTCTTTGCATGTTATCCCCTCAGGATATTAAAAGGAACCTTTAGGAGGTCCGCTGCCTCTCCCTGGGGTCCGTCATGCAGGTAGCTTATGCATAGTCATGCATAAGCTTTCTAAATGCTGAGATGCAATATTCAAAGTATTTCACCACACCGCCTATCTCCTTCCCTCCTTCAGAGAGAAGCCTATGAAGTCTATGACCTTTCTGGATCATTTTAAAGGCAACCCAGACCTTTGTATGCAGACACAAATGAAGACAGATCCGTTGGTGGATGAAAAGGGTAAAGCCACGCAGGGTTGATCGACACGTTTTTGCAATATGCTAATGACCTGGCGACCCTGCTGATTTCCTCAGTGCATACCAAATGCCTTCTTTGTCAATCATGTCATTGATTGGCTGATTTCAAAGAGAACTACTGTCTCACAGCCTCAGGTGCAAAAGTGATTTACTGTGAAGGATATTTAAATCCTGTGATATTCAGTATCATGTGAATCTCACTCAGGGAACACTGCTGTCTTAGTCTTGTTTTATTTTTTCAGTATTTGGGTAGAAGTCAGTATCAAATCATCCCAGGGAAGATACATGGCTTATCTTCAGCACATCAGCAAGCAGAACAAATGTGCTGTGGATGTGTAGACATACTGTACTAAACTGGCATAAATTAAGCCTAAGGCTTTTTTAGATGCTTTGTTTTCATGTACTTGCAAATGGTTTTTAAAAGTAAGAATTACAAGTGAGTCCAAGTGAGCAGAAATCATAAGCTAAGGTCTAAAACTTACCCAAAGTTTGCTGAGTCATGTACACGACAATGCGAATATCAGCTTTCAGCTCAAACTGGATCAGGCCTTGGTTCAGGGCTGTGACAAAAATATCTGATATCTATTTTTTAACACAAACACAAAAAACAAAAACATTATGAGATATGCCGCAATAAATAAAAACAAATCCCTCCAAGATTACACATCAAATTGCCCTTTGAGAGGACTGATGGCACTCTAAAGTCTGAGTATGGAGCTCAAGCTGGGAGTCCATGAGTTTAGCTCAGCATAATGACTGGGAGCAGGGAGAAACAGCCAGCCAGCCTGGCTGTTATCCCCTCAGGATATTAAAAGGTTCAAAAATTCACCTACCAACACCCCACAATTTGACTAATTCACACATTACAGCATACCAACTTGTCATTTTTACATTTGTACTGTGTGCATATTTTAAAAAAATGAGATAAAATATGTTGATTAATGATCTTTATGTCTTTAGCGAGCATTTGAGCTTTAGATCTACCTCACCTAACCCTCAGTGAAAAAGTGAATAAAGGAATGTCAAACTATTCCTTTATGCACCTTTTGGTTTGTTGACTCATTTAAACAACAAAAAAAAAAAAAAAAAAAAAAAAAAAAAAAAAACAGAGCCAAAATTAATTCATCTCATTATTTACTGGTGGACATGTTTTGGCAACAGCCTTCACTTCTACTTTTTTCATACCCAATCACATATTACTGAATGGGTCATATCAGTGAAAGTGAGACAGCTTCTTAATAAAAGTTCACATGGTAACTAACTCAGTATTTCTAGAGTTCATGGTTCTTACTGTATCTAGAGCCTCCTCGCTCCTTCTCTTCTGATCACTTGTTGTATGCTCATCAGGCAGGATAAAGAGCTCTGCTGTAGATGGAAGTCCCGGATACAGAGACACCAGGAGCTGATCCTCAGGAACCCCAGAAACCTGCAGTGACAGGGCAACACAACCAGCAGATATAACTCCACTAAAGAGCTTAAAGTTTGGACTGATGCCTCCAAACTTTGGACAATAAAGTCAAAACTGACTCTGCCCCATGGCAGATTTTGACATCAGTTTCAATTCAAATTCACACTGGGTGACTTTGTCGGGTTGCTGTCGTCAGAGGTAAACTAAAAAAAGAACAAATTTCTCACATGGACCATAAAACATCACGACTGCTGTATCAATACTGCACACAGGTATAAAATAGTAATGACCCTGAAAGCCACTGGTGGCTGATGTTGGCTGTAGGAAGGATCTCAGAGCAATAGGGACTTGATGTACCTGTGACAGAGCTGTCCGCACCACACGGCCTATGTCCTCCCTCCACTCGGGGATGTCAGGATTGTGCTCGTCAAGCGCTGGTGAGAATGACAACAGCAGCGACCTGAAGAAGTCTGGAAAAAAGGTGAAGTGGTGTCTATTAGAATATGAATGCTACTTCTGGTTTAGTTTTTGATTAATCTGATGTGTGGTTTTGTCTTTTTTCATTTGGCAACATATGCCTTGAAGTTAATTGCTCCTCAAGATTTTGTGTTCGTTTACTGTGACATTTTATTCATTAGATAACTCCACGTTGACATCACCGTGGCGCCGCTTGCAGCGTGGACTTAGAGGCATCTTACTTTCCCAGAGATAGCGTATTGCATATTCATGTAACGTGCACTGCATCAATTAAAGTGCGCTGAAGACTGTCTCCTCCACTCACCTTTAACAGTTATAACTTTTGAATCCTGCATCACAGTGCTCCCAGAAGCAACCTGGACTGTGACCTTGTTTTTTCCCTCTCTCTGAAACGTGTATGAGATGCTTCCCTCCAAGGTTATAATGGGCTGGATTTCAAAAGGAAAAACACAGAGAATTGCACAGAAAAACCCGCATCCTCTCAGCTGAATATAGAATACTTCGTACATGCAGCCCTTGACATACTGTATAATGAGGGAGTGCTGCAATGAGCACAATCAACGTGATAAATAAATATCATCAGCCATGTTAGCCCCATCCTTCATAAAGATGCAGGGTAGTCACGTGCAGTTACATTTTACATGATTTGTGTGAAAGCCCTGCAGATTTACGCATTGTACAAGGACATCAAGAAGGAAGCAGGAGGATGGAAAAGACCACAGTAAACAGGATATACAGTGTGTGTGGAACAACAGTGGGAGGAGGAGAAGCTTCTCACCTCGGAGCTGTTGTCAAACCACCAGAAGAAGGTCAATGTTCTGGTGTGACTCGGCCAAACCACCACAGTCAGATTAGCCTCCTTCCCCCTGATGGCTACAATAGGAACGGAGAGATATACACGCTCCACTGGACCTGAGGCAGCAACGCACACATCCACCCATACAGGCATGCAAACATGTGTGAAGACAAATAAATGCGTGCACACACAGACACACACAGACACACACACACACACACACACACACACACACACACACACACACACACACACACACAC
>JBBMJY010000003.1:9054915-9115397 GCA_037833715.1 Toxotes lorentzi
CACACACACACACACACACACACACACACACACACACACACACACACACACACACACACACACACACACAAAACACACAGAAATTCAGCAAACTCTGAATATTCTTGTCATCACAGATGATGTACATTTATCTCCAAGTGTGTGCTTTTGCCTTTTCCAAGTATAAAATACATAAAAGTAATGCAAACATGACTGAAATAAATTCAGCAGAGTGGGAACGTGACTATCCATGAAAGAGAAGGCATCCATGCTATATGCACTGCCACAGGAATGAGTAATGTTTCTTATTCACATACTGGTGATGTGTAAAAACAGTGTGCTGCTGTCAGATCCCTGGCTGTTTTCAGCTGAAGCTGTCACTCGGTAAATCCCAGTCGTTCTGTAGATGTGCTTGATGCCATCATCAGTTCTGCTCAGGTTAGAGTATGTGATCTTGATGCCGTCCCCAAAGTCTAGCTGGATGCTAGTCCTCAGCGAGTCTCCCTGCGGAGGGACGTTAAGACATGGAATCTGTCACCGCGACTTAGGTCAGGATACTTCAATTAGAACACATACAAGCGAAGTAAGCACAGTCCACTAGTAAAGTGCTTGGGCTGAGAAGTCATATAAGCCATGTCACAAACACTTTGTAGGTGAATTTGAATGGAAGGAGACAGAAATTCAGCTGAGAAAGAAGAAAAGTAAAGAGAGCTACAGAGGTGAAAGAAGTCATAAAAAGTGTTCCAAAGTAAGAAGGATAGCTTAGTTTTTGTCTGGCCCCATCTTGTCAAATGATAAACTCACCCAAAACAATTAATGAATTTCCATTAGTGTTTTTCACCCTAGTTTTTCACCCAAATGAGAAAAAACACTTTCTTACTCACCCCCAGTGGCATCTAGTCATGCAGATAGCTTTGGCTGTATGCAGAGATATATCTGTTCTGTGAGATTTCTGCAGCCACACTAATAATAATAGGTTAAGGGCGCTTGATCTGTGGTGCTCACAGCAATGTCAATTTTAATTTAAAGAATCAGCAACAACTTGTCTTTTCAGCATCAGTGTTCCCATTACTCTGGATAATCCACAGAACACACTTTCCGCAGGTTTATTTAGTCTATTTTTCAGAAGGAAGTATTTCCAATATAAACTGTTCACAGTGAGATCTGAGGATTATCCAGAGTTAATGAGGACATTGTTTGATTCTTTTTTTAATCGCCACAAACAAAATTCCATTTACCCCCACATTATTAGGCTGGAGGCAGAAATCTCAGTGATATCTCAGAACTCTGGCAAATAAAAACAAAACTATCTGCAAGGCTACACCAGAGGTAAGTGGGAAAGTATGTTTTTAGCCATGCTAGTGACATGGCTCTAGGGGTGGTCATGTCTGTACCTCCACCACTTTGGTCCAAACTGAATGGATTGCCATGAAATTTTGAACAGGAATTCATAGTTCTCAGATGATGTATCCTAATGACTTTGGTGATCCTGACTTTTCCTCTAGTGGAATTTGGCTCAGACATTCATTGTATCCAGAGGATGAATCTGTGTGACTGTGATGATCACCTGACTTTTACTGTAGCGCCACCATAAGGGTTAAGGCTGCCATGTAATTTGGTACAGACATTCATGTCCCCCTTAGGATGGATTGTAATAACCCTGACTTTTCTTGTAAAAACCCTCCTTCCTTTAACACTACAATGACTTTTAAGTGATATGACTCACATCGTCCAGGTAGACCATGAAGGTAACGTTACTTCCAACAGTGGCTCTGAGCTCCCCTTGACTGGTGGACAGCCGGAGGCCTCGAGGTGGTCTGGGACGACATGCCTGCCTCCTCGGTGAGTACACGTTCCTCCCTCCCTCCTTACAATTATTGGACAAAACCTTCCGATACCTTTGAAAGATTAAAATTTTTTAAAAATGGAGCAAAATGTTTCAAATATTTAATATTTATCTTTGTAGTTTTTTTTTTTTCATGAAGCTATTTTACCACCGTCACCATTAGGAATTTGTTTTAATTTATTCCAGTTCTGAGCAGCTCCTCAGTTTCCTCTCTGCAATTATTTGTGGAACAATAATGTCCATCAGCAGCACATAGATTTCGTATGCGTACTCCCCTCTTTTAGTGTTCTTAATTCTGTCACTTTTCAAGTGTGAACACACTGCATACTCAACACCTGCTTAACATTATTATGTATTGTGGAACTGGGACACAGTAGGTCACTTTTTTCAGTTCTTCTCAGTCTTTTTTCTGAACCATTGAGGAGGCGAAACATTATTTTCTGTTTGTGTTCTTGACAACATGACAAACAAGCGGGACTAGAATAATATCGTTTTGTGATAGGTTGAAAATTGCGGGGGGGACACTTACCCTGTGCTGTTAAGGTAGCTTTGGCTGGTGCTACAGCTTTTAGCAGCACCATTTGGATTGAACCAAAAAGCAGGGGAGCACTTCCCATCCGCCTGGCGCTCCCACCCATAATCACTGCCAAAAAACACGACACTTCATAAAATGATAAATACTGCTACTCAAATAATCTAGCTTCTACAAGCTTTTGTAGTGGGGCAAATGCTTCGTAGTTGGAGCTTCATGGCATATTTTAAGACCATAACTAGAGACATGATTGTCAGACAAGCAGGATCAAACAGAATTTCAGACAGATGGATAAAAGATATCTAAAATTCATTTAGCAATTCATTATTAATTGAATTCTAATAAGTCACTTGACATTATGCAAATTCCAGTAGCATGATGAAAGTCCCTAACTTCCATCTACAATTTCCAAACTATAATTAGATTCAATGAATACACTCATCAGTTATCCAGTAAATATGCGATGTAAAATCGCTATTAAGACATATGAAGTTCAGAAAAATGATACTTCTGTTTTTGATTACAAATGTCTACAAGCAGTGGTTAATTAAGTACAATTGAATTCGATTTTCAAAAGAGAGGGACTGTTTTGTAAACATGTAATGAAAGAAATTAAGGATCACTGAGGATAAAAGTCTAAGTTACAGTTTAGTCCCAGTCGGGAAAGCTGAGAGAAGCAGTCATTACCATTCAAAGTCATAGGCTGTACAGAGGCACGGCTCAGAGGAATAGATCCTGGAATAGTCCTGGACCAGCATGCAACGGTTGCCTGGCCTGCGTTTCATAAAGATCTGCTTCTCACCCATCACACACAGCTCTCCCTATCAAACAAAGAAAAAGAGGATCTAGTTTTTCCACATGACTGAGAGAAACTCGAAAAAAGAGAGGGAGAAAACAGAAAGAAAAATTCCTGTTCAGGCATTAAGCGAGTGCACTGTGTTTACACAGGACATGCATCTCTTCAAGCTGACAATGAATCAATAATGTTCAATATTGCTGTTACACCTTGTTGTGAAGGTGCCATGTTTGATAATCTCCATCCATGCATCTCCTGCTAAAGATGCCCTTGTAGTCGATCTTGATCAGCTGCCACTCTGACCGATGGCTGAAGTGTCCGAAGAATCTGGAAGATGATTCACAGAAATGCAAATTTCAGATGAGACTATCCTGAGATACAGATATGCAGGTTAGAGATTTGATTGTGTATCTAGAGCAAATCTGTCTGTCACTTATCTTGACAAGACAACTTTCCCTTTAATAAAAGGTTTTAGTCATTGGGGAGAATCAAGCGTACCCAAGTGTTTACATCAACAGAGAAGCTAATTCTTCAAGCATGATATTTGTTTTATTCCTCCTGGACTGTACTTTTCTGTCTCTGCTTACGTGATAATGTGATTGTCAGATTCTGGCTCCATTAAAACCCCATCCACATACAGAGGTGCCAAGGAGAAACTGTGACGGTCCCACTTCTTTCCTTCATCAAGACTGATCCTGCATTTTATAACAAAAACAAAAACAAAAAAACAACAGCTGTCAGTGCATGAACATCTGTCCATCCACATTCATCTATCTGAGGTGGATTAATATATATTTTTTTTTACATATGCATACAACATCAAGCATCACAAGCACATCAGTTAAACAGTGAAAAACATGGCAAAAAGAAATATGATAAAAAGACTTCAGGTCATTTAGCTTTTGCCATGGTTAAAAAATGAAGCACCTTGGATTCTCTGCAATGTGAAAAATTATCTCGACAACAGGCTGAACAATAGAACAAATGTTTCTCGGCACAGCTAAATTTCTGAAGATGACAACACAACAGAAAAGACAGATATGGCTCAGGTTGTAACATTAGACATAGATTTGGGGGGTTTCAAATCACCTTTCTCAGAGCTTAATCACTTTTGACAGGGCTGTGATGTGCAGGGACATCAAAGTAGATAGTGTTACAAAGCTCCCACAATATGAGGGAGTTATGAGGGCATCCTCAGTCTCATATTTCCACCCCACTCTACTTCTCATTTACATAAAAGCACTCAAACCATCATATCCAACCAAGAGTACAAAGCCATAACAGACTCTCTTCTGTTGGAAATGATTCGGATTCTGTTTTGAAGCTGCAGAGCCGATACAATAATCATGCAAACTTGGTCCATCAGCATTTCAAAACATTAAATGTGATCATATGCTGCATCAAATTCGTCCGCCCCGCAAAAATAATGAAATTATAGCAAGTAATTTCTCTATACAACTCCAGCACCTACAGTTCCCATCTAAAGTTATTATGACGTCAGCGATTGTTGAAGAGTGGCTACACCTACCATAAGTGTCGAATTGGCGTCGCTGCATGTAAGACTGCCAGCAGCGCCCCTCCATTGTCAAGAAACCAAATGTTGTGCTCTTCATCAAAAATCTGAATTGATGCACATTGGGGAAAAAAAAAAAACACAATTGTGCCACTTATGAAAACACACTTTGAATATGAATTCATCATCTGTTTAAGGCAAACACATGCAGTGTGTAGACCAACATGGCTCTCACCTGTCTCCAGCTATTGCCTGCATCCGATGTTATAAACATCCCAAGGTTGGTGGAGGACAGCTCTGTTCCGATATTCCCTGAGCACAAAAACATGAATAATTTCACTCCATGTGTATTTACATAGCAAAGACTCCACAACCCGCCTACAAGTATATGCACAATCACCAGATAACATCATTAGAGTTATTTTGTATGAATCTGTGTATGTCATCATACTCCACCAGAGGACACATTTATGACTTACTGGAATTTAATCACCTCACCCAAAATATGAGATCTAGGGGCTGAAGTTTCAGTGTCTGATTTCAATGACAGAAAGAGGGCACTGTGTGATTAGTATTGTGTGTTTCTGTGGTTGCACTGATACAATTCAATGCATTTACCTGAGCAACTAGGAATACCTCTGGTGATGAAAAATTAGTCTCGCCATTTCTGTCGGCTCTAATGTGATCATTTGGACCTGTTAAATAGATTCACGACCTTTAGGTAACCCTACCTGTAGCCACAATGATTCCTGGTACAGTTTTTTTGCTGGTGATGGGTCCAGATGTGTAGGGATTCTCCGACATCTCCAGATGAAGATGCAGCGAACAAAATGGCTGTCAACAAAACGGATTCCAATACAGCACAGGACGAGACGCTATGTATCAGTCAGATCTTAACAGAAGCAATTATAATTAGCTTTGCCTTCAAACTATTCTTCCCATTGAGAGAAAAGCGCTAACATTTTCAGAGACCATTTATAAAACAAAGATACTTTGTTCTTCTCATCTACGCTGAAAGAAAGAAAATGGCTGAGAGGACACAGAGGGCATTTGAATTGTTTCATTCTAAAGCAAACAAGGCATGTAATTAAAATTCCCCAAGATGCACTGATAAAACTCGAACACACTGAAACACACACACACAAAAACATCAATAAGGCTTTTTAAACAGCTGAGGTTGTGTGTGTGTCTGCGGTTGGGGAGGGGGGGGGGGTGTTCAGAAAGCATAATGTTTAATGGTCACCTGTATGACACAGTGTTAAATAGTAACCTGCTATTAAATGAACAATATACATTATTTCAAACAGTCTCTAAAGAACATACTGACTGGATTAGGTGAATATCATGCCTGCTGAATAACAAAAGGGCCACATAATTTAATTCAGTGTAATCTAACATTCATTAGTCCAGTGTGACTACAGGTAGTAAATTGAAATCACAGAGGTTAATGGAAAGTCTGGACCCCTGAAACTAAACGCGATGACTCTCTGTGCCTTACACTGATAATAAGAATATTCCAGCCAAGCATCTCCTCTGCCATTTAAGAGGCTAAAAAGGCAAGCTGATGCTGAAGCTGGCACCTGGCCTTGTGCAAATGTGGCTCTGAATCAAAGAGCATCCAAAGCACAGCTGATGAGGTTGAAACATTTGATGAATGATATATGTCATAAGCTTCATTCCGCATGAATAAGAGCATTCATTCACTGCTGTCCAAAGGCTCACACTCACCAGAATGCAGTGAATGTTATTTCCAGCCACATCAGTGGCAGGAGGCGGTAGAAGGGCCCATGTTTGTCCCTTGTTGTAACTGATAAAAGTCTTGATGCGATTATCCACCAGTTTGTTGGCGAAATACATGCCATTTATCCCCTCAACCTATGAAGCAAAAGAGAAAAAGGACTATGATTTCATACCTTAATCACAGTTTTATTATATTAGTGATATATTATATTGCTTATTACTGCAGCTGTATGTTTAAAAATGCACTTATGGTCTAAGGGACTTTCCAGATTTAACATAATTTACTGATTTTATAGATAAAATTATTGCTCAATTATCAACAAAAATCTGCAGCAACTTTGATTATTAATTGTTTGTACTAATACACTGTTTGTATGTAAAATCTTAATGTGAAATTGACCGTAACTACAAAAAAGTACAATGCGTCCCCCTTAAATGTGTTGGCATGGAAATATAAAGACGCATAAACTGGAAATGCTCTAGCAAAGTACTTTAAAATTATACCTAAGTACAGTAAATGTACTTAGTTCCTTTCGATCACTTTCACTTTTGAGTCACTTTTCAAGAAAAAATGGCAAATGTTTGTTGGTAAAAAAATTTTGCTGACTTTATATGATTTTGAAAAGAACATTTTTAGGTTTTAGACTGCGGGTTTCTTAATATTTTATAGACAAATGGATTAATCAATAATTAAAATAATTGCTACTCTAGTCATAATCACAGCTTAGTAAATTCACAGACAGTTTTCTACTTCTATGTGCTTTAACTGGAAGGGGAATTTATGGTGCTTCAACAGCTGCAACCTGTGAACAAGACTAACCACACACCTTATAAAAGTCGACCAGTAGGTTACCGGCGGGTCCTCTGCTGGTTCTCAGATTTTCTAATGAAAGGGTAAAGTAGACCCCAGGGGAGTCTGAGATGTACAGGCTGTAAGTGTTGTTCTGATTCCACTCCTGAACTGCAGCAAAGACTTGCTTCTCATCTGTGCTGATGATATGCATGTCCTGTAGGAGGGTGTGGGTGAGAGAAAGAGAGACAGATGGAAAGAGAGATTGAGTGGGAATGACAGGTGTAAGCCACTAAACACAAAAGAGGCCATATACTGTCGAGGAGCTTTTTAATAAAGACTGACAATTTTTTCACAAGGGTAAACTGTTAACACAAAAAAAAAGAAACAAATGTAATGCAAAACAAAAACAAGAATCATGCTTCTTTTTGATAATACAGCTTTTAATATTTGACAGTTATTCAATGTCTTTGGAGCTTACCTTTGGCAGACAATATTTAGGTAACTTCATCCGCTGGAAGGATTCTCTCATGTAGGAGACAAAATAGCTGGCTCGTCCTGACTTGGTTACCTTCGCAATGACAGGACAAAGAAGCTTTGTCATTCTTTAAACAGATATATACATCTTTTAGTTTGAGATCAGTAATTTTTATGTGTACGTTTCCACTTTGATTGATTTCCATGAGTATGATTTTTTTTTTTTTTTTTTACTACATAGAGAGGACTGTGCAGACTGTCTAGAAAAAAAGAAAAGAAAAGAAAACAGGATGGGAGGTTCTTCCAGTACGTACAGTATGTGAGAGAACTGGCCAACTTTCCAAATGTGAAATGAGGACATTAAGCTAAAACATTTCCTGAAGGAGGTGTATTAATTCACAACGCATGACTGACTCGATAAAACGCTTGCAATTTTATTCTGCTTTCCACACTGTTGAAAGCAGAATAAAATTACAAGCACAACAGAAATAATTATCATTATCTCAATTAGTCCAAAGCTAAGAGGCACTGAAGATTGTGTTGGCTTTATCTACTGTGTGGCTTGAAGATCTTAATGCACTACCACTTTCCCATCCACTTACAGGCAGGGCAACACTACTTGATTGCTTATTTTCTAATCAACTAGAAGGATGGTGTTTGTCCCCCAACACACTACATTAGGACTCTAATGAAATAATCTATCGAAAATCAATGAGCTGCATTTTCCCAGGCCACATTTTTGAGGATGTTGCACTTGGCTGTTCCTTCTCTCCCAAGAGACTTTGGAGGTGTTGAAGACTGCTTATTTCGTTGTAGCCCAATCGATAACCTCATTACTCTTTGTCAAGTTAAATCCAACTGCCCCAAGCAATGAAAGTCACAAGAAAGTCATCTGTGTCACCTCAGCTCCACGCAGACACTCTCCCTCTCTGCGTGTCCTGTTATTTTCACCAGCATCTTCCTCATGTCTGCCTCTGCCTTGATGGTCAATCTCATCTCAGCTAAATGCAATTTGGGCATTTTATTGAATCACCATTTCTGAATCACACTGTGATATATATATATATATATTTTTTTTTTTTCATACATTTTCATTCTTACTCTGCAGCCATTCCAATCAAGTCTGTGGATTAAGTGTGCTGAAAGTGAAACTGGGTCACTGCTAAAGTATTGCTGCTGCAACATCATATCGCATCAAAAGATTAAATCTGTGGATAAATAAATTAAAAAGGAACAGCAAACATTTAGGGGTGTTTATTCCAAATGAAAGAGTGCAGAATGATTTACTACAAACACTTGAAAACTGCTGTCATTATATTTTTCTCTTTCTGAAATTTAGCTGGAGCCGACCAAGGATGACCAAATGCAGCAAGGCTGACCAAGAAAGAGAAAATTACTTAGCTGTGGATGAAAATCAATGACAGTTGAGGGCATTTGAAAATTTAATTTCTAATAATGACCCTGAATCCCGCTGTCTAATTGGAGTCAGAGTCAGAGTGAATGGTAATAAGGACACCCATCCATCTATTCACAGTTCCTTTGCCGTGTGCTCTTAGCGAGCAAACCTTTTTCAGGCATGGAGTATGTCTGTGCGGAAACATAATCAAAATACACACTGGGCCAGTGGGGAACAGGTGCATTGGGGAAAGCCATTATGTGGGTTTTGATGGAAAAGCATGAATTGGATGCACAAGAGACCAAAATAAAAACAAAACAAGAAAAAAAAAAAAAAAAAGAAACCACAAGAAAATCAAAGTTCAAGGAGACAGCAGCCTTTGCTTGAAAGGATGAGGACAACTGGTTTAGTTTAATTTAGAAAAGTAATCTATTACTACACAAACCTGGGTGAAAACATATTCATCCTGTACAACCAGTGAGTTGGTGTCTACATGTCCAGGAAAGAGGTACTGTCTGTTGCCTTCTGTGCATCGCTGGGCTCTGCACTTCACATATTGAGCGCCTGCAAAGAATCAAAAGGAAATCAATCAGAACTAAATTACAATCATTTACTTTCCGACAGTACTTTGTATGCACTGGAGCTGCTATACAGTATGTATATGATAAATATGCTTTAAGTTCACTGTTCTGAGACAACTTTAAACTTGGGTAATTATATGAAAAATATGGAGAAAATCTTGGACGCCGAATACAAGACAGAGGACACTTTCCAAAAGAGCTGAGATTCAGGATACAGCGGAAGCTGTTGCAGTGTGTCACACCACTAAAAAAGTTAAGGATGTTATTGTGTGAGACAAAGACAGTTTGTATGCAAATTCAAATACAGATTTTTCTCCCAACAGGAGGAATATGAGTGTCTTTTCCAATGCAGGAAACCCATATAATTGGTGTAAGAGAATATACCATGCTGCATAGAAGAGGGAAGTTAAGGTTGGTCTCTGAGACACAGGGGATAGATTAAGGAGAAGAAACATCAATCAACCCGCTAAAACTCTCCATTTTTGTCAAGAGACACCTATTATGCTTTACTATACTTCAGGGACCATTCTGAACAGCAGAACGGGTCTCATCTTCCCTGTGACCTCGCTCTAAATGAGAGGCAAGGGGTCCTGTGGGTCTTGCTACTGTGGCGGACTGGAGTGCTGCACTCACGGCCTTTCGCGATGCGCGTCTCAATGTGGACCACATCGGATTCTTTGTCCAGCCCCATTACCGCCCTTGAAAGAGCAGGCGGAGGAGAAGATAGAGAGGAGCAGAAAGAGGTGATGGGAAAGAAGAGGAAAAATGAGAATGAGAAGAAGAGAGACGGAGGCTAGGTTGAGTATCAGAGCTGTAGATGGACATTGCTATTCTGTGAAACCAAAACAAGATGTTTTTATCTCCAGTGAATCAGTCAGCGTAGAATCTGCGACACCAGCAGCAATTAATCTCAATTCACCAAAGCATCAACAGAGGAAACAACAGGGGGGGTGAGGGGGATAACAAAACATCAGCTCTTCCCATAAATATCTACCATAGCAAATGTGTGTTGTTATTAAATTGCAGGTAGCTGCAACACCATTTTGAAAAATAACTATTTGACGTAATGCGCATGAAGGAATGGTTTTCAAGAGCACAAATAATGCATTGTTTCGGGTGCCGCCATACCCACTGCGCTCTTCTTAATAGACACTGTCAGATGTCTCGCAATTCATGCATGTAGAGAGAAGATGTCCTCCAACCAGTGTCCTTTCTTTCCCAGCTAAAAAACACTCTTGGGTTCGACACATACCATGACAAAGAGGGATAAACAGGCTCACATCAATATTCACTGCCTTGTGCCTGAGCAGTCGAGATTACTAAATGACATCGACAACAAAAACAGCATGTCATGTTTGTGCTATGGAAAAAGAAGCACAATATTCCTTCAGGTCTACGTGACATGGATATAATCAGTTTTGTGCTTGACCGCCATGGGGGAGATCTGTTTTTGACAAGAGGTCACTGGATCCCTCTGACAGCATAGGGTCGTGAACACTATCATTATGCAAATCAGAATCAATCACTGTACAAGACAGTTCAAAAATAGGATCCACATAATCATACCAGTAGAATCGGCCTGGCATCACGCTGTCGTGAACAAGCTGCCATTTCCTCCCGAAGTCCATTGAACTGTACAGCTGCAAGATAAAATTAGGCCGAACTTCGTCACACTTAAAGTTTTAGGAGGAAGACATTGTTAATGAGCACCGCCACAGCTATCACCACATCCATGGCATAAAAACAAAAATTTTAAAATGCTAATGCATTCAGCATCATATTTTATCTTATCTCCACTTAAAAGTTCATTGTGGATTCACTCAGAAGCTACCTTGCTGTCGTGACTGTAAGCCAGTATCCAGTTCTCTTGTGCCGGGTGGAAGAGCAGGCTCAGGATGTTGAAGTTAATGGGATACTTCTCAAAGCTTGCCCCTTCATCTGAACTGATGAGAACAGCGCTCTCTACCTCTGGGTCGCTAAGCATCATTATCTAAAGTACAGAGGGCCAGAAGAGGGATATGGCATTAGAAGAGGGAGAGAGACAGAGATACAGTCATTTGACAGCAATTTTAAAAAACTGTAATTTGATGTCATAGGCTTGCAAGAGATCAGACAGAGGTATAAAGCAACAAGGAAATGCTGACCTTCCGTTTGTTGGTAGGGCAGACATACAGGTAGCTTAAAACTGTCCTTGAACCCACTTTGTCGTTGAGTTTGTTGTAGGTGCTTCCGTAATCAGTGGATCTGGTTAGAAACAAAAAACATGTTCCATATCTGATGAAAAAAGTCCATTAGAGACCTGCCTGAAACAGATTTTAAAGTACCATACAAGTGGTTTAGCATGTTTTAGTCCATTAACTGAAAATCAGTTATTTTTTCCATGACTGCATCTCCAAAGATTACCATATGTGTTTAGATTGATTTTCTACCATTCAGGCAGCCCTTTTTGCTTTAAGAGGGGGTAAAATCTACTTGCAGAGACTAGCTTCATGCTAATGCATTATTTTTGTTTGTGTTGCTGTCGTAAAGCACTCTGTTGCAATCCTGCTAGAAATGTGCGTAGTTATTACTCCATCAGTCATCTTGTGTAGTTGCTCCTTATTAAACCAACACATTTCAGCACAGGGTGGTGGTAGTCTAGAGTCACACACATATGGATATGGATATGGATATATATATATATATATATATATACACACATATATATACAGTGTATTTTTTTTTTTTTTGTGAAGTGAACTTAACTAACTCTAGGTTTAACATCAGCTATAACTATTTTTCCACCTGCAATCTTGACATCAGCCCATTCATGTTGCTGTCTGGTCTGATTCATGATTCGCGCAATCACTGAAAAATATTGGCAATGCCCTTTTATTTCGGGTAGTTATGGTCTGTCTAAATAGTTGTCACTAGGCAATTTTTGAGAAGAAAAACAAATAGCTAAAGTTGGTCTTAAAAGTTGCCAAATCTATTGAGGAAATCGCTACATCCTCAACTCTCTGTGCTGGTTTCAGGATGCACATGTACGCACAAGCACACAGGTGACAGGACACATATCACTGCCTGACTGTGGGAGACAGTAATGAAAATATATAGTGCAAGCAAGCTGTAAAATACAGAGAAGTGAGAGATGAACAGGTGAAATGAGGTAAGAGGCAGGGAAGGACGATGTCAGCTGCTGAAGGTGAAGCAGCATTCAAATAAAACAAGTACATTTTCCTCAATGAAAGGGGGGCTGTGATTTAGGACATCCCCCAGTTTATTCCACTGATCAACAACTGGTGACAGTAACCCACAGCAATGTGCCAGACAAAGGGAAGGAAGTGCAAGACTGCTAACTAAAGTCAGGGTGAAACGTAAACGTTGATGTAAACTATTTAAAAAAAAAAAAAAATTGGTCTTGAAAATGTTTTATGGGGTAGGAAATGCATTCGACAGGTTTGTTAAGTCTCAAGGATGCACATAATGCATTCTGGTGAGTGACACTGAATTTAAACATAAACATAACTCCACAGGGTAAGTTTAGCATATTGTAATATGGTTATGCATTAGCGCACAGGGGATAATCTGAAAAAAGCTTCTTGCCACTATATTAAAGGAAGCTCTAACTCCTCAAATGCTCTTTGACAATAACCAATAACAAGAAAATATTGGTATCAAGAGAAGCACAATGCAAGTTTGGAAACGTTCTGAATTAAAAAGGCTGACATTTTAATTAGGCATTTCCTATTCGAAGCTACAATACCATTCAGCAATAATGAAGCTTTGACAAACACAATATGCAAACTAAACAATCACCATATACATGTCAAGCAAGTCTGAAGTCTTTGCAAGATGATTTTCATGCTACACTGATATGTAATGAAAACATGGACTGTCTGCGAGGTAAGAAATCTATTTATGAACTTGAGGTATGCTTTGGAAAATGGTCAGTACAGTAAATGCAATTTGTAAATTAATGGCTACAACATCCAGCACAGGCATAGTCCTTGAATGTAACAACACTATGAGAGACAAACACATTGTAAGCCTACAATATGTAAGGCATTACTCTCCTTTCATGTTAGCAGATGTCTGTACACTGAAGACAGAGATGAAGGAATTTAAAGACATCCTTTCCAGAGCAGCGGTGAAATCCCCGGTTCATGCAATCATCCATTTTTTTTTATGTTAAATTAGTGCCAGAATGGAGAACATTGGTCTTTTCTGTTTCCAACTGGTTTAAACGTTTAGTTTTATCCTCTTTGTATTCTGTTTTCTTTTCAGTGGGAAGAGCTTATGTGTGCTATTATGTTGCTATAGTGCAAACAATTAGCAACAAAAAAAAAATCACACGTTCAAGATGAAATACATTATAAAAAGGAAAAATAAATGACCCTGTTCTTGGCCCTTAGTAATCAAATGGCCCATATGCAAATAAAATCATCTAGGTTTGCTGCAACATGTAAAAAAGCACTTGCTTGTCACAGAACAGCCTGTTCCTTGAAGTCCATGCATCTCATGACAAGAGTAGATGTGTTTGTCATCCCAGTCTTCATATTTCTCCTCACCACAAACAGCTAATCCATGTTCTACCTGAGTGCCTCTAAATGTAATTTCACTGCATAATTGGATAGATACCCAGAGTCTGCTAACATTGTCTGGGCATAAATCTGAATCTTCCCATTTGGTATTGACATTGTTTTCAAAGACTTACCCCTAAACACATATTTGTGCTTTAAGCACTCCTTTCAGTTAGTATATCTGTTTGTGGTCGCGGCAGTGGGGGAAAGCCTCTTAAAGGATGTTATTACATCGTGAAGTTTCTTTACCAGAAAAGGCAGTCATCTTAAAACACAAAGGGGCTTGATGCGTGTTTAGATAGCTTCTGTAAGTCACCCATTGATCTGCACATTGCGTTTTGCCACCAATAGTGGCCTGGAGCTGTAGTCATAAATCATTTATTGTGTTATCACACAAATCATTTACTCCCGTTTCTTTTCATAACATTCAAATCTCTGCTTTTCTAATACCCATACTAAGAGCCTTTGTGCACCTCCTGAGGTACACTCTAATTTACTCATGGTGCCATTGTTAAGCAGACACCTTGATGATGGAAGACCTCCTGTACACAATATGGGATTTCAAAACGTGTCAAGTCGGGTGTAAATCTTAGCGGCGCCTCTGGTGAAACAGATATTAATTTGAAACTCTATGCTTGGCGGACTGATGGTCTCTTTTCCACATGTATCTTAGAATGAAATGAGTTCTCTGCAGGCTATAGAAGAGGTGAGAAAAAAGGCATATCAAAGACTGGATTGGGCTGTATGGTATAATCCTTAATGAATTCCATTCTTATTTATGACCTGACAGGGCACTGTAACTCACCTCTCAATACATACTGAATGGTATTACTACAGCTATACTGTAGGAATTGCATGTCAATTGCTTCTGAAACAAAAGATTGTGGATGACAATCAATCAAAAACTGCCATCAGGAATCCAAGAAGAATCGAGGGCAACCGGACTTGGTTGTAGATTAACTTCCATCAGGAAGTTTCTAAGTCAAAGGAAAAGAGCCACAGATCCAAGCAAAGCATTCCTCGGACAAGTCTTCCGGTTTATCTTCCAAAAATAGCCTTTCAAAAAGTTTCTTTGCTGATGATGGACAGAAAATGGTTTGGAGGTCGGGCCTTTTCTAAAACGTTGTTGCAGTCTTAGCTGTGTTATTGATGGGACTGCAGGAAGCAGGAGGCTTCATTCTGAACCGCTTCAGATTGCTTTATTAAAACATACTTCATATGGGCTTCCAGTTTGATTGTTCATATCCCAGCAAGGACGAACACAATAAATCATACTTACAGTATACTGCAACCTCTATGAATATATTATTCTTATTGCTTTTAGGGATGTGCTTTTGCATTTTTAAAAAATTCGTGCAATGATGCCATAACCTTTCATTTAGATGGAAAAGGAAAAGTAGCAATGATTAAAAACAAACTCACCTCCAGAGTGAGCTCTCAGTAACAGCCCCCAGGTTGAAGTCATACAGCTTAGTCAAGATCAGGATCACCTACAACATAACAGCAACAGACACATTTAATTACATGCCAAGATCTGCACTAAAAAGCCTTTGCATAAGTGCCTCACCAGCATACATTACCTGTCTACACCTAATGACGTGGAATGAATACAACGTGTCTGCTACATCCCTCTACTAATAAATATCAGCCTCATACAGTATGTTATCCCAATGACAAGTGATCCTTGTGTTGTCGGGAGATGTCAGTCTGCCGGTGGCAGAATCTGAAAAAAATCCATGTGGGCTGTCAAGAGTTGTGTCTGTATTTCATGTGGAATAATACGTACATGACAGCAAAATCTGAACATAATTGTTCAGTGAACTATGAAAAGAAATGCAGTCAGTGGCTGCACCACACCACCATCTCTGATTCCTTTTATATACGTCTGTCTTGCTTTTACCTTCAAAATAGTGAAGCAGTTTAGATGGAAGAGCACCAACGAATGTTGATCTCAAATGTTGATGGAATATGATGTGTTTTTTTACTCATTGGAAGACGTCCAGTTCCAGTTTGGGCTAAATGCTTTTGCGTGTTCTCTGAGGATGGTTGGACAATGTGTTTCTGGGGAAACTAAAATGTGGCCCATAAAAGCCTGCCAAGGCACAGAGGGCAGAGTGAAATGGTGTGCAAACACATTATTGTCACTCCAATGGCATTATAAATGACTTCCCATGGGGATGCTCATAACTCAGCATAGAAGGGGTGGGGTGGGGTAGAGACTTTGGGGCAGGACATGGAAGGAGGGAGGAGGAATGGTAGATAATAACAATCAAGGAGTAGAAACATGGCATAATATGACAATTTTTTTAAACGCCTGAAAGATAGGTCAAAAGCTCAATTACAGTTAGTTTAAACACATTAACCTCATGGGACCCGTGGAACGAGTCATTAAACCCGAGGAAAGCCACACAAGACTAAGAGGAACAAAGACATGTCTCTAAGTCTGCTTTGAAAATGTTAAAAACCCAATTGACCCACAATTTAGCCATCAAATGGCCACTGTGCATGGCTGGGACTATCTGCATTACAGGTTAATTAACCAATCACACAGAGAGATAAGCATTTGCATAACTAAATGCACCATGTCTGCAAGGTCCAACACTGGAGTCTGAATCAATTTGGAGTACAGACTTAGTTAAATGGCTGTGATGTTAGGCCTAATTGCCTGCTTTGAAAAATAGATACGAGAGAAAAACTCTGCCAAACTGTTGATCGTTTGTCTCTTCAGTTCTCTTTTTCTAACAACAATGACTCTGTGTCATGGGACATTATAAATACTACGAGGTAAATTGAATCTGGAATTGATTTTATCAGTGTCAAACTAGAGGCAGTTCATTCCTAACCAAAGGGATTCAAATAGCACAGCAAATTAACTGAGTGAGCAACGAATAGATGTTCACAGTTTTAGGGGCTTCAATCACTCGCGCCATTTTGCACCAGGATCCAATTTAATCAACTGCTCACGAGTTTAGATAAGGATGTAACATAACCTTTAAAAATAGCCCCAAACGGCAAAACTTGATAACAAAAAGCCTCTCAGCACCCAAGCTGTTCTTGCCATTAGGAGCTCTATCTTAACTGTTGTCATCGTGTTTGTGCTGTCAGCTCATTAACAAAAGCTGACCCATTGAATTGGGTCAGTGAAGATCTACCTCAGGGACCAATAGACTAGTGAGGCAGATGACTGTTTGGATGATTTGTCCCTAAGTGGATACATGAAAAGTACATCACTGGAGACTGTGTGTTCGCACATCTTCAACATTATTGATAGGCTGTGCATCTGTGGCTCAGGTCAATAGGGAGCAACTACTATACATGCAAATGCTGAGACCAGTAGGGAGAGCACATGACTAGCACAGCAGATGTGTGACTTGCACTGTGAAAACCCGACAAATGAAGCTGCATTTAACGCAAAATTCTAAGAGTTTATGGTGAAGTCTTGCATTTATGTAAATACTGGGAACAAACAGACACAAAATGGCTTCCAGAATTATTTTGAGCCTTCTAGGTAAATACAATTCTCCATGCATATCATTGCTCACTTGCATACATGAAATTAAGTAAGGACCCTGGAAAGCCAAAAGCAGTGCATTTATTCATGTTTATGTTTTATTGATGTGAGCAAAGAGAGCTTTGCCCCAGGAAAGTCAACCAATCATTTTTCAGATTGGCTCCCACCCTCAGAGGAGTTGGGTTTAGTCATCCTTTTATCCTAACAGTCACTTTCTTTCCCTTCTTTGCTTCCTTTTTCTTTCTTTCTTTCCCTTTTTCTTGTTCTCGCTCTGATTTTCATTTTTGCAGTCCCTCTGTCTTTCTTTTTTTTTCTTAAAACAGGCTGTCTTTTGCTGTGGCTTTTTTGCATCTAGAATATTTCACAAAGAACCTGCACATACAGATAAAAAAGAAAAAAAATATCACAGTCAGGTGCTGTTTGGCCATGCAAAGATCTTGACTCTTTCAGATGGCTGAACAGGCAGCCTCCATGGCAACAAAGGTGCCGTAATATCATTGTGATATACTGTAGCCACTCAACGCAAATGTCTCATGCACACAGAGATCAACATAATCCTCTTGCACAAGGCGTTCAAGCATGCAGCATATGTATGTACTGCGCATTCACAGACTGTTGAACCAAATCAAATCTTCACAAATTCCATATCAGTCTGTTTTCTTTTTTTCTCTTTTCTTCCTTTTTTCTTTTTTTAAGTGAAATGCTCAAATTTTTAAAGTGCTTCAGTGGGACGTGAGAGGCATCATAACACCATGTTGGTGGGCAGAAGATTTTCTACACAGCTCGCAATTTAGGTATGAATCATTTCTGTGTTTGTACTATAATATGGCTATTAATAAAATGAAATAGACTGTTGCTGCACATCGGCGCAGTTTTATTGTGCTTTCTAACGCCACACTTCAAATGAAACCTGTTGCTTATTTAGCCCCCCAGTAAAGCATCATTAAGATGGCACCCCTCAAATATTATTTCTGACTAATTGGGTCGTCGAGGGAAAAAAGGGGACCCTAACTCAACACATCACACCTCCAGATCCTTGTTTCTTTTCTGCTCAGGAGTAACACATCATGGGAAGTAGGAAAAATCTTTAGAAATGTGAGAAATGTTGCCACTTTCATGTAGATGTGCCACTGTTTTTGAACCTTACCGGAGGGGACAACTGAAGAATCTAAATTAATTTCCAAGGGACCCCCAAAGTTGAAAACAGTGAATGATGTAAAGGCACTTTGTAATAACTCTGCTAACGGCTCGTGCCCAGAGAAGCACTGACACATATCTCCATTTTATTTACCTTTAGCGTCCTCTGAAAAGTTCACTGTTAAAATGATACACATTTACATTCTCATGAATAGACATAAGCTTTTGTATACTGTACTGCAGGGTAAACACATCCACACACAGAGCCATCTCCAGGGAGTAACCCCTGTCTATTTGCCTGACAACTCTCTGAAATGAGACAACAATAATTAAATTCTTTCTTAAATATAAGCTTTCATAATAAACTGATTTTATTTTTATTTTTTTTTATTAGCTGTGACCTTATCATATGTGATAAACAGAGTAAAGATGGATTTTGAATCCACGGAGTGATGGAATTAAAAACAATTCTTGAGTGCAGATGTTCTTTTATTTACCTGTTGTGTGTAGATACACCTGTACATTGCATGTGTGTATATTTTTGTGAACTTGTGTTTTTCTATTTTCCAACTATCATTTATCATTTTAATAATATTAATAACTTAAACCAGAAAAGCGCCTCAGTGAGTTTAAATGTCTGTTACAGGAGTGGTTTAGCCACAAAAGCAGCAGCACACTGACAAAGAAGCTCCCCGCGGTTTTACAGACTTTAATAGTGAGTTTCAGTTCATTGTTTAGACCACAACTTTACAATTCTGGTTCACTCTCCCCGCTGTCATGACGCCAACATAGTGGAGCATTTAGCGGCTATGGAACCAGAAATTTCCCTCAGGAGTTGGTTGAGACCAAAAACCAGACCTAAAAGAAAGTGAATATATATATATTCATCATCAGGTGAAGCCAAATGCAACTCCAAATGAATGAAGAGAAGTGAAAAGCAAAAGACGTGCTTTGAAAGAGGAAGCAGGCTGAAAGCACGGACACAGTGGGAAGAGCCACATATACCAAATAATGCAAATCCATCGGGGCTCCCTAATGCATCATGGCCATTATCAGGCACCAAAAGCTGGCATATCAATGTGAGAAGAGCAAGCTGGGACTCCATTGTTCACCTCACTACACTGCATTTCACCGGCCTGTACACACAGATGCAATCCTGTGAACGCAAAAATAAAACCTGTTTCATTTGTTGTTAAGCTCATTAGATTCTCAACTTCATTAAGGGAGGGAAGACAGAAGCCAAGGGCAAGAAAGAGTCATTTGAGCAATTTGACAAACACTGTTTTCTTTAAGTCAACTAGCTAATTAATGTCCTAGATCTCCTACCCACACAGAGAACATTTCAGGTCTGTTGTAGACTATCACTTTTAATTTTCACTTGTTGTGCTATGAACAAAATGATCACCAACTAAGCACAAGACAAAAGATTGTTTTGTATCCTTTGCTGAACAAAATGGCCTTTAGGGAAAACACGGAAAAAAAAAGTACAACTACCAATGTAGATATAGAGAGTAATCTTCTAAACTTATGTGTGATGACACATCAACCTCTTTAGATATAAACAGTAACTTTTTTTTTCCCCCAATCATAAGATTTAATATTAATATATTCATGCATCCATTAGAAATCATCTGATGCAAACACCTGCAGAGAAAAGAAATACAGTATTGGTTACACATTTGCATAAATTTCTTTAAGGCTTGACAGCGGTGAGGCCAAAATCAAGATGCACTGCAAGTGGGTGGAACACAACATCTTGATTGTGGCTCTGTGAGTACATCTCCAAAGTAGAGCACTTAGCAGAAAAGACAAACGTCTTTTAAGAGAAATGGTGCGGTCGAAGCAAGGCCTTACTCTGTCCTCATCTTATCAGAGGACAAAATTGATTGTTTGTACTTTTGTGGGTGAAAACATACTCCAGGGGATGCTGCTTTCATCAAGAAAACCCTAGTGAAAGGTCCCTTGTGCATTAGTCTGCCGTCTGTATTTTTGCTTATCCTCCTGACTCCTGAGCTTTGGTCATATAGCCCTGGTGCTTTGAGCTTGAGAGGTTTCAGCAATCAATTCAGTCCATTATGGGGGGGAAATTAATGAAATGGGCTGAATATAAAAGGGTTTCACTTCAAATACAACTCTATTGTTAGGAGATTTTGTGGACATATTGTGTCTCTGTTGCTAACAACAATACACAATAAATTGTGCTGTTTGCTATTAGTGGGGAAAAAAAGATTGTGATTGGTCCGCTTCTTTCTTTCTTTCTTTTCTTTTTTTTTTTTTTAAAGAAAGCTTGGGGTAAAAAGTCAGGGAAATATGTTTTAATGGACTAGGTATAGGAATACACACTGCTCTTGAAACCTCTCTCTTCTCCTTTTGATGCTGACTTCGCAGCACAATGCACTGCAGTTTGCACTAAAGGGTGAAAAACAAATAATGCAGCATTCAAGGACAAATTTGATGGCAATTTTAGAAGTCATTTAAACGATTTGACACATTTGACAAAGTTTTAGTCACATCCTGTGCAATTTAAAATGAATCTGATGCATTGTAAGTGGTGTGGAGAGCCAAAAATACAAAATCTTCATTTTACTCTTACAGGTTTTTATATTCTGTGCCACTCTTGTTTGCTCATATTTAGTGGTCAGAAGTTGAAGACACACTAACATGACTGCATTTATTCTTTTTGTGTAATTCTGTTATTCATTAAGCCACGGACTTACAGCGGTTAGAAATTCACCAGGGTGAAATATGATAATATAAATACAAAAGATAAAGATAAAAATCTTAGGTAAATGAACAGGTTCTTTTGAGCACTAGTTAGCAGTTAGAACTCAGAGCAAGGCAACACCATTCAGACATTTCTTACAGTGTCTTCTGGTTCCTTCACAGCTTTGGCTTCTACTGGCTCTGCTTCTGCCCAAGGGAGGGGGGGGGGGGGGGGGGGTCGTCTAAGCTGGAGCCAAAAGCGGTAGTGGGTCCAAATTGAGATTTTGGAAGAGAGAAGCTCTCCACCTAAAACGACCCCCTCCGCTGCCAAAAGTGCTGTGAGACTGAGATCATGAGCTAACTGCATCCCACACATCCCACTTTTGTCCTTTCTTCCCCCGGTCACTTATTTGCATTTTTCATAATGTGTAGAGGCAAAGACTGGCAAGTCTTTAAAGTTTAGTTAACATTCAGTTCCAAATTTCTATTTCTTCTAGAAATTATATTTGCATACTACTTATTTGGTTTACCAGTTATGTTTAGAGGGAAACATGAATGCTGTGGGGATTATGTTTGGTGAGAGCATCTTTTCCAGGAAATCAAAAACTACACTAATGTACTGCACTAAAGTCATACGAAGATGGTCTAGCCTAAGGGTGGGCATCAGTGGTTTTCTGCCCATTTGGACTTCTTTTATTTGCTTGGGTGGGGAGGTTTGTTATGAATGTTTTGTGCAACAAAAAGTTGTATAGAACATCCAGTGGATTCCTTCTCCTCTCCTAGTATTATGATTGAGACAGGGCCCTGAGTTCAATGGGCACAACACACAGTAACTAATAACTGATGACCAACAAAACCAAACTCAGTCATTTCAGTTCATTACAATGAGGTTATCTAAAAGATCTGTGGATGTATTTTTTAATTACTTTGAATTTACTGGATTATGTATACTAATAAAGCAGATCACCAACTGAATGCTTAATTTTTCACCTTGTACTTGTATTCAGCCACAGAACAGAGCACAGTTCTAAGCGGCAAAAATCCTTCCCACTACAGGAAAAACCTGATAATGTCCAATTCTGATTTTCACGATGAAAAATTTGGCAAGACCAGTTGGCCTCCAAAGTGCAGGACTTTGAAACCACAGGCCAGGATCCTGAAGTCCCTGAAGCAACAAAAGCACTTTGGTTCATATTAGGGGATTATGTTACATGTTAATAAAGTAAAAACATCATGTCTTGTGCTTCGTTTCACTGATGACTTTTTCAAAATTTTACCAAGACCACCATCTTTCCATAACGTCCACCAAATGCTGTGAGTGTCTAAACTTAATCATAGCATGATTCGGTTTCTACAAGCCGATATCCTACTACATGATCAGACATTTTAGGAAAACAAAAGAAATGCGTTGTTAGTGAAGATTTTGCAGGTTTGCTCAGTATCAACTTTTTGCGACTTGTCAAAGAAATGAATGCTTCCTCATTCTGTTGACAGAAAACATCACCTTGGCCGCTGGGTGTATCTAATTACATATTTATTGAAATTCATGCTACATGGATGCCTTTTAACCTGAATTGTTTAAATGTGACATTTTGAGCCATTTGTTTGTTTGTTTGCTTTTGTCTTTGTTTACATGCTTGTTTGGTCATGAAAACACTCAAATTTAATGGTGTTTAATCTTGATGTAAAGTGTGGAAAACCACTTTTTGAGCATATTAATTTCTGAGACTGAATGATCCATATTTGTCACACACAGTTTAATATCTGTCGTGTACCATCCTAAAAGCTGCAGTAAGCCATCTACACTTTCCAGAAAATCTCCATATCAGAGAAAGACATGTTCAGTTGAAGAAAGGCAACCGCAGCACAACTAAGCATAACATCCGATAAGATGAAACTTCAGCTACTTGTGTGGAATATTGAGCCACTGAATGAAATTGAGTATACACAGCAAAAACAGAAAAAAAATAGAAATGAAAGGGATTATAATCAAAGATGGTCATTTAAACTTTGTAAACAACACAATTTAACTGTCAGAGTGTGTCATGTAGCAAAGCAAGGCATGAAATCAGGAATTAAAAGCTGCTGGTTTCAGCTTTAGTGGTGTGTGAGATGGTAGCAGCAGTAAAGCTAGAACACAATTTGATGTTATTTCAAATTCAATGCTTAGCTGTTTAAATAATTTACAGTCTCATGGCACTCTTATTAATGACAATTCACATCCACTTCGATACAATCATTAACTCATGTAAATGATGTGTAGGTTGTGTCAGGTGTTACCTCTGCACAAATTTTGATTCATATTTTCAGTTTCTGAATAACTGCCATAATTTTGATCAATACTTATATAGCCTATGATTCTGACAATAACTCAACTTTATTTTTCTTTTTGGTTCAAAGCAACAGCAACCAGTCATATTAAAGGATTTGTTCCCGGATATCCATTGACTGAGTATTCTGTTTTCTAAATGTGTCATTTTGTGTTTGGAAGTTTTCCATCATCTCCATTGATTGCGCAGTGTGTGTGTGTGTGTGTGTGGTGCTTTCGGCTTGGGTCCTTTGTATCTCACTAGATAGGAAAAAACATTTTCCCCCCGCAACTAATGCATTCCTGTCACTGTAAACTGCCAAGTCAAACCATTATTTAAGCCCACTGCCACCTGGGCAATCCCAGTCATCTTTAAACATGATAGTAACTGCTGTGGCGCATCAAGCAATGTGCTGCTTCGAGGTATAATGTTACCAAACCGGGGTCACTTGTTTTGCTTGATATTAGGAGTAATGAAACTAAAGGACAAAACAAAATCAGACATGACCTTTAGGTGTAAAAACTTTTCATCAAGTGGCACAGTTGTGTTAACTCCATCACCATGATGATTAATAAAGAAGCCTTCTCGCAATTTGAATTCCAATTTTATGATTTTCCCCAATCAGAAAATGCATAAATTTGTTTTCATAACCTAATCACAGCTATAGTATGTGTCTACCACACTGTGACAGTTATTATACTAATTAATCACATGCAAACCTGTCAAATATGATTCTGCACCCGCTTTGTCACTTTGATTAAAACTGAAACATAAAAGTGTGTGTAACTTGAACATTCAACTAATGGCAGGCCTTTATTTGCTGCTTAAAATGCACTTTGTGAAGCAAAACTACGGTCTAAGTGCTAAGGAAGTGCTGAGAGCCTATGTTGATGTGATGCATTACGGTCCCTGAGCACAAATGATTCATGAAACAAAAAAAGGATGCACATGCATGTCATTTGAGGAGTAAAAACTAGGATTTCACTGAATTATTGCTACACAGCGGGTGAAACTTGTATCCTGTCCGCCATAAAATAAAATAAATGCTTCCTTTTTCTCAGCAAATGTTTAAAAACTGCCCATCCAGGCTCCTGAGCAATTGTTTTTTTCTGTAGTAATCGGCAGTCTATACTCTTACATAACGCGCAGGATTGCTGCAGTTCCTATCAGCATCTTACAATCACATCAGTGGACAGTGCACCCCTAAAGGCTTGAGACAGGCTGGATTAATGAACAGATGTACGGTGCTGACAACCCGAGGGACAAGGAGGTAGAAGATGAAAATGGCTGGTAGAAATTTTTTTTTTCTTGATGTTTGTTTTGTTTCCATTGGCTATCAGTCTAAAATACATATTTACTTAAAAAAAAAACATATTATATATATATATATATATATATATATATATATATATATATAAATAAATCTGAAACTTAACTGTCAAGCAGCTAAATCATATAGTGCGTTAAAAGTAAGAAGACCAGAGGTAGATTACAGAAGTATTATTTATTAAACAAAAAAAAAACAAAACAAAAAAAAACACAAAGACATTGAGACAAAAAAGGGTGTGCAGGTCTCGGTACCACTTGCTTGATTTGTTATTTTGAGCTGTTGTATTGTGGTTGGGAAGATCTGAGTGAGTGCAGCATTTGCGGTTTGTGTGGTCTGTTGACAAATTGAGCAATATATTTATAATTTTGTTCTGTCTTTCCAGTTGGGTAATATGGTTTTCTTGGCCACAGTTAATGCTATTAAGATGAAAGTTTGGAGATGCTGTGGGATGGTAAGTGAGGAGAGATCGCCTAAAAGAGAGATGGAGGAGGAGAGAGGCATGCTGAGACTGAGGATTTCGGACAGCATTCCCATGTCCTCTGACTTAAACTGCGTGACTGGTGTTAAGAACTTCTGAGTTGTCTATAACGGAGAATGTATTGTTGCATATAGCTTGCCAACTGATGTCTGATTAATTTCTGTCTAATGTCCATTTGTCTATTGGTACTGAAACTATTGTCATGGTGAGAAAAGAGTTTGTTAAACCAGGGACAGTAATTTTTTGGGAGGAGTGAAGTTGTGGACATCTTCCTTTTTGATGGTCTCTTTCATCTTTATGTACTGGTAGTGCCAGTGGTGTGGTTTGTTTGTTTTGTTTGTTTGAGAAGGTCAAAAATCATGAGAGCTGCCACTGTCAAGGTGCCCCAGGCTGGTTCCACCCCCTGTGTCCATGCAGAGCAGCTGATGGATTCCTCACTGATTTTAAACATAGGATTATACCAGATAGGAGTGAGAGTAGAAAGAGATAGTTTGAGGTTAAATATGTCATTAGCTTTCCACTAGGCTGTTTGAGTGGTATTTAATGGTGTTCAATTTGAGGCAGCTGTGGGTCTTAACTGATTTATCTCTGAATGCAAAGTGCTGAATGGGGAGATCTTTACAGGTGGTCTGTTCAATATCAAGCTAAGCAGGATTGGAGTTGTTTGTCCAAAGTCCAATATACAGAAGCTGGTTGGAGAGGAAATAGTGGTAAAAATTTGGTGCATTGAACCCACCATACTATTTGGTTTTTGGTTTGTAGTTATTTTGATACTGGGCCCCTTTTTGACTTTCCACTAAAATGTAGTGATTGTTGAATTTAAGTTAGGAGAACCAGTCCGGGGGGGACTGACAGGGGTTGTGGCAAATAGATCTTTGGAAGAATTTTCATTTTGAAGATTGAAATGCGGCCAATTAAAGAGAGTGTGGGAGTTTATTCCATCTATCCAGGTCTTCTTTGGTGCTATATAGTAAGGTGGTGAAGTCAAGTTTGAGTTTGGGTTCATTGAAACATGGATTGAAGGTATTTAATAGATTGAGGTGGAATCTTAGACTTAGACCAGTTAATGGAGTAACCATTAACTCATCTTGAAAAATAAGGGTGGAAGAGGAGGCCAGAAATGTTTATATACAATTATACTGGGCATCTACCTAAAGCTTGGAGTTTGTTGTTGGGCATGAGTAATACTGCTTTTCTCAGGGTGACTGGTTTATCCAAATTCTGTTCTTGGGTTGTGATGAGTTTTGGGATGGAGACATTCCTCAAAAAAGCAGTAGCAGCTTCTTTAGAGGTGGTGTCATGGCCAGGGGTGTATAGTTTGGAGTAACAATGTCCAAATGTTTCATTTATTTCAGGGTGATCGTGTGTATTGATTCCAGGGATATCTTCTACTGATGAGATTTTTCAGTTTGCCATTTCAAATGATTAGCCAGACTATTAAGTTTGTGTTTGGCTTTGAGTAATTCTTTGCTGATTGTCTGTAGGCACGTGAGAGGCCAGGGTGTCCAGTCACTTCACCTGCTGCAGTTGAAAATGTTTACAGTGCAATGCAGTTTCTTCTTTTTTTTTTTTTTTTATTTTGAGAGTATGCTATTATTCTACCCCTTAGAATTGCTTTTGCTGTTTCCGAGACAGTGCTTATGGTTATATCAGGGGTGCTGTTGGTTTCTGGAAAGGATGCCCATTACTACTCAAAATACTTAAAATCCGCATCTGTCAGGAGTGAGATATTGAAGCCCCTTCTAGGTAGGGGATCTGGGTGAATTCCCATTAGTAATTTTAGGGTGACAGAAGCATGATCTGAAATAATATAAGATGTAGATGTTGGATTCTACACTCTGACATGTATTAATTGTATATGAGAAGTGAAAGGGCTTACAGGAAGTGGAATTAGAGGAGTGATCAAGATCTAGATTTAATACAGAGTTAAAATAATATGCTAGAATTTTATGGGAATTGGGAGACTTGGCTAATCCTGAAAAGAGTGAAAGAAAGAAAGTGGGGTCAGTGTTGGGGCAGTAGATACCTGCTTTTGTCATACTGTCTTTCTCAATGTTCCTTCCGGTCCTTCAAGATCAGTTACAATTGATTTATGAGAATATGGTATGTATTTATATTCAATACCAATGTCCTGATGTCACTGAGGTTCTGCGGTACAGTGTGCTTGTTGAAGCAGCTAATCCATGAAAACTTCCCTACATCTATAAAACAGGAAAGAACAGGAAAGACATGAAATTGAAGTGGAGAGGGGAAGGAAAAAAATTGCAACAAGAAAAACAACAGCAAAGGTCTTAAAAACCATGTGAGAACACTAAGCACAAAACCAAACAATACAGGCAACAGCATGTTGGGACAACTGTGTGTAAGGTGGCTTTTCTATTTTAACCCCACTATGCCTTCTGTTTGGTAATCTAAAATTTAAAAAAAATCAATTGTGTGATGAAATGAATATCAACTTAAAAGCATAAATGTACATACTTAACCAAGTCATACTTACATATGTACATGCAAGCAGCACACACAAGCAGATGCCCACATGCTGGATTGATCTTCCACAAACATGTATACACACTCCTGCATCTGAACAGTCCTGGTAAAAATCATGTGCAGCCCTGAATTTCCAGTGCATAACTCAGAATATCTTGAGAAATAAATGCAAATGAACCAATTTTATATATCCAGAGTATTTTATTAAAAGGTTACTGAACAAAGGAAAAAATATAACACAAAATGTATCCTAGACACAATTATTGGCACCCGTTTGATAAATTTAAATGAGTTCCTCAAACAAAACAAAAACAAAAAAACAAATAAGACTCACCTGTGCTTAAATTTCAGTGTTCACATAGTGAATTAACTGCATAAAAAGTGGCTAGTTGTATCCAGTTTCTTCTCACAAGGGACAAAGGACAACAATGGTGAAGACAGAGAGAGCTGTCTGAGAGCATCTGAAATCAAAATATAAAACAATTCCAAAGGCTACAAGGGAAAGATCTAAAAGTCCCTGTTTCAACAGTTCATAATGTTATAAGTTTCACACTCATACTGTTAAGACACTTCCAGGATGTGGTGCTAAGAAGGAACTCAATGAGAGAAGTCTTGCATCACTTCATTTATAGGTGACAAAATGAAGCCCATAAAAACCAAGAACACCCTTCCTACAGTACAACATGGTGGAGGTTCTATCATGCTGTGCAGCTGCTTTCCTGCCTCTGGTACTGGAGGCACTGAATGTATCGAAGGAAAGATGATATTAGAAGATTACAAAGGCATTTTAGAGCAAAATCTGTTACCCACTGTCAGAAAAGCAGAGGTGAAGGTCTTGGGTCTTAAAGCAGGACAATGACCCAAAGGACTCATCCAGCAGCCCAAAAGAATGGTGGAAAAGGAAAAGATGAGCTGTTTTAAACAGCACAGTAATGAGTCCTGACCTAAATCACACTGAAAACCTTGAGAGAAAGCTGAAACCTGCAATCATTGCAGAAAGGACTCCTGCAAACTTAAAAGAGCTTTAATGGTGAATAGTGTTAGCAGACAGGTGCAGAAAGCTTCTAGACGGCTTCAAGAAACATTCAGAGGCTATCAATGTTCCCAAAGGTTCTGCAACCAAATATTAGTGAAGGGTGCCAATAATTGTGTCTGGGGTACATTTTGTGACTATATTATTTCACTATTATGCAAGTTTTTGTTTTGTTTTTTCTTCAGTAACCTTGGACATTTTATTAAAATATTCTGGTTATACAAAATTGGTTCATTTGCATTTATTTCTGAATATATTCTGAATTACGTACTTGAAATTCAGGGGTACCAATAATGTTGACTGGGACTGACACCACACACACACACACACACACATACACACAAATCACACACTGATTGGATGATATGGAGGTGGAATCCAGTGCATATGGTTATAGCCAGATGGCGATGAAGCTGCCACAGTAGACTTGACCACTACTCACAATAAGTTAGGGATACTGTATTGTATTGACAATAACAAGGATAGCCCCAAATAACAAAAATTGACAATGTCAGTAGCGGGTCCACCATTTGCCGCAATGACAGTTTGACAGCGACGTCTCATGCTCCTCACTAGTCTCATGATGTTGTTCTGAGACAATGCGTTCCACTCTTCCACAAGTGCTACAAGCAGTTCTGCCAGGTTACGCGGGGGTGGGGTATGATCATCCAGTCTCTGCTCAGACCTGCCCAGACCTGCTCTCTGGGGTTCAGGTCAGGGGACATTGCTGGCCATACCATATGAGGCACTCCGACTTCCTGAAGTTGAGCTGTGACAATTCTGGCACGATGTGGTGGAGTATTATCATCCATGAACAGAAAGTTGGGGGTGTGCTGGCAGAATTGGGGGATGATGATGGGTTTTATGTCTCTGAGGTAAGAACGTGCAGTGACTGAGCCATCTACAATAACCAAGAGTCGGTTGCGAATGGTTTGTCTGGAAACCCTAGTACCATAGTGCATAGGTCCTTAGGTACTGGTCATCGTTGCGGTCTGTCACTCAAGGGGCTCCACTCCTGGGTCTGTCACGAACTCTGCCAGTAGTTCTGTGTCTTGATGCAAGTCGACTGATGACACTTTGAGACACACCAAGTTCACAAGCAACATCTGACTGCCTGCCACCAACCTGAAGGCACGTTATGGCCAGGTGGCGCTGCTTGTCCGTTAAGTGACGTCGTGTGTTCATGGCTGTTTGAATGATGAACTAATACGGATGTACTGATCGTTCATGGCATAGGTAGTTCCTTTTAGTTCCTTTCCTCTGCCCTTTACAAACAGTTTTAAACATTATGTTTTGTACCAATGTGGTGGTGGACTTGGTGGAAGATGATGTTGTTTTATGGAGTCTTGTGTTAGTTTCAGGGCTAAGTGTATGAATTTGTTTTTAATTGCATTTTCTGGGGCTCCTTGGGTTTGTTCAGCTATTCCCATGAACATTAACTTGTTGCACATGATGTTGCACTGCATGTCCAGAATGGTTTCTTTCAAGTTTTTATTTTCGGTGGAGATGGGGGTGACCTTGGCTAAGAGTGTGTTGACTGTAAGTTTTAACTCCTTGTTTTGTATGTGTAGTGTTTCTATCTGTGATTGCCTGTACTCGCCTTAAGATCTTTTATGTCTGACTGAAGTAGAATTTAAGTTTAGCGATTTAGATGTCACAAACATGTCTTGTCTGGAGATGTTCTCACACGCTCATCTCATCACACCAATCCCCAAGATATTCTAATACAAAGTGTGTCACAGGAGGAAAACAATTTGTACGAAATTTCATTTAATTTCAACCACTTCTGATTTTCATCAAACATAACATGGATCAGAATTCCCTTAGCCAGCAAACATGGAGCCAGAAGATCATAAAAAGCTCATGAATAAAAAATTTTACATTGTCACATATTGGCTCCTTAGACTGAGAGTCGTGACTTTTCTATTAGTGATTTTACCCATAGTCAGAACTGCAAAACCCAAAATAAATGCAGTGCCTGTGTAGAATATAATAGAGAAATGTGGGAAATTATCAGAAAAATGAAACCACATTAAAACTTTTCCCATTGTTGTACCTGAACAGTGGCAGCTTATTAATGCTCTTTTCATCATCCCGTAACACCCACAAACTCCGGACAAATGCCTCTGTGAACTGGGAATCCATTCCATTTGATTTTATGGATCAAGGAGTTTCTATGCAACCAGTTCTGGCATGTTAAATGGAATAGCTGTCTGTCTAATGAACCAGTTTTAAAACATGTGGCCCCCAGGGCCGTGCCATTTCCTCTTTTTTATTGTCTATTTATACCGATGAGATTATGTGCAACAATAACTGCCTTGTTTTGATTAAGCATGCGGGCAACACGACCCATGAGGCTTCTCCGATTCCCTGTCAGTCGCAACAACAACAAAAAAAAAGAGACAACATTACAGCTGATGGATTGGTCTGACTCTCGCCACCTTAGAAGAAACCTAAGAAAATTCCAAAGAGAATTACTCCACTCCCAAGAAGAATAGTAGACCTCATAAATGTCCTGCTTCACCTAAAGCAAGTTTCTAATAGAAGGGCAATGAGGATGACCAGACCCTTCTTCTCAAGGTAAATGGACATTATTTCCACCATCGCACAGTATCATTTCTGCAGCAAAACCTCAGGGGATGTGATGTCAATAAAGATGCTCATTAACTGTCCTCAGCTTCAACACAGTGTCCTAGTTTGGTCAGCTGTCTGTGAGGAGCTTCCCAAAATGGTCAATCAGGAGCCTAAAATCATTTGGCTGCCAATAACTCCCTGATCACCAGCTGGCTCGCACACTAAGACTTTTGCCTTTTGGGGGAGGGGGGTCTCTTCATCCCTTGAGTATGGGATGTGCTGCAATGGCTGTTTAAAAAGATTACTAACATAGTCATATCACAGCTTGAACACCCATGTGAGGCAAAAGACTGAAAAATTGACTGACCATGCAGGATATCCCCAGTCAAGTGTATTTATTTGTTTTTTTTGTTTTGTTTTTTTTTTTGTTTCTGTCTTTACGAGACACACCTTTTATAAATCGTTTATCTGTATATCTCCATTCCCATTCCCATTCAGGACAGATTTAAGAAGAAACATGCTCAGTCAATCAATATTACATGTAGTTAAGAAGCATGAATTTTAAAAGGGTATTTGCGCAGTATATGTTTTATTCCCATGGTCGAGTCTAATCAATGTTATCTCCCTTAAAGTCAGAGACCAGAAATGACTCCAGGCTTTGATGTCTCAGACAATCACAGATATTGAATAATAGTTGATATACTGATTTTTGGACAGATTTGAGGTCTCACACGATGAAATTCTTTATCAAATCTGAACTCTGAAGATCCCCCGCTGGCACTTTCACCATCACCTTCTACATCTTTCTCATTTCACTCCCTGTGGGATTTTACATCTTGGCCAGATCACAGGCAAAGTCTTGAAGTGAATATTTGATAGAAATACCCTAGACCACAGGAATGGAGTAATTTTCCTTCAAATGTCCCTTTTATATTGGATTTATTATCAGTCATTTACATCTAATATAGCCTGAGCTCTAACATCGAGTCATAAAATGCCATCAATTTAAACTGCAGTTTCAGTCGTACTTTTGGGACCCGAGACTGGGATTGAGACAGACTGTATAAATCAAAACTGTTGACTGGCTGCAGTGACAAGCCCATCAGTGATGATCCAGTGAACACTGTCCAGCAGTACAAAAGGCCATCAATGGTGAAGACATCTCAAACCAACAACATATTTTCATGCAACCCACAAATCAGATTTAAGGTGTATTTCTGGTGTATTTCTGTAGAGACCGTCCAAGATAATACATCAGCATCGCCAAAGTCTGTGTTGCCTCTAACGTTATGACATTTCACTAAACAGAAAATCTACCAGACCAGAAAACACAATTAGAGATTGAGTGATATAATCCGTCCAGTGAAATATATCTGCATTTTTGGATAATGTAAGAATATTCTCAGTGTTTCTGGGACACAAAAATCTTCAGATGTGGTCCCAGATTAATGTTGCTGCCACATACCCTTATGCCCAGCAAACAAGGCTGATCTGAATTACCTGAAGTAAAAAGCCAGAGAGACTCCTTTCTTTTGCACAAGGTTTGTAGTTTTAAGATCTTTGTACCTGATAAATGCTGGTACTTGCAAACACTTTTGCATCCTGTATATGTAAAGGAAGAGATAAAAATCTCCATGGCTTTGTCTTTGTGATGGTAAAATGGTGTGCAAACAGTGTGCGTGCAGCTGTGATGTGTGTGTGTCTGCGTGAGAGGGTGGGGGGTGGTCAGGGTGGTTGCTGCAATGTCTTGTCATCCATTTAAGTTGTGCACATTCCCATCAACCTGTTCTGAAGTGCAAGGCATGGCACCATTTCAACAACTAACATGTTGCAATGCTGTATTCATCCAGGCAATTAGATAAATATGAACTATGTGAGTCAAATGTCAACGACAAAGGCATGGCTCATTTGCCAAAAGGTCAGACTAGGTCTCATCAGCTTCACATTAAGGGCCAGGTTGGACACAATCCCTTTTAATTGTAGCTACTGCACCTTCCTGAGAGACATTACTTGATTATTTCATAAATATTTAATGTGTTGTGATTGCTGCCAAAATACCTCCACCTTCCCATAGCTCAGTGTCACCTTAATTTACCTGGAGGGGGGGGGGGTAATTCTTAATTTAAAGTTCAGTTGGCAAAGAGTTTGTTGAAATAAATGTTCCTGCTCTAGTGTTTTTAAAAGAAAAGAGCGAGAGGGAATCCTGCAAGTGCACAGTCATTTCCATCAGTCCACACAAACAGGCGCGCAATGCGCATACAGTCACAACCTCTGTGTTGGCACCAACAGAAAACATAATCATGACTGTGAAAAGAGGAAATGCGTTTTTCAATTCAAGACTCAAGACTGAAATCATTCATATGAAGGAACGAATTCACCATCGTACGCGCTGAAACAGCTGTGCGTAAAAATGTGACAGATTCATGTAAATCTATTTTTAAAAATTAAAATTTGCATTTCAAACAGAAAAAACGGAGTAGCATTATAACAAAACCTTTGTGATATGATGAAGTGTGTTTTTGTGAAATTAAAACTCACGCTGCTGTTGTGTCCGGACCAGTGCACCATCGCCTGGTTGTGTGCCGAGTCTCCCGACAGAGCAAAAGTAGAAGTGTCCAGGTGCGGCTCACTAGGTCTCGGGGTAGACCCTCTGGCTTCCTCCCCGGTGCGCCGGTAGTCGGCTCTGGAGTTGGAAACACCTTGGACAGTCTCACCAAATCTCTCTCTTGTCCGCGCTTCTCCACTTATATCCACATTATCGCTGTATGTTGGACCCACACTCCTTTTTGCCTTCTTCCTTAGAAAAATACTCGCTGTAGGTCGACTATGGTTATCCCCGGAAACCATACCATACTTTTTACCAGGTATTTGCAGACCACTGTGATAGTTAGGTGCCGTTTCGACGCCGATCGGTGCCTCACTCCTAAGTCCGCTCTGTGTTTCTTTCCCCTCTTGCTTGCCATTGCTCGGGTTCAAAGCACCGACGGCTTCCGTTTCAAAAGCGTTTAAAACTTTTGTGCAATTATCGACTTTCGGTGACACTTTGACCTCCGTTGATTTTCGGGTTACACGTGCTTCCAGCGGCTCAGCCTCCATGCGATAAAATCTGTCGTTTGCTCTGGGATAACTTATTTCCGCTTGAGCCACAAACTTGGAGTGAAAAGGGTTGAGCAACACGAAAGCCAAAAGAGAAAAACTCCAAAATGACCACATTCCCATTGTGTTCTTCCAAACTGACCGTCAGCGGAGGGGGAAAAAAAGATGTGGCACAGGTATTCAACTTCTGAAATATTCAAGGTATCATCTTTACGAGGAAGGAGCTATTGAGCAGACCCGCTCACGTCCAGGAATTTGTCAAAGTGAGGGACCAGTTGGGGAGGCGCTGCGCATCAGGAAAACGCGCCGACAGAGAGTTACTGCAGGAGCTCATTGTTCATGAGAATGTTCGAAAAATAAATAAATAAACGGCATCAAAGTATTGAAATCACCCAAAGTCGTTTTGAAATTATTATATGGTCTTTTTCCGTCTGGGATGGCAGAATTTTTATTCGGTAACGTCTTGAGCTTTTTATGTAAACCTATAAAAGTTATCCAAAACAGCACTTGATTGACTCGGAGCTGTTGACAGCAAAAGTAATTTGTGCTTAGCAGAACAGTATTGTGTTTACGCTGTGGCAACATTTTTGCCTCTGAAACGACAGAAAAGAAAAATATCATTTTCTTGCATCAATCAACGCCGGATTCACCTGTCAGCTGTGTGCAGGCGCGTGCGCAGGTGTGGGAGTATATTTTGAGGAAATTCAGATGGACTTCCTGATAACGATCCAGACGACTTACTTGAATCATTTTGATGCGTGGAGCTGCAGAGCTGCAGGATTTTCTACCTGTATTTCCGGTGACACTTTTTTTTAATTAGGCCACTAATACAGTGCGCCTCAGGCCTTATACTACACAACAGCCCAGGAAACAAGAAGAGCTTTGAAGTCATACTATGAAATGTTTGCTGTCATCTTCATGACTTGTGGTGTCACACAGGCAACAAGCCCCCAACAACTCTGTTTTAATCTTGGCACCTTTACATTTTGTATTATTCATTCATTTTTACAGTGCACATTTGGAAAATCAAGCTTTCTCCAAATCAATATGCTATTCGAAAGGTATTAGTTTCAATTAGTGGAGCCAAATGAATCCTGAATGGCAATTCCTATTTCCTGCTGACAGAGCTCTCTGTCAGTTGTTGCAGAAATAGTATGTCGTGTTTGTAAAAAAAGAAAACAGAAAGCCTTTTGGAAAACTTATAATGATGCCTGGTCATAAGGAGTTAAAACCCACATTAGATTCATATATATCCTTAGGAAGAAGCATTAGGAGAAAGATTTCTGTCTTCTTCAAAGATGACAAGCACACATTTGGATCACAAGGAAAGGACAAAGAATGCAACCAGATATGTCCTTGTATGTGTGAGGGAAGATGTTATATTTTGAGATCAAGTGAGAGCAATTACTCCTATCTGTCAAGGTTGAACCAATCGAGGACCTGAAGATACTCAGCGCAAACTTCCACAGTTGCATGAACATGTCAAGTAGCCCTGACAGTTATGAGACTATACTGTATAATTGAAGAGGCGACTGCTACTGTGCTGTAAACTGCCCTGTATTACTCTTCATTTGATAGAAGATCTGAAAGCAGGTAAAGCCATGTATCACGCACATTTTCAGAATTCATATTAAGGACTTAAGCTTGTTACTGTACTGTGGGTGAACTCTGCTGCGAAATCATGCATCTGCTGAGCTGTAAAACATAGTGTGGTGGGGGAATAAGAAAATTCACCATCCTTGAAAGCTGCACCGCAAGAGCCGAGCACAAAACAATCCAGCGAAAGGACTGACATTGACATGAGTTCATTGCACCCTCTGATCTCGCACACATCCTCAGACAGTGCAGTGAAAACAGCAATCAGAAGGCTACCCAGTGGTCCTATCCTCCTCAGAGGCCTCACTTCTTGGTCACCGTTTTTTGGCACGGCTGTACAAACAAATTGAGATTCATACAAGTGAGAGCTCTGGGCAGCAGGTGCTACTGTTGCAACTCCGCCTCACGACAGACAGCTCATTCTCTCTACAGGCCATTCCCGCCAGAACGCCTCTGCAATGAGGGGGTAATTGGACTGATCACACTCTGTTTACCCATTATACTGCTAAAATGAAGTGGGTTGTTCCCAAACACGGTGTGACAGGCCGGGGAGGGAGGAGGAGCCTCTTCCATCAATGACACATCTTTTAATCTGCACTAACCTTGGGCCGAGAGAGCACTGCATGGCTTTCGACGTGCTTGTGTGTTTGCGTGCGTGCATGTGTGTTACAGAGAGAGCGTTTGTGCTTTTATGTGAGGAAATATCAGTGGGTGTATGTCTATGCCCCACATCCTGCGTGTGCTTAAACTATGACAAGGAATATTGCATATCTTCCTGGGTGGAGGACATCTCAGATTCTGCATAAATCTGAGCCACAGTGAAAGAGAATAAGAGAAAAAGAGAGATGAGAGGACGAGACTGAAAATTGTGTACATCAGTGTGGCTCATTCAATTTTATGTGCTCCCCAGTGTAGATCATTAGCAAGATTATCAGATGTAATCATCTCATTCTGGTGGCGCATAACTCAGACAGTCCCTGCAAACGGCACCATCCCCTCTCCTGTTTCTAGTGAAGACAGGGAGCAAGCTCTAAAGCTTTCAGGACAAAATCCCATTTGTGCATCCGCTGTCTGCATCCCAAGCTTGTTAGTTCCAACACTTCAGTGATCCCGGCGGAGCGGACGCACAGGCAGTAGCAGGAACCATAATGGCCATCACCCAGACAGCTCACACTCACATGCAAGAGATGAACAGCAAGGTGCACTCCCCACTCGGCTATACCTGTGCCATTAAAAAGAGAAACTTTCTTTTATTGCAGATGGCAAAACACTTATTTTGTACCTCCTTCGTCGTCTAGATGAAAGAAAGGCATTTTAAAATCACAGTGGGAGGAGTAGTTTAGGACAGTTTTCCACTGCAATAAACTGGCCCTGTCATTGGAAATACAACTGTCCTCATTGGTGAATCACTGTTTTACTATTATCTCTTTGATGTCTTTGTTCTCAAGCCTTTGCCTGCACACGATGAACACAGGGATGAGCCTGTCAAGATATCAGTACAATGTACTTGATCTCCCACAGCTGTCGCTCATCTTTCTCACACAGCTGTAATGTATCAGTTTGCAGAATTTTCTCAGATGTTCTGGGTCAATTATAGTTTTTGTTCCTTCATCCATATTCATTAACATAATAAAGATATTCCCCATTTATTACATCCTGGATGTGGTTGTAATAGTTAGCCATTAAATCTGTTTGTTGTGATTACACTGTACTCACCAAAGTAACTGCTGTGATCTGGGAAAACTGAGACTTTCCTACAACAGAGCAGGATGTGGCAGAAAAAAAAAAAAAGTAACAAAAGCAATTAGATGATCAGACAGGTTGCAAGCCAACAATTTAGCTACATTATCTAAACCATTTTCTGTAGGTGCAACAAAAAGCGTGCATGCCTTGAATGCAATAATCCATTGTTGCAAATCCTGTAAATGGAATTCACATTTATATACAACAAATCAGGCGACAGCAAATAGGTTTTGAAAGAAATGTGATGCCAACTGAATTACATTTTCTATCAACAAAATGAGAAAATGATATAAATGAACGCATCTACAAAGTCTTGAGCTTATCAGTAAAAAGCTTACAAGGTATTTAATTTGTTTTTTTCCTACAGTACAATCTCTGCAATACAATATTCACTATTAGCAATTAAGCATGATAAGGGTTTTATGGTTATTTTTAGGTCCTTACAGCACTTGGTTAAGGTTAGGGAGAGTGCATTGTCTTGGTTAAATGCTGAAAAAGGTAAACTCCAAACACCTCCCTATGGCTTGCATGCAGTACATGACCAGGACACAAAGTCCACGCAGCAATTACGTTCCTTTCAAAATGTAATTGGTGAATCTTAATAAATGTGCACAGTTTCTAGGAGACAGGTTTGCTCAGTGAACAGAAAGTGGTCTTGGGTCTTACAATGAACAATTTGAGTTCTAATTTTACAAATACACATGGTTTGTTTAAAACCTAATCATCTTACTTTGCACGTTTCTTGCCTCATCTGACTTCATTTTAGAGATCACTGTCACTGCACTCCCAGATTTCAGAATCAGAATCAGAATTATATTCTGCAATTATATTAGTGTTAATATCACCGAAATACAGAAAGAACAGAATAATCCTTTAACATGGTTTGCCCCAGCAGAGAGCACTGTCATTTCTCCTTTACAGGGTTGGGAGTTTGGATGTTCTCTCAGTGCTGCTCCCACATGCAAGTCAGGGGAAATTCATACTCAAAACTGACATACCTAGCTAGGAATGTGTGTGACTGTCTGTTTCTATCAACCTGATGAACAGCCAGCCTTCACAGGCTGATTTCCTGTCTTGCGCCAAATGTATGGTGGGAAAGGCAACAAACCTTGAGCAGGGTTAAGATGAGAGGGAACATGAATGAATTCTTTCATTCTTCTGTTAAACCACATCTCAGAGAATATGTGTGTGTGAACGTCTGTGACTCCAAATAATCTTTTTGATTGTACTTTGTCGAATATGTCACCACACTCTGGCCCGGCAATTATGACCAACAGATATAATAACACAATTACGAAGCTGGTCTGTTCACTTCTAATGAACATGTTTGTTTATTGCCACTGGAGAGCGAACACCATCTGTTATCAAACTGAATTTCTTTGACCCACTTTGAAAATACCAGATCTGTCTCTTAAAGGGAAATGCCAGCAGTTTTATGCAGAAGGGCAGTTTGACTGGCATAAATGAGCAATTAATCTCAAGTGAACCTCAGTCCAGTTGTTAGCATTTGCCACTAACTGTGACTTTTTTTTTCCCGACAAAGACAATCGTGTGCACATTTAATCTACTGAATGGAGCTCATCTTCAGTGTCAGACAGAGAAAGGAAGAGAGAAACAATCCAACCTGTGAAGCCATACTTATGTATAATGAACCCTTCCACAGACAGTGAAACCATATTTATGCATAATTGCATTACAGTATTTTGAAGAGTGAAATTAAAAAGGAATCAGTGAGGAGAAACAGTAACTCTGCTCATCTGGTGCCAGTTCCTAAATTATAAGGATGATTTTTCTGTCTAAGAACAACTGAAATGGTATAGTTCTGGTGAAGCTTATTTCATTTTTATATAAATATGATTTTTTATTTTAAAATTAAGGCAAATACTCCCTGAATCTACAAAGTGACCCCAGTTCTCACTGGAACAGTATTAGTAAGACATCATCCATCATATGGACGTTGTGTCTGGTTTCTAGTTCCAGGATATCTTTATGTTCAGATAACTACTTGGGATTTCAGACCATACTGTGGAGGTAATATATGCATGCACAGATTTAAAAAATTTAGTGGTATTCCTATCTGTGTTAGTTCCAGTATGAGTGGATAACAAACAACAACAGGAATAGATTAGATTAGAGAAGTGATAAAGAAAAAAAAAATAGCATGACTTCATCCAAATCCCTTCTCTCCTTGTTAGCATTAGTATGATGTTGGGGCAGATTTATAGCAGTATAACATGGCAAATTAAAAGGAACCAGTACGTGTCTGGAATGAGAACTGATTGAAAAAAAAAAAAAAAGCCCATCCTTCCCATCTTCCCTGCTCCAACATCATAAACAAGTAATGGTTGTATCAGTTTACTGTTGTGTTATATTTTATGCTGACAAGAGAGAAGCCAGAGGAAAGCAGCGTCTTCCCCATTATGGATTTTGTCCCACATTTACACATCGGCTGTGTAACTCGGACTTTCAGGGGGCTTCCTTCAGGCTTACCTCACAGACTGAAAGGAAAGTCAATACTGCTTAAAAACCCTCGGCAACTTTTCCGCAATTTTATTTTAAATGAGCACTTTAGAACTCGGCCAAAGGTGAAGTGTTCTCTGCTCCCTTACTTTTTTTGAGTCTATTGGCAAGCAATTGCTTACCACCAACAGCCCTTTTCCTCCCACCACACATTCCCACACACATGCCCACACACACACACACACACTCCTTTTTTGTCTCCCTCTGTTTCTTGGTCTTTCTGTCTTCTTTTCAAGTACATTCCCACCCCCCTACCCCACCCCAGCCTCTCTCTGTCTATGTATCTCCACTCGCACTTCCTCGCTTCTTTACCATCTCACCCCTTTTGAAGTCTGAGACAGCTCGAAATCCAACGTGGTTCTTTTTTGGACAGCCAAGGGGAAATGGCTCAGAAAGAGGGGCTCAAGTTCGATTACAGCTGTTAATCAAAAATCTACACTGCCCAGCATGGCGTGATGTGAGAAATGATTTTGGTTTCAATCTGTCAAAGGCACTATATGTTACATGCACAGACCTATATGAAGATATATCGTACATCCACACACACTTACTCTCTGGGCAGAATTAGAAAAATGAAAACTCGCTGGGAATATACAGAATACACACCCGTGAAGATATGCAAGAGAGGACAAATGAAACTGAAAACAGAACAAATACACCACCAAATATCCAAGCTCAAGCTATTGTATCATCTCCAGCTCAGTGCAACTCATTCACCACACAGCTGTAATACTATTCTGCAAACCCTGGATTGTGTTCTGTGGCAATATTATTGAACATTCACTCTCAACGATTTTTAAAAGCCATTGTGTGTAGAATTGTTATTGTGATTATATCTCTCAAATCAAATCTCAATCATTGTGATGGCATGTTTTTGTTTCCAGATAAATGAGACAGTTGACAGCATTCATTTCTGTCTGCCGCATTGATATTTGTTTGATTGCTTTTTTGTGAGTGTTTATTTTGATACTATCACTGTGAAGAACCAAAGTACGAAGTTTTCTAATTCAGTGATAATTGCAGTGATTATAAGTTTTGGGAAATTTACCTGAAATTTTTAAACAATTAGTTATTGAAAAAGCAATTGTATGACTTTAATAGCAACTCAACAGAAAAAGTAAATAATTATATCACCCATTACTTCTCTTAATTTACTCAGCACAGCTCTGGCAATTATACTTTTAAACAAATCCTTTGCATCTACATGTCAGATATTCTGTATTTAACATCCTTAGAAACAGGAAAGAAGACACTAGTTTAGGAAGCAGCTAGCAAAAATAAATTTAGAAGGATTTACTGACCATCAACTCCTAGCTTCACATTGTCCTCCAACGTTCACATGCCCTCCAACTCTGAACAAAACAAGTCGATTCCTGAATGTGGGTTTACCAGTGGCTAAAATCAGCAAGCCAACCAAGCAAAGAACAAGAAGAAGTCTCAAGATAAGCACAAGCAGTCAGGTTGGCCAAACTGTAAACTATTATCCAAACAGTGTGTTGCAAACATCCATCACAGTTTACTGACAGATATCTTGGCCCAAGTTTGACTACCGCACTTGCCAAAGTTGTGCACAGCTAATGCACTAAGCTTTACAAACTTATAATAAAGGTTGAGGACGGGAGATGAGGTCTTTACTGGAAGCAAATGTGAAACAGTGAAAACAGCATCTGCAAAAAAATAATTCTTAGACCAAAAATAGTCATAGAGTAACAAGGAAGCCACATTCCTAAAAGCATAGATAAGCTGTCAGTTCAATTGTCTTAGTATAATCAGTGAAAGAGCAAAATTAACGCAAGCCTATGTCACTTTTCACTAAGGAAGAAAAAAGTCAGTTTACTAACTTCTTTAACTGTTTACTGTTACTTTATAGTCTACAACTGCTCTATTATGTACCATTATTCCATATTTGTCACCTGTGGTCAGCATGCCCATGTTTCAGACAGTTAGAAAGAACTATCTTCAGCGACAAGTCCTGCAACAGATGGTCTGGCCTCCATGGAGCCCCGATCTCAACAACATGGAGTCAGTCTGCGATTACATGAAGGGACAGCCTAAACTGTGGCAGGTTCTCCAAGATGCTTGGAAAAACCTTCCTGCCAAGACTATTCATAGCATTATTTTGAAAGCTTCCTTTAGACTTTAGAGCATGAAATATTGGTCTACATTCCTGGTGATTGGGAATTTTCTAGGCTCTGATTGCACTAATGTTTTGTAAGTCCATTTTGGCAACACTGAACACAATAATTAATAAACACACTGTACATGCCATGGACACTGTTGTTTTTTTTTTTTTTTCATTCCATTGTGTAATTTGGGACTAAATTGTGGAAACATTTACACACTCAGAATTTAAATACTCAAATAAAATGGCGGACAGTAAATGCAGTAATGTCATTTTAGCAACACATAGAGTTAGATTATTATTGAGATTTTAGGTGCACTATCTTTCATTTTTCACTCTAAATAAAGTGGTTTAGCTCAAATAATTGGGCTAAACTGTTGCCTTGTTTACAATCTGTGGGGCTGTCTGATGGCTCATTTCTTGTGCTGTCATTGTAGAGATGATTCCAAGTGGGACAAAGCTTTGCTTTTAATAGTACAGAGTAATTTAGAAATGAATATATTTCTGAATGAATGCATGACTGACAAAAATTGTCATTTCAGCTGGTGCTGTTATTTATCATTATTCTACAATTTAAGAGTGCCTGGACTGAACAGTATTAATATGGTGTTCAAATCGTGCTTGACCTGAGAGACCACTCTATGGTCTCAAGTGTGTGGGTAAACAATGATGTGCCTTTGGCAATGAAAGCCGATGGCACAAAATGGTCACCAGGTGGGGCTGATGGCCTTTTGCCCCATTGGAATTTCTTCTGGTTTTTTTTTGTACTGTTGTTGTCATTTGACTGAAGCTGGCTGAAGTTAATATTTCTGAGAGCAACAGCGCTTACCATGAACAGAGTAGATTGTCTTCTACAATAAAAATTTAAAAGCTTGCCTTTTGAAGAAAAAAAAATTAGATAAAAACACTTCAGAAAGACTGCTAAGAATAGTGCTGGTAAAAAAAAACAACTGCAGGTTTAACATAGAGTGATTCGCCAGAAAAACTGCTAGCCTGCAAAAAATAGGCAACTTTTTGCCTTCTGTGTCATATTCAGAGGGGGCGGCATGTGGTCACGAAGAGGTGAACAGGTCTGCAATATCTCAGGCCTCCTTCTGAGAGGGTTAAAGGAACATGAAAGCAGCAGGAGTCATCTAGACAACACGGTAAAACTCGGCTTGCTCAACACAGCAAAGATGGCTATCCTTCACTACTCTACGACTACTCTCACTGGGCTGTTACTAGAATGAATACTACTGATTGAAGATGTCAGCATTCATCCACTAGCTACCCCCTTTACTTTTTGCATCTGCATCATTATCCCATCTGGAATAGTCCCACTACCTTTCATAATCATGCAGTGGAGTAGACTGATGGCGATGATTACATGCCATGAGACCCACTTAATGGTGACAGTTGTATTTTTTTATTTTTTATTTTTTCACTTTTCAGTTGGAATACCAAGCTGTCACATTTACAGGCTCCACTGTAAATCTCATGATAAAACCGTGCAGATAAAGGGAGTGAGAAGGATGTATTAAACTTTCTCAGTTCTCACAGCAGTTCCCACAGTAAAAAATGCACACTGCACCTTGAAGACCAGATCAGATCAGAGCACAGCATACAGCTAATTATGAAGCCAGGGTCAATTCAGGCTGAAATATGGAGACAAGTGAAATGGAGGAAGGATGAGAGTGCCTGAAGGGCTACACTAGACATACTACAGATGGATATGCAACTGTACAGACAGTAACACTCATTGCTAAGAAACACTTTTATTTTAATTCACCATTTTATATTGCATGAAAACAGGTTCATGGTAACATTCTTAATAAATATCTTACTTTACCTGTATAAATGTACAGCATAATCGAATGTCAAAATGCTACGTTCCTTAGTTCCAATAAAGGGAAATCTTAATGTTACTGCATACAAGGCAATGGTGTGCTTCCGATGTTGTAGCAACACTATAGGGAAGGCCATTTCCTTTTTATTAACCTGACAGTACCACTGTGCACAAAGTGAGGCTCACAAAGGAATTTGTTTTCTGAGTTTGTGGTGGAAGAACTTGACTTCCCTCCACAGAGCCCTGACCTCAGCCCCACCAACACCTTTATGATGAATTGGATTGTGTCCAACCTCATTCATGTGTTTGTTGATGAATGGGAACAAATGCAGAGGAGTTGAGGCTGCAATAGCAGAATATTAATGGTCATGGATTTATAATGAACTGAATGTTCGGCGATTAAATGTAAATGTGATGTTCGGGCCACGTAGTGAAAACCTGACGTATAGTCTGCGTCCTAGAAATTGTAAGCATAGGACTTTGTCAGACCTCAACAATAAGTCTGCTTCAAAATGTTGTTAATCTCAGGATATTGCAGATGAATGCAAATTACACAGATTTTTTTTACCAGCATCTTTTGCCAGAACTGTTCACAATTCATACTGGAAACTCAGGTATCATGAAACATCCCAGTTAATGGCTGGTACTTACCATTCAAGGGCAATCTCCTAGTGTTAAACTTTAAGCTTTACAACTTGGCAGTGACCGCCCGAATGCACCATCAGTTTCGTCTCTGCGAGGTTAGACCATCACATTTGGGCAGGAGCTGCAGGTTCACTCTAGCCTTCGGGGCCTTCGAAGGACAGCTTTGTGAGCCGCATCCTTCAACGGATGGAAAGTCCTTGAATTGGGATGCAACAAGAGACAGTGTCTTTACTGTGCAGCTGCACAGCTGAAGATAATATAAAATTTGGGAAAATGCATTGTAAACAATTTTTGATATGAAACCCATCCAAAGCCTCTAATAAACCCATGGGCTAAAAGAGACTCTAAATGAAGAGACAGAGGTGTAAGACCACTTCCAGCTGTAGCCCATGTGGTCACTCACCATACAGTATGAAGCCCATTAGTCTTTGTTCGGGGTTTAAACATTTGTTTTGTTTGACAAATTTCCAGCATAATGACTTCAGTAATCTATCTGACTTAAATTCATTTACCTATAATCTATAAAACTGCCAAGAAACTCTAATGGACTAAATAAATCAAGGTGCATTCAGCTTATACTCATGGTGTGAGTACATTTTATACATTTGATTAATGTTTAAATGATAGAGATAAATCCAAATTTATCTCTGTTGCTCTGCTGCTCTTTAAATCATAGCACTAAATACATTTGGATTGTTTTTTATTTTTATTTTTTTACTTCAGTGATCTTATTTTTATGAACAGAAATTCATTTTGAAAAAGAAATTGTAAAAAGGACCTGGTAATATCTCAGAATATCTCAAAATTAAAAAGTCTCAGTCATGATCCAGATAACCATGAATCACCCTGTAATTTAACAGGTTTCGACTTACAGCTGCTCTTATCAATATTTTCATAATAACACTGGTTCAAATGTCTATGCCTGCTGTGAGAGGTTTTGCTCATAGTGATGAACTCACAGGTGATTATTATCCAACTCGATTCCTCTCAGCTCTGCAGAGAATTTTTAGTATCTTTTAATTTATTGTTTGTTTGTTTGTTTGTTTGTTTATGGCTGCAGCGTTACTGCATTGGTTCACTCACCGCTCACATAGCATCATTGTCGGCTGCAGCTGGCAGCTGTTTTTCAGTGAAAAAGCTCTACAAACCCTCTGTACACTAATGGCTCAACACCAAACAGCATGTGGACAAAGTTGGCAACTATAGCACATGAAAGCAGTGGAGAATTTAGCAGCTAAACAGTCAGATATTTCCCTCAGGAGTTGGTGGAGATCAAAACAGAGCTGAGAGGAGGGTGAATATTGCACTTACATTGGCAGGGTGGACATAAACACCACTTCAAGTGAATGCCACCGTCGCACTGCTGGATGTATAAACAAACAACTGTTTGCTAACATGTTTGCCATTTGATCTTATTGTGTTTACAGCTTTTTGTGCTGCCCCCATGTGGCCAAATAAAAAATAGGTAAAATTTAAAATAAAATTAAAGAAAATACAGATTCAAGGGTTTCAGAACTCAAACAACTCTAAATCACCTACAATCAAATAAAGTGTTTCTAGATTTGGCCAGTGTAAATAAGGTTTTCTCAGCAGCCTTACACTGAGGTTTTCTCAGTGTAAATAAGGTTTTTCTCAGCAACATATTTAGTTGTTGTCTTGTGGAAATTCTTGTATTAAAAGCCCTGTTAGTCAATGTAAGGCTGTATCCAGTTCCTAAACAGGATTTTTTTTTTTTGGGTGTTTGGATCATGCTTTGTGCCTTTAAATAATTATCATTTTACATCCTCATTACATATTGTACATATTTAAAATAATCATATCTAAAACACCCTTTCCTGTGGCACATTTGCCTGAAGCATCTAAGAGGACTTCATTAGAAACCCATTTGGATGCACACCTTTAATACGCTTATGTGGAATTAAAAACCTCTCTCAAACACTGACATAGAAAAAAAAATGAATTAATAAAGGATCACATTTAATTTGGTGTTTTACCAAAGTGCCGACGCTGCCATAACAAGCTACCGGAGCAAAAAGAATTGGTAGTGCAGAGCTTTTCATTCTGAGGGTACAAACATGGTATAAGAAGTCTGGTGGGCATTCATAATTTCCAAAGTTTAAACTGCCTCCTGTAGGGCCAGGGGCTGAGTATTATCAGGGATGACATGACTTTTACTCTCTGGATCCCCCGACTGCTCACTGTTGTTAACTCTAATGCTTTACTTTTTTTTTTTACTCCATGCTGAGGAGGAAAAGCACCATTTAAGCCGCACAGTGGTTACAGAGCAAGGATACTGGCAACAAGGGTATATGTTCTTAACCATTACACAATCATTCCTCATCACAGTAGATCTGATGGAGTCGCGAACAGCGTGAGAGGGCAATGTACGGCTGCAGTGCTTCACAGTGTGCTCTCCTTCCCTTGCAGGATAGAGGCTTAAAGCTTTCCTCTGTGACTAAATTAAAGGATGTTCCCCCTGTGCCCTGGCTCCTCTGTGCTCCTGTCCCTCTCTCTGTTGGGTGGCTTTCACCACAATGAGATGGAAATGTGACACAGTTAGGTGGGACTCCTGCCTGGGCCTGTACAGAGGAGTGGAGGTGTGTGTGACATATTTCCAGCGACTCCTAGTAGCTCCAGGAACAGCTGCTGAGGACTGTTATGACAGCTTTCCACTGAGAGCACAGGAATCCATCTTCTCTCCACAACACTTCTATTCCAGTTCAGTCACTCTCATTTTTCCATTTTCCACAGTTTTTTCCAGTGCTGTCATTCAAGCCAGCCTAGACTGGGTTTTTTTGGGGGGGGGCTGCAAAAGTGGTGGAAAGCATTACATTTCTGAATAATACTTGACAGGTGTAATTACTTGGTTCTGTGAAACCTTCATAAGTAACAGAGCTCCTCGATGCTCTCGCTACTTACCGACACATTAGACAGACACCCTTTGATCTTACATTGTCTCTCACCATCCTTTCATGTGACTTTTGACAGCTTTATCAAATCAGAGGCAATGCCTTTGGACAAATCTGGGATCAGATGTAGACAAGAAAGCCAAAACAAAACTCTTGTATTTCCTTTTTCCTTTATACTTCATGCCATTGTACAGTATTTAATTTGATGCACTGAGTAAAAACTACTTTCCAGACTCTACAGAAAGGTAGAGGAGTGTGCAGTTCAGTTCCAAATGGTTCACTTACACATAATCTCAAAACAGGCACCTGTTTATCCTGGCTTTGCTGTGCAATACCAGCAGGAGACCAGGAGGAGACATGATTTCTGAGCAGCAGCTTATGCATAAAGCTCTGCTGCAAGACACAAAACGTAAAAGTAAAAATTAAAATCCTCTGCCCTGAAAAAAGGCCCAGAAAACAACAGAAAAGGATTTTGTCTGTTTGCTGTGAGTCATTCGGAGGGCGCAAGGCAAATTTTTATTTCTTTTATTAATCTCTCTGAAACAGATGACATTCACGTTCCACTGATATTGACTAGCTGTGGGTTAAAGGCTGAAATATTCACTGAATGCTGCATATATATGAGGGCCGATGAGTGAAGAAGAAAAGAGCTAAATAGTCAAACACGGGGCAGTTAGTCAGGCAGGCTTGCAGCTAGTGAGTGGAAAGAGAGGGGATGTGTTTTCAATCACCAGAAGAAACTTGACTCCGACAACTGATGTGGCAACCAAAAGTACACACACACAAAATTATGATAAGCAGTGAAGAGTGAAGAATTAGTCACATTCGGGGGCTTGGAAGTGAGGAGAAGAGTGGGAATAGGTACACAGGGCTCCAACGTGGGGAGGACCCTTAAAAAGCCTTGGCATTAAATTTGTTTTTAAGGGCAGTTTTGCAATTTTTTTTCTTGCAAGCAGAGTTTTATAGTTTCTAGTTTCATTAGTATGCGATGTGGCAAGCTGCCTAAAATAGCAAACCTGTCTTCTAGAAATTACATTTATTAAGCAACTAAACTGCAACAGCAAAAATGTTTTGTAGGAAACATAACTGCTGGCTGGATTATGTTCAAAGGCACATTTATTAAAGGATGTTGATTCACAAGGAGGTGCTTGAGATAGTTTCTGTCAGACCAGAGTTCACATCCAGGGTATCGTCTCTGGTTAGGTTTAGGTAAAGATGGGAAACTGTAATTTTGATTTTACGATTTTGGGGAAAGAAAATACGTGGTCAGTGAACAGTTTCAGTATCAACATATTTGCAGCATGAAAATTTGTGAATCACGTCCTCATTGTATTAATAGAAAATGTTATCCATAACATAACAACTGGATATCAACATAAATTCTAGGGCACAGGCTTGAATTTAGTTTCCGTGCTAATAAAATGAAGCAGTGCTGCCTTCAGCTTCAGAACCATTTTCATGCCAGCCTTTTTTCTATGTAAGTGTGGATTTTGTCTTTAACTTTCTAAAGTTTTATTTTACTGTACTAGTTCTATCCTACAACAGACTTGGGTAAACACTTGCTGGAAACTACTTCACTATGATTCTGCAAATAAAACATGGCAGTGAAGTCTTATTCCGTTGTCTTTCATTATGAAATGCAGTCATACAGTAAGCCTTTCCAGATTAAAATGGCTTTCCACCTTTGTCTTCTTCTCAGGGTAAAAATGAAGACCTAAAAAAATGTTAAATAATGTTCTATGGCGTTCTAAAAGCTTACAGTGAAAGCTGCACACAGTAAATACAGTCTATTGAGAAGAGGGTTTAAATATAGTGAGATTTCACATTGTGGAGACTTTCTTAAATATACTGCAAACCTTTTTATTTCTGATGACCCTAAAAACCACGACAGATGCATGGGTTTACTTGTCAATTCAGTTTGTACAACTGTAATGATGGATGTATTAAAAGAGAAAAACCTCTGTGGACCCCACAAATGTATAGGGCTCAGATTTATGAGCTATCTAACCTATATATCACAGTTAAATATAGATGGCAAGAGCTCTGACTGTAAAATGTACAATCGTCTTGTTGTGTATTTTCTTTTGAAACACAGCACAATGTCTATAAATGATTCCACTTTTTGAAATGTTGGTGCCATGTGCTGAATTCTGGAGCACTCTGCTGCTGCTGGATAAAGACAGATAAAGGTTACACTGGAGAGCAATTCATGCTTTCCAGAGAACCGAATTAAAATGTGGTTTTGGGTGACCTTGCAGTCAGGTGAGTATGAGGCAATACTTAGGAAGCAGATTCTAAATACTGCCCGAGCAGGGCCAAATCAAACTCTGCCTAAAGCCTTTCTGAGCTCCAAACTCTCAACTCACCTCTTCTCACCCAGAAGACCATAGTGCGTGGCCTCTCCAGCTCCTCTTGGCTTATGTGTATGTATTTCTGCCACTTTGTTCTGAGCCTTTATGACTCACACCATTAGCAAGCCACCTCTCTCCCTCTCTCTTTCTCCCTCTGTTTCCTGCACACGCCAGCAGGATTTAGATACCCTATGTATTATGGATGGGAAAAATAAACAGAATGCTCCAGCCATTTATATGACACACTTGTGAGATCACAGGACAGGAGTGATTAGAGTGGTCAAATAAAGCTTCAGCAGGAGATGGAAAAAAAACAAAACACAAAAAACTGAGATAGACCAGGTCTTGTAAATCTGCTTCATTTTTTGTGATGCTCTCCTCCGCATGTCGTCTTATAACCAATTACATTAAGCCACCACTCCCACTCTTGCTGGGAGTCTATTAAAGTGAGCCTTAATCTAATAGAGGACTTATGTGTGTGTTGTTGTGATAATTATTTCTCTCATTGAGGGTGATAGCACCTTCATCAAACTCAGCCTGACTCCAGAAGACCTCCCTCCACACAAGTAAATTTAAATAGCTGTATATGCAATGTTGTCATGCACTGCAGGGTTGTGCCTATGAGAATAATCACTCCCAAGGTTAGGAAGGGGCATTTTCTATTAAATGGCCCCTAACTTTATGGCTCGAGTATTCCTCTAGGTATTAAAAAAGCACAGAACATTTAGCCTAATGGTCATGTAGGCTAGACCTCCCACTTTGAAACACTGTGGGTCAGGTGTAAGAATAATACATAATAATACACTGCATGTTGTGAAGGTCAATTGTAGAAGTTCACGCTGTAAGCTGTAAAAAAAAAAAAAAAAAAAAAAAAAAATCTGTTTTTTTTTAAGCAACTGATTGCTGCTTAATTAAGTCTGTACATCTAGCACACAGAAGGTTGATAGGATAATGGTATAAATGTAGTTTTTCCCAAATAAAACCACACTCTCTATTGAAAGTCAGGTAAAGTGATCCAAGCAGAAGATAATCTATTGTTCCAAGATGAACTGTACCCTAGGAGAATCATACTTTTTTTTAACCTACTGCTAATCCTGAGTTGGACAGTTTGGCAGGCCAGCCTGCTGCTGCCTAAAGTAATCTATTACACTGTCGCGAGCAGTGAATGTAATGAGAATTCAATATGCCTGAGTCGCAACAGTTTATTTGTAGCCTGCACATTGTAAAAGTTTCACCCAGCAACAGAAAAAAAAAGTTGTGTGAATATTTTCCAGAAACAATTTGTGGCGGCACATCCCAGGAAACAAACTGCTGAAAACTCCATGAATTACACAGTGCATCTCCACGGGACGTACACAAAACCACCTTTCATATCATGCTCAAAACTTCATAATATCAAAAGGCACTGGCTGATGATAAGATACCCAGGAAATTCGATGGCCTGCTGAGAAAATTACACATGTCCCAACAGCAATATCTTGGCCAAAATGAAAGTGATAAGTGTGTAACCTGGGTGGAAATAAAGCTATGAATATATCAGCGTGTTAGGGCACAATTTTTCTGATTGTCCAAGTGTATCCAGCTCATGCTCTTGACATTACTGATATGGATGGAAAAAGACATGTATGACCTCTATTTACCAAATATGGCGACAGTGTGATGGATCAGACAGGCTTAAGACAAAGCAGCAATCAGTAAGACACCACTGCTGCTGGCAATCCTGTCCTCTCTCAAAGTCTGCTGCTCTTGTGTATCTCAGGAGACACTTCATCTGGTATCACAGGCTGTGTTGTCGCTTTACTGTTTTTCAGAAAAGGAAATTCAACTGGGGCCATATCCTAGAGCATCAAATAGGAGCCACACAGTGTTAACATAACCTAAAAAATACAAAATGTCCAATGTGTTGTTTTTGTGTGTTTGTATGTGTTTGGCTCTCATACCATAAGTGAAAGCATATCCAGGATTTAAGCAGACTAGGTACTTTACCACTGACATATACAGACAATTTTACACTTTCCTTTTACAGCAATGGTGCTTGTCCTCCAAATCCATCTCACATCAACTCAAAAAAGGGGATAAAGGAAATAGAAGTGAACCAATTGTTTATTTTCTGTCATTGCTCACACGCTCATGCCCACCAAAGACGAGGAGGATGAGGATCACGATCCACAATGCTGCGCAAAACTGTTCTGTTTGGCCCAGACACTAAGCCCATTTTTACAAGTACCAACCGCAGTGTTTCCTGTCAGCTGCATGACAAATAACACTCAGGGGTCCTCAAACGCACCAACTTTCCAAAGTTGGATAAAGATGAATTCAAGTTCTCATTTATGCATAATTCATTATCATTATTCTTTCTATCCTGTCAGTCGGAAAAGTGTTTGAGTTCAAGGGCAAAGATGAAATGATAGTACAAAGGGGTTGGATAACTCACAATGGTAAAAATGGCATTATATCTCTTCCTTAATGTTTAATCAACGCTGTCACTGACACAAGCTCAGTCAGACTACTCAATTTCAATGACTCCACTGTGTGCGTGTGTGTGAGAGAGTGTGTATGTGTCTATGTGCATGTGTTACTGTGCATGACTGTGTATGTGACCAGCTTAGAAGCTAACATTTTTTCTGAAATGTCCTAGAAACTTTCTCTGTGTATTTTTGGTGCAGAATGAGAGCTGAAAATCACCAATTAAAATGTCAATGCTAAAACCAGCAGTCAGGACAATAGACAGACTTTCATCGCACTGATGCAATGTGTTCCACATACATATTTCATAATTGCTTTACCAGTTAAATTAATGAATTCTCTCCTTTCATCCAAAGAAGCTGCGCCCAAACCTGGTCATTTCATTCATATGCCCGGCCCATTTCAGGAAAAACTGGACCAGTGAAAATTTAATTATTACAGCTAGCTGAAAACACCGTATCCTTTACTTATGAACTGCAGGCCACTGTCAGTGACTTTTAATTTTGTGCTTACAAAAAGTCTTAAAGCATAAGGCAACTGTTTTTCAACACAAACCCTTCAGAAATGTTTACAATCATTTATCATGGTAAAAACGTCAGTGACAGCTTTAACTTTGAGAGTATTTTAGTGTGTTTAGTGTTAATGTCTTTAAAAGCTGTTAAAAATATATCTTTTTCAAAAAGCCTGTAAAATTCAGGCAGTATTTACAGAAAAGATCTTTAAACAATTTCCTGCTTTCTGTCACTGATGTAGTTACAAGAAGTAATTAAAAAATCATAATACGAAGCTCCCTGACCTCCTGACTTGTGCATAACCTTCCTGATCTTTTGGCAGAAGCTGGAAATATCAGAGTGCAATTTCTGTCAGTTGTTTTCTTGATATTGTGGATGAGTTTTTTGTGATGACTTCCGTTGGCTTCATGTTGCTTGCTTTGATTTTTTTTAACACCAAACTTGGTGTAAATGCCAGTTGAAAGCCGAAATGAATCATGAGTGTGTTTCTCTTTTGATGTCTGCCTATGTGCGAGCACCTCAGCAGAGTAGCTGTGCGATTTCCCTCAGCTCTTCAGAGAATCATCTTTAGTCACACTGGAAAAACTTGTTGGACCAAGATCAATTCATCTGTAGACCTTACACAAATTGGTTCAAACACAAAATTCGAACAAAAACAGGTGAACTCTTCTCTGAAATGAAATGAAAGAAATGAACATTGAACAGCCTTGACAAACAAGAACTTCTTCATTCTGTTTCCTTTGTGAGTGTGAGGCTGTAGTGTGTTGCACTGCTACAGCGTGATGAGAAATACAATGCCATGCTGTTGAGTGGTGACGCTAGCTTGCTGTACAGTAGGCTGCTGTGCTGAAAATGAAGCCATAAAGGCTGTTGAGGAGAAATGACGAAATGTCAGTAATGTCAGCTACTTGTTAAAAACAGAAACTCCACAGCTATAACAACCAATACAGTTCACATTGAATTTACATTTGAGAAGGCAGATGATGACTTCACACCTGCATTATAATGTACACTTTTCGTACACCCTTCAGTCGCTCTCTTTTTGAACTCTTTGTTGTATGGTTTCTTTTCTTTTCTTTCTTTTTTTTTTTTTTTTTTTGGTCTTAGCTTGTTACTTTACTAGTTGGTTTCACTCTCACTGCTCTCATCAACCCTGTTTCCAGCAGTGGCAGGGAGCTGTGTTCAGCAAAACCTCTGATAAACTCTCTGTACACTACCTGCCCAACACTGAACAGCTGACAGACAAAGTTTGTCACTGGCCGGTGAACATAGTGGACCATTTAGCAGCTAAAGAGCCAGAAATTTCCCTCAGGAGTTGCTGCAGAGCAAAACAGAACTAAAAACAGAGTATTGACCTTACAATCATCAGGTTGCCTGAAACATGGCTCTAAATGAGTGTAAATGCGTAAACAAACAGCTGTCTGCTACTATGTGTGGCATGACAACCTTTGGTTGAAATAACAATGCTGTTGTTACTGCCAATTGCAATGCCCCCTAGTGGTACCAAAAAACAAAAACAAAAAAAAAAAACAAACAACTAATGCAGGTTTAAGAATCATCCACTCATTAAAGCAGAGACTCTCTTAATTTAAAGAAAAGCTATTTTTTGTTGATTAAATGTATAGTACCTTGTTGACTAGAAATGAGAAAGAGGCAAAACAGAACATACATGTAATGTGTGTGTAGAACTTTACAAGCGAGTATGAAGTAATGTCACGGCAAAATTACTGGTAAAACTGCAGCGTGCCACCTGATCTACATTAACACAACCTCACCTCTCAGCAGGTGGGTTGGCTCGGAGCTATGAGACTACCAAACAGGTCCCAGCTAAAAATCAGACCACTGGAAATGCATCTTCAGAAAATGGCATTGTTACTGTGTTTGGATCACCACTGGGTGACACAAATTTCTTATTCTATTGCATATCTTCAAAACAGAGATTTAACAGGTTGTTTTGAAGTCCCAAGTAATTGCTGTGCTATGTGCCATCATAAATGACTGGATATATTTTAATAAGGTCTGAGCTGAAAAACTGAATCTTTTCTTTTTACTGTGGCTCAGTGTAGATGACAGATGTGATAATTCTTTACAGTTATTGCAAAATTCTGACATGTTTTCCAGTCTTGAACAAAGACAGGTTCTTTTTACAGTTGATTAATTCCCCTTCATTTATCAAACTTACACTAGAAAGTGTACTGAAATGTAATATACTGAGTCACTTAGATATCATAAAAATGTTGGTGTAGCTTAAATTGATTATTTTCCTTACATTTGACGTTGAAGTAGATCTATCCTTCCTATTAGTTTGTAATCATGAAATCTTAAGTATACTGTATGTCTCCAGTAAATAATGCCTGTCCAGGCCTGAAGCTCATCTAGATGCACTATGTCCCTCTGTTGCAGACGTTTAAGATTTCCAAATGGGAAGTCATTACGTTTGAAGAGAAATCACTATCATTTCCCTTTCACAGCAGTCCCTTGAATGCAAAACAAACAAGCCAAGGCATCACAATACACAAGGCATCATGGGAAGAGGAGATTATGTTCTCTTGACAAGTCTTATTTAGATGTGTGCACTAGAACACATTAGGCTCTTTATTTACTATCTCTCAAGACATTTGAAACACTTTGCAGCCCAGAGTGGCTGCCACATCTATGCCATGCTGATGCATGTTTTAAAATTCTACGCTGGAAATGGGTCCAATTTTCTTTTCAAATTACATGATTGCCAATTTGAGAATACACGTGTAAACACTATTTTTGTTGTTTTAAGTGCATGTGACCATTAATTCCACATCATATCCCCTTAAAATAAAAATCACTGATTATAAGATGTAAGATTTACAAGATTAATCGTGCATGAAACTCTCCCACGCTCTTCAAAATGAAGGGAGGGGGGGAGGCAGGTTAGGTTTGTACCAGGCAGATCCCATATTGCTTCTGTTTAATGTCATGTAAAGTACATCCGTCTGAGTGGAAGCAAATAATCTACTACTACAAGAAGCGCCTCTGGCAGCAGACCACTCTCCCGGTAACAGATAGCATTGGGGTGTTCAATCAATAACAAGAGTGAAATCCTTTCCTGTGGTGCCTAATAGCATAAGTCCTTCCATCACCAACATGGGACGGAGTCGGGGGCAAAGGTGATCCTGCCTCCCGTGTTATCAGAACCAAGACGACACATTTTCAGCAGATGCGTGATCAGAATACAGAAATAGCCAGGATTTAATGACATGGCACGCTTCCAGAAATGTGTCCCTCTCTGTGTCTATGAACTGTGAAAGTTAGCTGACTGGGGAAGAGGTGCTCTCTCCTGGACCCCCAGTCAATTTATGTCTTGAGTCAAGGCCTTTACAGATCAAGCTGTTTGATCCGGCTCTGTTGGCTGTGCCGTCTGCTCCTGTGCTTCGCTGCCGAGTCCATGAGCAGCTCTGGCCTATTGACCGAGGCAGCCGTGTCGCCTGCACCAGCCGATGCCGCAGAATTTACATTCAGTTCATCTCAGAGTTTGGAAAAAGAAAAAAAAAGCTGCAGCTCTGGAAATAAGAACATGTCAGCATTGATTCACGTCAAAATACAATTCTATCCTTGTCCCTGATGAGTGTGTGTGTGTGTGTGTGTGTGTGTGTGTGTGTGTTTGTCTGTTTGTGTGTGAGCTCTTGCTTAAATTGTCCCCTTGCCTTGATATTTAACCACTGGTTTTAGACTACAAATGCCAAGCATTGTACTGGATCACTTGAACTAAAACTCACTTAGATTTTTTTAGCCATGAACATTAAGACTTTTCTGTATACCACATGATTTCACATGATAAAAAAATGTGCAGAATAATAATCACATATATTTTTACCACAGATTTTCCAAGCAAAGGGTGACGGCTTAAAACTGTATTTAAGTAAAATTTTGAGGCACACCATTTTATGCTACTTTCTACTTCTAAACTATTTCACTTCAGAGTGAAATTGAGTTTTTACTTCACTTCATTTATTTGATAGACGCACACTCAGTTGCCAGTTTATTAAACACACACACACAAAAAATCATGCAGCCTGTTTACCAAATATTCCAGCCTGTCTTTATTTTTTAAGCAAGACCATTACCTGTCGCTTTGTATGAGACATTTCCATTCATTTTAGACATTTTTACCCTTCTCCAGTTTCTACAGACCTCCCTGCTTTCAGCAAAAAGAAAAATATACCTAAAAATACCCTCTCCCCCCCTTTTTCTGAACTCCCCTCCGCTCTTATAATTTTCATACTGTCCCTTAGAGGAACAGATTAAATTTAGAAACTAAGGAAATTGAATTTCTGACAAATGCTTTCCCAAATTAAGGGCATACTGATGCACTGTAACAGCAAGCCAACAAAGTGTGAAGACAGGAGATAGTTTGACAAAGGCATGTTTGAGAAGGAATAATACAAGATTTCAGCTTAATGTGTTTGGATCAATATGAATGACATTCAAATAAACATATTTAGATATTCAAACAAGGAATCTGAAGTAATCTGAGATGAGATCGATCGGAAAAAAAGCCTTAAGAACAAATTCCACAAAAACCTTCAGTGAGGCTCAGATTAGACACAGACTTGGACTTATGATAATAGGTTATGCCAATCATGAGCCACAATGGTGAAAAAAAAACAAAAACGGTTATACTATGATTAAAGTAGTTGTCATTGTAGTGTAATTATGGCAATTACATGTCATCTGCCTTGGATTTTTTTTTTCCAATTCAGCAGTACAGTGAGCTGGGGTTTTAGGTTGCTAACTGCTTTTGTAACAATATAGTGTACCAGTGGGTAATAGAACACGCACACTGTCGAGACGACAAATGGTGATAAATGCAACTAATCGTCTTTCAAACATACAAGTGTGGTTCCAGCATGAAAAGAGCTTCAGAGGGTTGAAACCATTCTGAAGTTGCAAAAAGACAGAAAGAAATGAGAGAAGGCGAGGAAGGAGGGCAGAAAGAAAGAGAGAGAGAGAGTTTGTGTTTGTATATATTTTTGTGTTTGTGGGGTGCTTCACAGGAGGCCTTGGCATACATTGGACTACACATGAATGCCAAATGATCAAAAGGATGAATGCTAAAGTGAATGCTATAGTGCATTAATACACCGTTTGAACACTCACAGCATTTCCAGTAAATTAACATCTTTGGTCACCCTGCGCTTTGATTCAGCAGGGAACGACGTGACAAGTATATTGTGATACTTTTCATGTTTTTTGCAAAAGATCTCAGATCTTTTCCAACGTCCATCGAAACCACCAGCCAATATGCAATCAGCTGTTTACTACACCAATGCAAAAATTTGATCAGACTAAAGCATTCCTTTTCATGACAGTAGTAGCAAATCTCTCTTAAATTCAGGGCCTGTCACGTCTCATCATTTTGTGCTGCCTGTCCTTCCTGTGCTAAAAATCTCTCTCCTGGATCTTTCTGCCTGGACATCTTCACCTTTCTGGGCTCTTTCCTGGCTGAAGAAGTGTTAAGATTACTCCTTTGAACTGAGAGAAAAATATCCAATGTGCAGTATAGAGGAAAAATATCTCTACAAAAAATCACCTCCATGGTAATCTTCAACATATTTACCATTAAATGACAATAACACGCTCCAGTGGCAATACAGAATCCTGTATATTCCTGCCTCAATATGCTGTCTCAGACTAAACCTATTGCAGATCTTGCACAGAGCTGTGAAAGCATAAAGAGTTGCTCCACAATACATCCTAACTCCTTGTCGTCACACGTGCTTGTTTACTTGTTACTCCTAACTCTTAACACTTCTGAAGGAAAGACTGCTGAAGTAATTTTCTAAGGCGCAAGTACACACACATTTTCATCTGCACAAGCATCTGTACATGTGCATGGCTAGGAGTGTCATATCGTAAGTGCAAGCACACTTATCTGTAGCTAGCTATAGCTAGTCACTCGTCAAAGATCCCAGGATTATCCACAATGTACATGTGCAAACATCCCAAAAAAATGTGGGGGGACAAGTCAAGACGGATTGGTAGTCAAACTTTTTGCAGACTCTGAGACCTAATTTTCAAAGACCTTCAAATCAAAAATAGAGAAACAAGAAAAATACATAGTTGCCATCGCACAAGAGGAAGGAGTACGACAAAATATATAAAACCATTTCCATTCCTTAATTCCAACTGATACAAAGCAGCATGCAGTTATCTCTTTTTACACCGTCTTTGCTTTCTCTAAAAGTTGGTGATACCAATTAGTTGGATTAAAAATGTGGTAACAGAACAGCAGGTCTGGTTTTTGACCAGACCTCATGCTCTGTAAGGAATGATATAGAGGTCCCTTTAAGGAGACAGTTCTTTTCTTTTTATGTCATGCCCTTTTTCTCCTCAAAGAAACACATTTCAAGATAGTATCAGCAGTACACCCTGTTACTGTTTTTCTACTTAAAACATTTAAATTTGAAGTAGATCTGTGTGTCTTTTGTTCTTCAGAGGTCGAAACCATTGACCATCTATTTTTTAAATGTTCATGCGCCACTTTGTTTTGGTAAAATTAAATAATGGTGGTCGATATGTAATCCTCAAATGTTAATAACAATATCGGCCTCAAGAAGTTTTCAGACATCTGCTCCTGAGATTCCTGCCACAACCCCAATTCAGTGGAGGTGAATGTAATGTCATGTGTCATGGGATTTATAAATTCTACAGCTTTTTCTCTTTGCAAAAAGTGTCTCAACATTGAGGGCCTCTTCTTTCAGCAGAAAGCAATTCCAATAAAAACAGCAAGTTACTATACTTCCAATTCCACGATACGATATGTACTGGTTACTGTAAAAAAAAAAAAAAAAAAAAAAAAAAAAAAAAAAGGTTGCCTGAAGGTTGCCCCCTCAAACCAAAAAACACCCCCCCTTTTTCTTCCCCCCCCCCAACCCCCCACCCCCAAA
>JBBMJY010000003.1:9115497-9146217 GCA_037833715.1 Toxotes lorentzi
ACATGGGGGGTCTCTTTTTTCAGCAGAAAGCAATTCCCATAAAAACAGCAAGTTACTATACTTCCAACTCCCCTGTACTGTATGTGTTTTTTCTTGTAAAAAAAAAAAAAAAAAAAAAAAAAAAAAAGAGGTTGTATAGAGGTTGTAATCTAAAGCAAAGAAGTACCATCAATTTTATTTACATAGCTCAAAATCACACATCACAACCTGTGCATCAGAGGACACCCTTACATAAGAAATCACACTCACCTAAATTGGGTTCGCAACAAAAATGTCACAGACTTAAATAGGTAAATGAAAACTAAAAACGATCTGCACAGACACAACGAATTGACCATATTAAATGGTCAATTCGAATGAATTGACCATTTAATATGATTTTATCATGTACCCAAGGTGATGAAGTGTTTGGGGAATTTAGAGCCACTACTCATCACATCTGTATGTAAGTCTCGTAGCTTATTTGTGGGAGCAGATGTTCAATAATTATTTCAAAAAACTTCTCCAGAGTGCACAACTCTCTCAGTATTCAGTGCCATCAAATCATGCTGGAGGAAATAGCCCTACAGTAGGCTACGCTAGGACTAGATATAAGGAGAATGAAATTGTATAAGAAATAGAGGCAATACTCATCTGCCCAGAGATTGCAGGGCAGACTGACATTTTGATTTCTTTCCTGCAAGTTTGATGTTAATGATTTGGCTTTGGATGGGGGACCTTCATAGAGTCTGAGCCATATGAGTGCAATTTCCGTCCTGGGGATGAAAGCACATCGATTGCCCTCTGATGGTTTTTATGGGGGGCTGCTTTCATCCAGACTGAGACATTATTGAACTGCGTTCACCATTAATGCAGGACTGATTCTGTGTAACTATATCAGCAGGAGTCCAGAAAACATTCAATATGCTATACTTCTATGATGTAGGTGCTATACCACAAGAACCTCATTGTTTTTCAGTGAATATGCAAATATCAAAGTAAAGTGAGCTAATTTTATTCTGTTACAATGGAGCACAAACCTCATATGATCCAATGAATAAAGACTACAGGAAGTCAACACGCCAGCCACCCATGGTAGGCATAAAAATTAGCTTTTATTCTCTGTAATTGATTAATATTGCAATTTGCACTTTGCAATCAGCAAACCCTTCTGCATTCACATTAGGGAATTTTATCCCTGCTGGTGTGCAGTAGGGAGGATGCTGCTGGAAGCCTTTCTGCCTTTATGAATCCCTCTCTCAGTGTCTGCTTGGATTAAGGAATCATCCGCAGCTGCCTCTACTGCACTGATGGGGTTTATGCTCGGGTTAAACGCTGAAATGTGCTCAAGTGATTCCCTTATAGTCCGAGCCTTACTGAATTGACCCTCAAAGACACACAGGAATGCAACTGTCTAAATGAATACGTCTAGACAAAAGCTACTTGTGAAGCCATCACACACACGCTTCCCATATTTTGGTTGTCTTGTTACAGCTACCAGCTACCAGCCATCCAAAATGGACAGATTACTTTTCAAAAAATGCTCAAACATATGTTTCCCATCCATTTTAGATGCAGTCTATATATTAGTAATGCTCTAACTGATATGGCATGGCATAGTTCAAGGCGCTTCATTAAAAGTATCGTATCTTTCTTTTTTTAAAAAAAAAACAATCATTAAAAATCTCATTAGAGATTACAATCATGAAGGTAAGAAAAAGATGGCTAAATGTTTCCCTTATAACGCTTAGCTTTCCGCACGGGAACAAGTCACTTGTAAAGCACAACTAAATGAGTGTTTCTGCCTCTGAAAGCATGAACAAACATTCAATCTGTATAACCTGTCTTGCCGCTTGGCCAAAGTGAATGGCTGAGTAATCGCTTACATCCTTAATAACCTTTCATTTGTCTCTTTACGCTGAAAGTTCACAGTTTGACTACAGTCTAAACCAGTAATAGGGACACCTGGTGATGTTTGGTACCCAACACAAGACTGCAGAGTCTGCATATTTGCCGGGAGGAGAGGCATTGACCTCTGCTCTTTTTTACTTAATTTACTGTCAAAATATAAATATGGAACATAGAGGACTCACCTTTACACTCTAAATTAGCACAGCACGAGGTGAGCTAAAGGGCAGGGGTGATTTTAGAAGTCAGATGTGTTTGCATTACTGTGGTATAAACATGTCAAGAGGTCCAATTAAATACTTCATTACAATACATGGCTGTGTGCAAAGTGGGCACAGCTGATTCAGAAAGTGTGACTTTTTCTTAAATAATGACCAGGAATCAGAAGTCAACACTGTCCACAAACAATGCAGCACATTATCCCCAGTAGTGTTTCCTCTGTTGATCTGAGATCTGCTTATCCCTTCTCTCCTGCACCTAACGGTCTGGAGTTAAGGAAGCACGTCTGATTGTTGGCCAAAACTTAACAATACGCTACACAAAAACCAACACACCCACAGGACACTTGCATCTCATCCAGTCCAATTTGCAGTTTTGTTCTTTATCCTGCTCACTCCTCTCTTTTTGTTTCTCTTTTACTTTCTCAACTAAGACCCACAATCCCTTCAGATCTCAAGAGGCTTAATCAGTGTCTGTGTCAGACTACTTCACGGCAGCCTTTGGCCACAGCGGATATTATCCATCTTTTCCTTCTAACAAATCTGTCAATCCACTCACGGGAAATGAAACTTCTTCTTTTTGCAGACAAGCAAACTGTTTGTCTGCAGCAACACACTGACAAAAGAAAGATGAGAAAGCAGAGCAACATGAATTCAACATTACATACACAACCAGGAAAGCTCAGAGGTGATGCGAAAGTGGCACAGGCTTCACAAAAAAAAGAATATCAGGAATAAAATATTGGTCTCAAATACACAGTGCATGCAAAGGGGTAACCAACCAAGGGAAAGCTTGCTTTGATTTGACTTAATTTGCATAAACCCTCCCAACTATGCTTTTAATAAGTGATCTTCACCCAGGGAGTTGCCGGTGCATAGCAGATTAGCATATTCCAGACAACATAACCACCGGTTGGTTGAGGGGAAAAAAAAAAAAGAAAAAAGAAAAAAAAAAGAGGAAAAAAGTGGTACGAGGGCGAATTGGAGGAATAGCAGGGGAGAATGAGGGGAAAATGTACCAAACAGACCTGTTTGTTTTGAATTTCATTTTCAGTAACACAGCAATAAACAGCCACTGCTGGAGAAATAACCACCCCTTATGACTCCCCTGCTAATTTGCTAATGGCTGGGTTGTTTCATAGTGCCCCCTAGTGGTTTGAAGGAGTCCATTTCTGTGAAGCTGGAGAAATTGGTTGATCAGAAAAGCAAATGTATGCAGCAGCAGAGTAAGACCAGCAGGAACTATAAGCTGCCAAGGGTATAGAAATTGACTGGGGAGGGGGAATTGAGGAAAACATACTGACAAGACGCAACCAGATATTAAGATAAGATTATATTCCTGTTGAGAACAATTCCCTGTAGTCTTTAACACATGTTACAAATGCTGCAATTTTTTGAATAACACACTGAAAATGTCTGTTGCATGTATGATATATGAGGGCTGTGTCTGAAGGAGTCTCCCTCTACGTGATCATTTCTTTACACACTAGAGGGGGCTAGATCATTGGGAGCAAGTTACATTAAACACAAGCCGATTATGATTACAAAGAGTGTTCTGGTCATGTATTTCAACTCATTTTTACATCTACAGTAAAACTCTCCCTCTTTCTCTCTCTAACCCACGGAGAGACAAGTTTATGATTTTTCTTGGTCACACATAAACAGATAAACAGCTACATCAGTGTCAACTGAATCAGATATTACGAGTTGGGTCAGGTTAATCCCCTTCCCATCATATTACCCTTGAGAATGAACTGACTTTGACTGGAGGATGAAATAATGACAAAATAAAAGATATAGCGCCGTGGGTCCACACTTCAGTGCCTGGGATAAGCTGGAAAGCCAGTTAATTTGCTGCAACCTTAATTTGCATGTATTTGAAAAGACAGAAATTAATTGGTATTAGATAGTTTTGTGTTGATAGAGAAGAACTGTCAGAATATTGGCAGGGTACGGGAACACAGGGTCCATTGTTTAATTGCCTTCCACAGAGGGGAAAATCTCATTAATTGACAGAGCTAAAGTTGAGTTCATAATAAATTTTGAATACATATTTTGCAAAGCAAAGATTCACAGATTCAGCATGAGAAACTGTAATCATGTTTATTGGGATGTGTTTACTCAGCTCACATTATGTGTCGCAGTTTCATTCACAGATGTGAGCCCCCTGTGTCTGTGATCGCACACTCACACACCAATCATGAATTATTCTATACTCACACTCAGCCATATCTTATCCCTGAAATGACTGTTTAATGTGATATCACAGCTGCGACAATTTTTCAGCCGCATAAAGAATATTTCCCACAGATTTTAAACACCGTTCTTCCTAAATGTAACCGATCATTTTCAGTGAGGTTTGGATGTTCTTAATTTGTATGTTCAGATGTCACTTGATTGCCTGGCATGTCATACACCTAGCCTAAATGACAGTGGCTGCATAAGGTAAAGAAATAATTTTAATTGCCTGCAACAAGTACTGAAAGAAAAGCGGGATGCTGCTGGTAACTGCATCTTTAGAATCAATATGTGTAGCTATAATAATACAGATTTTAATGTGTTCATTCACGCTCAAACTGTAAAACATGTTAAAAGGTATTTGTCCTCTGGAAGCTGCAAAAAACGTCTTTCAAATTTACTATTTTTGACTGGGTTTTGTTTTCCTGTCATTCACATTTTTTCTATTTAAGTATAACTGTGTACTAAATAGTTTGTATCCCACTATAATGTAATTGTAAGCTCTAACTCAGAGGAGAACTGTTGACAAATACTGTTCATTACTAAAAACTTATGTCTTTATATCTGATCACAACTACATTTATTCAGTGTTTTGCATAATTCTTATAAACCCTAAACAGTGGGAACGTAAAGTGTTACAGCTCTCACCTGTAGCCTTGAAGACAATTGTGTTGTAGTGTTTGCACAAATAAAAATGAGTGAGAATTTACAGCATCATACAAGGAAAAATAAATAAATGAAGCACAGGATGAAGATTTTGTCCCTCAAGGTTTTCCATGTACTGCATGTATCTGATGGTTTCGGTCAGCACTTTACTGTGAGCTTCCAAGGCCAAGACCAATTCTGACCAGTTTCCTTGACAACAGAGTGCAACATCTCAGCCACTCTCTTATCTGTATCCTTGGTGATTAAGCCTAACTCTTATTAGTGATTAATGTGGAACAAGATTAAAAAAAAAAAAAAAAAAAACAAGGCTAACAATTGGTCGCATTTGCTTGCAGCCTTAAAGACAGAGACAATACTGTGTTTTCCTTTTTTTCCCCACTGACCTTCGTTGTGCCTGCTCTGGGGCTGCATTCTGGATCTTGTCAGTTGTTTCAAACAGATGCCTGTTGTTGATTTTGATTTATTTACCCCTCCTCCATCCATGTGCTTTAGAAGTGTCTACAGGGCCTGTGCTGGGGGGAGGGTGGATATGAGTGTGCGTGGGTTTGCATGTGTGGAGATGATGTCAGCTTTATAGTGTGAGTAAAGACAGATGTGCTGAAGACAGAGTGTGTCATGAGTGTGGACACAGTCGAGAGAAGCGCTGCACTGTGCTGCACAAAAGACTACTCAGTTTGCATTTACACACTCAGTTCCTCATAATTTGGAGGGTTTCTCTGGATTTCATGTGGCTGCTGTTGCCTTCGAAATTTACCTCAAGAAAGAGATGTCTACCGCCTCACAGTTTAAAGTCAGACAATGTGACATTTCTGACATCCTCTGCAAATAAGTGTCCACTTAGAAACCAAAGAAAAAGATGCTCCTTGCCTAAAAGGAACCATGTTTTTAAGTTTTCTTCAGTGACAAAGTGACCCAGTCACAGTTGTCTGCATATCCATGGATACATTGCAAACAGGAACTGCTAAAAAACTCTGAAAACCACTGGTCTACCTTGGGTTAATGTTGGTCTTAGTGGGGATGGGTGGAGCTTGAACTTGAGCTTTAGTTCTTAGTGTTGTCCATTTGTAAGTCTGTAATGTAAATATAAATGTTGAACAGGGGTCATGACCTTCCCCAAGAGAGCAGCTGATAAGTCTCATGTCTGTGTGGGTCCTCTGAGCACAGATCGTGTTATTATGAGTTACCATATAACACTCAGATGCTCTGTAATATAGAAGAGCCTTATTAGTGAAAGCCACAACAACCCACACAGGCACTCATATTTCATCCAGTTTTTGGCCTGTCTTGTAAAGAGACAGGCATTGATCTGCAAAGCCCACCCCGACGGCAAAATCCTAATGACTGGCTGAAGTACGGCAGTATAAAGACAATTCGATAAGAGGAAATTTTGAAAAATGTTACCAAGGTCGCAGGAGACTTCATTTGAGGTTAATGTTTTGCAGTACTGTCATTTTTGGATAAATGCCAGATGTGAATAAACATACAAATATTATTAGGTTACTGGCAGGATGGACTAACAACAAATTTCGAAATAAAGAGTTGCAATGAAGATACACCAAAAAAATAAGCAGCCACTAGCTATCAAGGTGAATGACAGCTGATACATTGGGTGTCTTTGAATGGGGGCCATGCAGTGACAGTGTGTAACTCCCATTGCTCAGCCAAGTATAAAGAGATTTGATGGAGCATCTGTTTGGAGAGCACAGAAACAACAGGCGGAACAAGAGTGGAAATCTGGACCAGACAGTCTGCACATTGTCATGCAGCTTCAAATTACAACCCATAACAGACACAACAATGGAAAATCACGTTTACACAAACAGAAGACTTATAGAAATAAAATCAACACATCCTGCAATATGAATATGTTCCCATAATACATCTTATATTATTAACTAACACTAAAATGATTTGCAACAGCTGCTACAAGTGTGTTGCTCTAAGTGTGTGCACGTCTGTGTACCGTGAAAGGAGGAAGAGGAAGGTAAAGAAATGTGAACAAATTTGCATCCAGAGGAGACGAGCTGTCATTCAGTTATAACATGGCCTTCACCTTGTTGTGACTTAATATGATTGTAAGTCACAGCCAGTGACAGAGCATCTGTTTGTGACACAGAGGAATCAATACTCTGGAGTGAAGCGTCATTTATCTTGTTATGCACTGACTTTGAAAATAAAAGCACCATTTCATCCTGAATGTAGGGAAAAGGGTAATGATATAAGGGAGTGCTCATGGGTATTAGCTCGATCTTAAATTATGGAGTGATATTTTAATTGTCAGTTGGCATTTACATCTTTCCTATTTGTTGCTGTTTCAAAAGTGCTATGTGGGAAAATGAGCATTCAAAATGTCATTTTTAATGTGTTCGTCTGAGCTGATACGGTACATAATAGCACATGATACTCCATTGCGTAAGCTGTAATCTGTAATTGTGCAAGAAAAAATATGTGAATGAAGACTATGCGATAAAGTTGAAAGTAAGTGGACCTTGAATTACAGTGGTGGAAAAAGCAGATCCTATACATACTGCCTTGATATTTATAACAAATTCATATAAGAGCATGAAACAGACATATTCAAGTAAAGTACTTCAAAATTGTACTCACAGAACTTGAGTAAATGTAGTTACTCTGCAGCACCCTTGAGTTGAGATTGTTTTGTCATCTTTTTTTTTCCAGGTCAAGAAGCCATAGAGGTGCTCAGAAACATGGAACGACTGAACAAACTCCATCGGCTGATGAGAACGGGGTGATTCAGCTGAAAACCCCAGGACTCCAGGACAGTTCCAGAAAGCTCCAGGACAACCAATAACTGTGAACTGAGATAGGGGTTATTTGTTTAGTTTTTTTTTTTTTTTTGACACATCAAACTTCTAGGTTTAGTAAACAAATGTGACTTGAGATGAAATGAGACTTGTGAGATGAAAATCATTTTAAACACTCAAACCTATGATACTATCAGTACATCTGAGGATGATGTGGAAATCCATCCTGTACAGGAGAATCATTTTTGAGGACATGAGAGGACATGCGGTAACTTTCCAGGGGTGCTGACATGTTTTCTGGACCAGAACTGCAGATGCATGTCCATTTTCAGTGTATATCCTCGATGACAACAATAAATGTTGTGATCTCATAAAGTTGGATGTCCAGGTGTGTTTGCCAGTAAGTTCCAGAAAGTGTGTGGAAAGAAGTTGTCCATTAGCCTCTCCTTCATGGTTCTCCCTCCCCTCTCTGTCTTGAGGTGATTTATATAGGAGCGGAAAGATTGCAGTGTTGCAGTTTGTGTCCTCTGCATATGTCACCCGAGTGGTCTGAGTATTTAATCCGTCGGTAAAATAAGACGCTAATGCCTGCACTAATGCCCACACACAGATACAAAGGACAGTGATGTTATACCTAGTGTTAAATGTTTGCAGATGTTCATTAATGGTGTACAATACTTTTCTATATTATGAACCAAAATGACCTCTAGCACGGAGAATTTTCATAATGGAATTATGCTTAAAAAAAAAAAAAAGGAACCAAAACTATGAGTCTTTGATTTCCATATACTTCCAATGATCAAGCTTAATCTATAATTGAACATGTTGGGTGCCTGCAGTTCTGTTCCCTGGACACTCAAAGTTGTAAGACAAAAACAAAAACCTTATTGCAACAAAAGGGGCACTGTTCTCAACCCCACCCTAAATCATCACTCTGTTGCTGGTATCAAGAACATATCTGGCCAATAGCTGTTTAGTTGTCTAAAAATAAAACTGCTTTTGTCTTTTTTTAAATATATAAAAACACAAACCAGTATATTAAGATGAAAAGGGAAGGTCAATAATTCAAAAGGCCTTCCAAGTTGCATCTTGTTGCCAAATCCCTGATTCTCACCAGATGGGACTGAATCAGTGTATTACCTCAAGAGAAATTACTGAAGACATCAGTGAGTTTCTCTGCATTACTGTGCAGTCTGGCAATCCTTCAAGCTCTGTTAGGTTTCTCTAGGAAATTTCAAATAAATTAAGATTGTTTAGAACCATTTTAGATATGTTATTTTGTCAACTGCTACCATCTCAAGTGGATATTACCCTCTAAAGCTTAGTTTTTGGACATGGATGCTGAAATCTTCTAAGTTCTGTCTAAATTAGTACTTCAATGCAAACCAGATATGACTAGACAGTATGGCTACTGCTGCCAAGCCAGGAACACGGGGGAAGAACCCAAAAACAAATATCAGGCAGAAAATTATTTTCTTTAATAACAGAAAGTCACTGGTTACAAAGTCTTTAAGCCAGGAAACAAACTTCAGGGAGGAGGACAAAAAACAAACGCATAAACTTTAAGAGTTCAGGACTCTTACCTGGGCCAGTAAGACCTCTGGCGGACGGCTCAGAGGCCAGGCAGACGGGCGAAGAAGCTGTTGAAGCTGGCGCTGGCCCTGGCCCTGGCCCGGAGAGCGGGCAGACAGGTGAAGACGCTGTGGTGGGCGAAGGTGGTAGGAACGCTGACCCGGAGGCTGGCCAGACAGGCAGAGCCGCTCAGAAGACCAGTGGGACGACGGCAGCGAAGCCGAGTCCCCTCCAGAAGTGAAGAGACAGCCGACAGGTAATCCGGTGCAGGAATAGGCTGGACCGCTGTCTTAAGATCAGGTGCTGAGGCAGATATCGTTGCACTATACAGACCGAAGGCGGGGAGCAGGTGTCGGCTGGACCGCCAATTCATGAGACACAGGAACTAGCAGAACGTGAATTTATTTTTAAAAAGTATTATTATTATCATTATTATTATTAGTAGTAGTAGTAGTAGTAGTAGTAGTAGTAGTAGTAGTAGTAGTAGTAGTATTTTTAATAAATTAACAAAACTGAGGCAAGAACAGGTACAGGTACAAACTTGGGCAGAAGGACATCAGGAACACAGCCTATGGTACAACAACAGACAAACACAGACTCCAAAACAAGAACAGGCAAACTATATTTGTTTGTTTGTATACACAGAGGTACAAGACGCCAGGTGAATCACATAAGGGCGGGGCAGACAATCAACAAAGGCGGGAAACAAGACAAAGACAGGAAGTGAAGTAAGAACAGACACAAGGACCAGGACTATATAAAATAAAACAGGAAATGCAGAACCAAAACAGGTACAGAAACACAAGTAACAGGGCTTCCAACAAAACAAGACATACTGAACAAAATGCTCAAGAACCAAAACAAGAGTAACATGACTTAAACATAAACCAGGAAGTAAACCTGGAATTGGTACCAATAAGACAGGGTTTTAAAATCAACAGGAAATACAGAAACATACTCAAGAAACCGAAACAAGAGTCCTAAAATAGGCCATACAGATTTAACAACAATCCTAATAAACCTTATACAAAGCTGATCTTTGTCTGATTGAATAAAAAAAGATCCAACCTTGTCATCACTTGCCTTTGCCTGTGGGCAGTAAACACCATCAGATCCTGGGCCAGGTTAAACAGGCCCTTCAGGTCTCAACGAGAAACTCTTTTTCACTTCAACAGTCACCAACCCTAACTTCAAACCTGCAGGTATTGTGGGTGGTTCTTGAGCAAGAAGCAAATCAGATATATTCCGCAGTCTCTTCCATGAGGGTATTTTTCATTGAGATGTCATGACATACACAAAATCCTGGCCAAATGTCACAAAGTGCATTTCATGTTATAAATGTCTCACCAAGCATCATAAAACTATGTTTTGTCTACAAGTAAATATGGTAATTAAAACTGACATTTGTCTGACTTTGTGGCAAAAATCTGCAGCAAAAACAGTGATAAAAAGAGGTAACTCTTTAAATATTTGACAAAAACCTGCACTGTATAATAAATATATAAACAAATCTCTGGAGTGTCCCTTTAAATAAAACGGGAAACATTCTTGCTCCCCAGAAAACAAATTAATTCCAGTTTGGACATTTGGTGAGTTCTAACACTAAGTGTTTCTAAGTGTTTCTTCTACCACCACCACCACTGAGGTACAATGTCCACTCATACACAAGTAATTTAAAAATATAATCGGATGATTTTCAGGAAATTTACTGAGCACATTTCTGCTCCTCAGAGGATGAACGGTGTTTAATCTGGTGACTCCATGTCTTCATCTGAAATGCCATTATTTCATATTGATGGGTGTAATGAACAAGGTCAAACAGAATCTCAGCTTTATTGTCATTATTCAACTGAAAATTCCTCTGTGAAATGCTATTGTAAGCTGTCCAACACTCCATATGCTTGTGTTTTAATAAAACGCGCCCTGAGCGTCAGTATAAGATCAGCATGCTCAGCAAATAGATACAGTGTTTCTGTTATGTCTTCTATTGTCATTACATCATTATGAATTTATGTAAAGTGCGTTAATTATGCATTAGGCCAAAGCTGGAGGGACCACCTTAAATATTTATTGATTATAAATGTCATATTTCATTATAAACCTACTTTATTCATGGTTGGTTTACTCATTGCTTTGGTTAGCATTCCAGCATGTTTGGAGTCACACTCTGCTCCAGCAGTGCTTTACAGGCTCTATATTAGTGAAGGTTAAACAGTTTATAATACAATGCTAACAATGGTGGAAAGACTATAAACAGCTGCACTGCACCACAGCATTTTCTTCATAGTACAGCAGGGCTTATATATTCTGTGGTTTCAATGCTAAGTGGAAAATATGCACTTTAAAATTTCAGTTTTGTGTCCTCTTTTCTCACATTGGTCACATGACACCTCACCATCATTACATAACCAAACCACAATAGTAAGTAACTGAAATAATGGGCTGCGAGACTGTACCTGGTCTTGTTTTATTAGCACCTATTCATTTCCTCCTCTGCTGAATAGATGCAGGTGCTGTTGAAGAGAAAGAAAAATGCTGCTTTGAATTTATTTGATTTGCTGTGTTGCATCAAATGAACCACAAACTGAGCAGATGGGAACATCTGTGGAATGGATGGTGCTTGATTTCAACCACAGCTACTGAAGTAATCCTTGGATGTGAATGCACAATGGCTTATAAAAAAAACATCCTGAGAAAAATGTAGGACTAATTTGTGAACTCTTTGTTCTTCAGCACTGTATGCTGAGCCCTTACATTGTCAGTTACTGCAGTATTGGTTTGGCACTTTAATAGGCATGGATTTCTAGGTCAGCATACATTATATTCCGCAAGAAAATGAGACCATATAGTTCTTGAATTCTTTCAAATTTGTATGGGAAAATGTACTGAATTGAACAATGGATATGTAATGAAAATCACACTGGCATTTGAACCATGGATATAGTGATACAGGTTCTGTAATTATGAGGATCTTTTTCCTCTGGCTTGGATTTTATCCTTCCTGGAGGAAGATCAATTGTAATTGCCTGAACTCTCCATAGTAATGAAAGTGATAGAGGGCCTGCTTTCAGACACTAGTTTTACAAGCTACAGTAAATGCTCCACAATGATCATATCTGGTTATTGATAAGGGCATCACATAATGGCAAACATCCACAGTCCCCCAAAAATACACAATAATTCTGCAGACTCACTACACGCAAACTACTAAAACACTTATCTACAGTAACAAATGTGCCTCATACAGTTTCTGATAGAATAATCTTTTTAGGCGTTTCTTCTACGAACCCAAACATATAAACAGTCTACTTTTAGAAATGTTTTTTTTGTAATGTAATGATATTTTTTTTAAAACAGCAGTCTGGGAGAAATCTGACCTGTGACTGTGAGGGCTAAATCAATGTGTGTTGGACAATTGTTCAAATTTCACTAGACTTATGATTAACATGCGGGTAGGTAGATAATGAAATTGGTAAACGTAAATATAAAGAATACAGAATATAAATTTTACATTGCATAAATCTTTTAACAAATGGTGTAGCCTAGTTTTATCTTTGTAGACGTTTAGAGAGCATCTAAATCAAGTCATTCAAGATATGTCCAATTCAATTCTTAATAGTCTGGCATGTTGGGGAAAATGTTATTTACTAGCCCAAAGATTGAAAACAGGAGGTTAGCCTGGCTCTGTGCAACGGTAACAAAATGTGATTATAAAACCCCTAAAGCTCACTGATTACCATGTTATATCTCATATCTTTATAGAAGGGACTGAGTCCTGGAGTCCATGCTGACTACCAGGCAATTGGTCCCAAAATTTCCCAAAATATCAAATTATTCCTTTAAATCATTCAAGACAAGTCCAAGTCAAATCTGAAGTAATTTAAATGCACATCCCGATGGATCAAATATGCAAGGACCTAAGGGTTCCTTGCCACTGTCTTTTTTATTGTTTTGGGATTTATATAAATTCAAGTCAGTTTTTATTTATTTTGCCTAAAATCACAAATTACAAATTTGCCTCTCAGGACTTTCTCTATCCTCAGACCCATTCAGATGAGGAAAAACTCCTCCAAAAAAACTCTGACAGGAGAGGAAAAGAGTGGAGAGAAACAACTATGGTGACAGCATTGGAAGACATAGAAAGACAAGGAACTACATAACAACAAGAGGTAATTTTACTAGGCCAGAATTTGAGACGCAAATGCTGAATGTTCTTTTAGGTCTTGTCTTAAGGCAGTCAAATGTCAAATAAGTTAGAACTCCTGGCTGTCAAGTTCAAGTCACATCTCCCCTCTTCATTTTTGTGTTTAAAGCAGATCTGAGTTCAAGTCTCTGCCACAGAGTACAGCAGAGCATCAGTCTCTCAGATGTAAGCATTTCACATGTGAATGTCCATACAGCCTGTTCATCAGTTAATAGACTTGTAGCAATAAAACAAATAAATGCAGTTCTCTTACAACCATTATAAACAATACATTTAAAATGTATTTATCTGCAAATGATGTACCTAATTATTTAATCTCGCTAGTCATATAAAATGAAAAATGTTCTTTAACTTATACAGACTGAAAACAGTGTTAACAATCAAATATATTCACTCCAAATATTTTGACGCCACTACCTACATCCACCCCGTGTTCCTGCCTCTCAGTTACCCTACATGGAAAGCATTTGTCCTGATCCAGGAGTCAGTGTCAAGTTGTGCTGTTGGGCATGTTTATCCATCTTGGTCTCGTGTCAACAGCAGTTACCCTCAGGGGCATGATAACACCACTGTGAATGCCACCGAATGCCAGGCTAATAAAATTTTAACCAAGCTCATTGTGCTGTTATGTTTTTCTTGTTAGATCTGAAACTCTTAGCGCAAAAAAACAGCTGAAGCCTCTGAACAACTGTGTATCAGTAAGTGGGAAGAAAAGAGGATCAATAAGATGAAAACTCTTCTGAAAAGCAGTAAAGTGGGATAATGAACTGTAGTGAACTAGGAACTTTTTGTATACCTATTTGCTTTGTATAACAGCTGAATGTCTGTTTGTTTATCAGCACATTTTGGCACTGCATGCAGGTACACTGAGAGCCCCTAACAACTAGTCAAATTCTTTCTGCAAGCATACTTTGCCAATAAATAAACTCAACTCTGGTAATTTTAAATGGATGTTGAGAGTCTCTTCTAGCTACAGTGTGCCTGATGACAATTGTATGATCAATAAACTTCTTCTCAGTTGCTTTCTTAAGTCACTGTCACATTTCAGTGCTATGTAACAACTTGATTTCACCTCTGATACGTGCCTGCTGGGTGGGGTTCCTTTTCTGTTGACACCCCCCTATTGAGGATCATATGATGCTCTTGCGTTGCTTTGTAATGTTTTGCATATGGCTCCAGGGCGAGGGGCCAAACTCTGAGTTGAATGGTGTTTTTGTTCAACATGGATCATCCCCGAAGAGAGCAAGCGTGCACACGGCTGCCTCAAACAAGGCTGTCAAGATATCTACGGAGGCCCCACGCCAGCACACCCCACCAGGCAGCTGCTGCCTGCCAGGCGCCCATCTACAAATAATCTACTGTGGGAGGAGGTGTCAGTCTGTTGTGTCAGGGTATAGAGTGTATATTCAGTCCTGAGTGAAAAGTTCAAAGATATTACATAAAGAATTAGGTAATAACAAACATTTGAAAAGCGCAGAGAATATTTTTATTTAAAAAAAATTAAAACTGAGCCAGTTTTGAAACTTAAGCCCTATTCCATGCCTTCTGTGCATGGATGGTTTACTGAACAGGCCTTCAAGGCACAGGCACAAGGGACCCATGACCCTTTGGGCTTCTGTACCTGTGTGGAGCCTGTGTTTGATGTGACTGTTAGCATTTCTTGTTGGAAAGTCAGTCAAATAACTACAAAGAGACACAGAACAATCACAAAAAGACGCAAAATGGCCACAAAGAGATGCAACATGATTACAAAGAGATGAAAAGTGTCCACAAAGGCATGCAAAATATTTGCAAACAATGCTGCTGCGTCGGTCTGGTAAACATGTCAGTGGAGATTTTGATCACAGGTAATACCACTTTAAGAGATGATGTACTGGGTAGGATCTGCATGCAAGAAATGCACATACTGTCAGAAATGTAATGACAGTTTTCTTCTGATGTGCAGCAATGTCCGGGGGCGTTTAAGCAAAATTTAGCAAAAATATTTCGCTTTTTGTGTTTTGTAATTGATGTTTTGCAATAGCTGGATATTTGGCAACCTTCCTCAGTGCATGATTAGTGACATGCTGCTTTGATATTACTGCAGGACACAAGGCATCATGATTTATCATTTCAAGTGAACAATACTTCTCCTTGTATTACAGAACAGCCAGTCAGATTTTGACAGCCCAGTGATCAGGTGGCATGTCAAACTTCATTAAGTGAGACTGTCATAGCTCCGGGGTCCGTGTCATAAATTTCTAAGCGTTCTGTTCACACTTTTTGCTTTGATATTTTTAGTTCATCTCAATTTCCTGTGACAAATAAAATCTGTTTGACCACTTTTCACTGAAAGTCGCTACGTAAAATACTGGATGAAAAACCAAGTCATATGGCTTTACCCTTGTTGCAAATTGCTTACAGACAGTCAAGCTGACCGCAATCAGTTTGTATAAACAACATGAGAATATAGCTCATGCTACCGAGCCAATACAGAGTCTCACAGGCCTGGCTGCCGACACAAGTTATGTAAACGCTAAGGCGACAAGGCAGATCCAGAGAGGTGCCCGCTGGGGGACCAGGGCCATCATTGCCAACTCTGAACCTCGGAAGCCAGGCACTTCAGAGACGCCCCAACAAGCTCTTCTTTTACTTTAAAGGCAAAGGTGAAAGGCATAAGACTCTGTCTTTGAGAAAAGTACTCTTTTGATGGCAGATTACGCCATCACGTCTGGCAGTGATTTAAACTTTTGAAATGTTTCACCGAATGTAAATAGTTCAGTGCAGGTTTTTTCACCTAAAGAGAAAATGTGCCACTCAGCCTCAGAGACCAAAACTCAGCCTTCATGAAATGAAAACTGAAGTTAATTTACTACACAGCCTTACTGTTGGGGACAACTTTCTAAGCTCCAGCATCACTTTAAGCCAGTGGTGTCTCTTCCTGGTCATCATGGCATGACCACTATCTTAATACATAAGCATCTTCCCACAAGCTGCCAACTAAATCTTGAAACTCTACCATGTTGAGTAAAGACACTGGCTTTAGATGACCATAAACCAACAAACCCTTAAACTTCCAGTGGCTGGAAGAAACACCCTGCAGTGTTTCATCTCTGTATTATCTGTCAGTTTCACTCATTTCTGCTAGACGGAACCTTAAAGAAATTTTCAGCAGGCTTCTGCCCGTGGGTTATACATTTTTAGACCCTGCTTTTAGTAGATTTTTTTTCTCTCCGTGCACTATTTTCCCACCTGCTGATTCAAGTCATTCTTTTTTTCCCATATGGATCTAAATGTAGACAACACCTGCCTGTATGTTCAATCTGAAAGAGAAGGGACAGGGGCAGCCAACAGGTTAGTCAACAGGTGGGGTGGAAAAACCCAACACAACCTGTTTTAATAAAAGAACGCATTGTCAGTAGACCAAAAAAAAAAAAACAAAAAACCTCCAGGAACTGGAGAAAACGAGAATAACACGTGACTAATAAAAATGGGAAAGAAAAATCTAACTCTCAGCAGCCAAACACATCTAAGTCCTTGAGTATCTATACGTGTCAATAGGAACGTACTGTTGATTTATTGCATGCGCAGACTGTTGAAGTCCCCTCTTTGGTAGCTACAGCGTTAATATTCCTGGAGAGCCCCACCTCCACGACCACCTTTTATGTTAATTTCAGCGTGATCTCTGCACGTACTGGGGGGAGCAGCCGTGTGTTGTATCGTTTGGCCACTGCCTGCTGCTTAATGTCGATGAGGCTCGGGACAGTTACAACCTGCCGCTGAATCACCGTCGGGACTTGCTGTGAACGGCGTCGCGTCCGTATAATGTCTCCGCCGCTGAGGACGCGCAGCTGAATGTGAATATTGTGGATCCAGCTGGTAGTTACAGAGGAGGTGAACGCACCTTGCATCCAGCCATGGGAGGTCAGATCACCAGAAATACCATCTACGGTAAGGGCATCTGGCATCACAAGGCAGGAGAGCATGTACTGATTCCTTATTACTGATGGACCCAGTGACATTATAATAGAATCGAGTTGTAAGCGTTCTTGTGCAGCCCCAAGCCTGTGTCCACAGAAACTGTAGGCGTCCTGGCTGCCTAAAATAAATGAGAAGTGAAAGTAGCTGATTTAGCCAAGTTTTACCACCTTCTGTAACTCACGACTGGCTCTGAAGAAAAGAGGATATGGACAGGAAATCGTGTTTTTCTAAATGTGATAACCCTCCACAGCAGCAAATGATAGAAACACCCCAGAGTCTTGTTCTGCTTCTCCCTGAAGCCTGTTTACAGTCTATTATGATTAAAAGCTACCAAACGGGACAAACTGAATCAACCTGGTTGCCTGCACATAACTTTTTTAGACCAGGCTTGTCATGTGTGTGTCTCTGTGGCCTACAGTTGAAAGTGATCACGCTCAGCATGTTGTCTCAACTTTATGTGATGGTTGTAGGTTACCACTGGTATTGCTATCAACTGATCATATGTACACATCTCAAACGATGGTAGTTAACAGGTGCATTGGACGTTTTTATTTAATCCACTTTTAAATCTCTGTTCATGTCAATTTTTCTTGCAACTTTTTGGCCAGACAGTGTGGCGTTTGACTTCCTTAGTTTTCCATTGCAAACACATTCGAAGAAACTATTACCAAGTAGTTTTCATTTGCTTTCTGACAGTGATGCATAATCATAACCTGTACTGTAAAACCTATTCACTCTGTTGTAAATGAAATGTGCAGAGCACTAAATAACTTTAAACCAATTACGAGTGTGATAAAGTGTTTTTGACTCATAATTTTTGTATATTAATTTTTTTGAAACTTTTTATTTTGACCACTTAAAAGTTCCCATGACAAAATTTGATCTGTTAGGGTATTGATTGTAGAGCTTCAGCAGTTAGCTGATTAAAAGTTTAGTTGATTGAGAAGATGAGTGAGCCACAGTTTTGATGGTCATTTCATCGTTTCAGTCATTTTTCAAGAAATAATGCCAAACATTCTCTGGTTCCAACTTGTCCAGTGTGAAGATTTTCTGCTTTTTAGTGGTTTTAATTACTGTAAATTGAATATATGTGGATTTTGGAGTGTTGGTGGACAATTTTACAGACAAAAGATAAATCAGTGAATCAAGAACAATAATCATCACATTCAGTGCTGATGGAAACAATCACTAGAAGCATCCCTAATTAAGATTAACTGTAGCATTTTTTAAAAAGTTTTGTGGGGTGCAGTGCTCAGTGCTGAATGTTAATGAGGTTTGGCCTCATTGACTTTACATTGGCACAGATGTTCACTTATAAATAGATGTCTTAATATCACATGGGCTGATTTTGATCATATTGTTTGGCTAGAATGCAGACACGTATTCAGTATAATGACATTTTGGTTTTGAGTTGTTCTGATGATGTGAATGAGTGTACAGTACATGACCAGGCAACAGTAAACGTTTCTCATTTTCCAGATGGACAGATGGACACTGGCCAGTCCTCATAGTCCTTTTTCCATTTTCACTGTGAGGGGCCACTGGTGTGAAATAACAGTATAGGTGCAGACAGGGACGCTGCTAGAAATTCTTGGCCCTCTGACAAGAACTCAGTCAGGGCCCCGAAAATGTAAATATCTATAATCCCTGTCATGTGTCGGGGCCCCTGTCCAGCTCAAGGGCTCATGAATCATTCAGCCCTCGCCTCTCCACTCAACAAAATTGGTATTTCAGTTTTGGCTTGTGTTATCCCTTCATTAAGGAAAAAAAAATCCAAAACAAGCAGCCTTGAAGATTTATTATTAAACATTAGAAGAGCTTCAACAGTTAAGCGCTAATCACATTGATCTGGAACTATTTTGAGAATTCTGTGGTTCCAGCTCCTCTTATGTGAATGGTTTTTTGTTTCCTTAGTCCTCTGTGACAGTAAATCTTTTGGTTTTGGACAGTTAGGCAGACAAAACAACATATTTGAAGACGTCACCTTGGACTTTGGGAAATTGTGTTTGGCATTTTGTTTTACTATTTTCTAGAGGAAAACGATTAATAGAGAAAACAGCTGAGAGATTCATTGATCGCCAGACCTAAACTTTACACTACATTGCATTGTACTGTACATACACTGTACTGTACACTGTACTTTGTTTGCCTCATATTGACAGCGCACGAGCTATGACACATTTGTTGAAGTTAAAAACGTACACGTCTTCTGGCTCCTTAGGCGTCTGTCTGCAAGTGCTAGTCTCCTTGATACAACCGCACACCACATTAGGGCCTCTGTTTAGGGGATAAAACACAGAGGAGCGTAGGAGGCCAGGTGACACTGGCCAGGGCCACTCTTTGTCTCTGCACTGTTTGTCCTTTCCAATTAATGACAGCAAAGGCAGTCACATTGTGTGCGGTGGTGCATTAAGTAACATTATCCTTCCTTAAGCTGCTCATCTGACGTTTGTCATGGCACCTCTCTTTTATCATGGTAGGGCTCTGGTCACTGTTTACCCTGACATCTCCGTCAGGTTGCGTGACTTTTTTAAACACACTTCTGCAGCCACTGAATCGTCAGCACTTTTGGCTCTAACCGGGCTGTCATTTACAGTAAATCAAATGTGGTATTTTTATATATCCATTTATTTACTTATTTGACTTTATTTATGGGTTATACAGTCCTCTGTGTGCTCTGAATGCTGTAAACCCATTTCAAGTTGCCTGGGATGTAAAAATAAAGTGGCTCCTGGAAACAAAAAAAAGACAAGACAATTCAATTTTACAGCAGCAGAAATGATATTAATGTCCTGTGAATGGAAGAAGATATTGGATTCTCTGGTTAGATGGGAAAGCAGAAGTGTTGCTATGGGGCGTGCAGAGCCCTGTGAGGTGTTGCTTCTGTTTTCAGAACTCACAGGAAATACTCTATTCAGTCTCGGGGTTGGACACTGATGGAGTACAATACGGTCCTGTATTGTTTTTCTGAAGACATCACGTCTGACATGACATCATGGATGCAATATGGTTGAAGGATTTGTTATGACTTCATTTGAGACCACTGTTGTGCACTGAGCACAATTCAGCATTGTTCTGCAGCGACAAGAGCATGTGAAGATCTTAACAAATACACTGTACTGAGCCCAGAACCCTTGGCAGAGCCTCTCTGATTGTGATTTAAAGGGAACGACTCTGTAGAAATTTGTGACGATGATGCCCAATAAAGAATATTTCAAGTTTAATACAATTTTACCATTTTCACGTCTTCATCCACAGCCCACACCTCTACCTCTGCCCTGGAATCAAAACAGTGTTGACCTTATAACAGACCTGGTGTCAGAAGTCAGCAGTCGTATAATCAGTTATTGCCAATCCTGACAGTCTTAATTGATTTGTCTCCAGGGCACTTTATAAATCTCTTGACCCTCCAAGGTCACTTAATGGACAGCAAGAATAGCTGTCTTTCAGCAAAGGCTCATATAGCCTACTTCTCTCACAGGCAAACACAAGCAGCTCCCACACAGTCTTCCAAATTTAGGTGTGAAAATACAGGCAGTTCTCAAGGACAAAGAAGTGTTAATTAGGCCTAAATTATTTATTTGGCTTCTGGTCTGAACAGATTGGCTAGTTTTAATGGTACTTTAAAACCCAAATGTCATTGTAGAGAGGACTAAACTATTGTAGGGCAGAAAACTATAAAAATCACTTGATGAGATGATATTTGTTCAAGTCGAAATAACCCTGCCTTACATTTAATGAGAGCCCTGTGTCTGTGAGAAAATGCCTCCTCCACTAAACCACAGTGACCTTGACATTGCGCTTTGAAGAGAAATCTGGAAGCGAAAATGGGAGAGTCGGTCTGTGAAATCAGGCTCATAATGACTTTGAGAAAATTCTTTATCAGTCTAAAACCCAGAACGAGAGATGAGATGTGAAAAAAAGATGTTTGGCTCTGTTAGGAGTTGGTAGGTGGGAGCAGTCATGATTCACATGGTCGCATGGGAAAAAAATGGAAAAAAAAAAAACTCTGCTACATGTTGAGTCAGATGTTCTCCTGTGGGTCTGCTCTTATTTAGCCATTTCCTCTTACCAGCAAAGCAACAATAAATACCATGAAATCTCACTTAGTAGCACTGAGTTTGTGATTTATGATTTTTTCTTTTCTTTTTTTTCCATTCAGATAAGTTGGTGGTTTATACTTGACTCTCTCTATTTATTGATATGGGCTCATTTTAACATGAGCCACAAATTGACATACCATGTAACAGCCGTATCTTACTGTTATCAGAGTTGCTTTGTTTGCACCTTACATGTTAGGTTATCAGTTTTTTTCTTTATCCTCCACCTCCTGCTTCCTTTACTACTTTCTACGTACTATTGTACGAATGTGTTCCAGAACAGTAAGAAACTAACCACAAATGAAACACACACCCGTTTAACATTTGGCAAGATGTATAATAACAAAAAGCTCTGGGTGTGTTACTGGAAATGACCATTTACTGAAATTAGAGCATTTTGTATGAACTTCTCGCAGCTGTATTGTTCTCCATAATTACATAACCAAGGGAGCAATTCTGTCCTCAATTATGTCCCCTATTCCATCCAAGGACATTTTTGCATGTAATTTATCTTGTACATTGTCCCAGCCTACGTAGTAGGTGTGTGGTTGTAATATGCTACCTTGAGAAACTAGAAACAGAACACAAGTATTAGATCATTTTAATGGATTTTTACTTATTTCAATGTTACAGGAGCAGGTAAGATATGTGAGAGGAAATTACATGTGACATGATGTCAGTATATTATATAAAACGAAGCCTGCGGTGGTAGACACCGTCTAAACTAATATTCTAAATCTAAAGTTTGGGAATTTTCTTGAAGTTGTGTCCCATTCTCGTCAGTAATGTATTTTCTGCTCCCCACCTGTAGACCAAACTAAGGAACCACTTTTCTCTCTCTACACAGATTCTCTGAATGGGCCATTTCCTGCAACGTCTCACCGATGCCACCACAAGCCCAAGCGCTGCCTGCCCATACAGCAATGTGGAAGCTTGTCCTCCTTCCCTCTGCTCTTCCACCCCAGCACGAAGGGCTCGCAGATCGTCATGGACATGTCCCAGAGGACCGTCAAGAGACAGGCCAGCTTCTGTAACGCCATCACCTTCAGCAACAGACCTATCGCTGTGTATGAGCAAGTTCGACTGAAGGTAAACAAGACACTGCTGCAGGTTTACCTTATTTTTTGTTTACCCAGACAACAGTGTGGTTATTTTCACCAACAACAAGCTCAAGTTTCACTTTAAAAATGTATTGTTAGGTAAAGTTAACCCAGCACTGCCTTGATGCTATATTGGTCCAAGCTGCGTCAGTTGAGATCCAGTAATTTTTTTCTTTGTAATTAAAATCAAAAGATTTCTGAGGCATTGATTTAAACTATTGTGACATGATGCAATGTGTAACAAATACTTAGGGAATACTCATAAAAGAAACACATGCAACACAGTAATAGTTTGTAAAACATTATGCTGCCACCATGGTTGCACCACCACCATTACTCATCTTTTTGTCTTCCATCAGTTCCTGTAAAAATCATTACTTCATTCCACCAATACAGTTCACCAATTTCTTGTATTCTAATGCCAAGAAACTGCAGTATCATCATACACACTGCACTGTGCAATAGAGAAGTGAGAAATTAGGACGCTAATTATGACTGTGATAACAAGTAAAGTCCTTACTCTCTCTCTTTCAGTCTCTCTCAATGTGTTTTTATTTTTCTTCTCCCTCCCTCCCTCCGTCCCTTTATCCCCCTTATTCGCACCCCTGTTTTGATTTTCTCTCTTTTCTCTCTCTCTGCTCTTGTGTGGGCCAAAGTAGCAGCAGCTTAGAACGAGTTTCCACTTCACCTATCAGGCCATCTATGTCTCGAAAGCGAGAGAGCAGGGCAAGCATTGCCATGTGAGGAATACTGTTATCTTGCACGGTAAATGCAAAGTAAATAGAGGTTCGAAATAAGACAAAAATTGTTTGCAGGTGATAAACATACCGAGATAGCTTTAGTTTTGGTTTGCTTAAGACAAATATGTTGTTTTTTAGCCACGCTAGCAGCTTGGAATTGTGGATGGCAATGTTGGTCCTGACTGAAGTATCTCAGCAATGATTGGATCGCCTTGAAATCTGGTTTAGACAGCATGTCTCCCTCAGGATGAACTGTAATAACTTTGGTGAATCCTTAATGTTTCATCTAGCACTATCATCAGTGCTGAAAATTTTTAATTTGTCAAATACTTAGGTTTATGACCAAATACCTGAAAAATTAATGAATCAGTGTCTGTTATCGTGGCTGTAATCTTTTTATCTTTTAGTTCACACAGCACAGAGAAAACCAAATGTACAGATTCATCTTAAGATGATTATGTTCACTGATTAAAAATATGTTCTCTCCAGATTACTAAAAAGCAGTGCTGCTGGAGCGGTGCCCTGCGTCTTGGTTTTACAAGCAAGGACCCATCGAGGATCAACCCAGACACCTTGCCCAAATACGCCTGCCCTGACCTGGTCTCCCAGAGTGGCTTCTGGGCGAAAGCCCTCCCGGAGGAGCTCTCCAATGAGGGAAATGTCATCTCCTTCTGGGTGGACAAGAAGGGCCGGGTCTTTTACAGAATCAACGACTCAAGCCCCATGCTGTTTTTCAGCGGGGTCCACGTCTCTGAACCTCTGTGGGCTCTCATTGACGTCTATGGCCTCACCAGGGGGGTCCAGCTCCTAGGTGAGTAATTTGAACAAGGTCGTGTCTGAGAAATGGTGACTCAGTTTGCATCGTGAACTTAGCTTTAGTATGTGGCTTTCTTTTTGTGTTTTTTTGCACTGGGTGACTTTTACTATCACGCTTTACCACTGGAAATTGTCTGCATCTGATGTTTTTTCACTGTGAGTGGTTAAAGGTGATGTTACATACAGCAGCCCTACTTTTCCCACACCCACCAAATAGCTCAGTGGAAAAAGATGGAGGGAGATTAGGTCGATTGTATAGTTACCACGGTCGTTAGTATCAAAGAAATTTCCCTAAAGGGGGAATTTCAGAATGTCTGAAATTCACTTTAACAAGTTCACCGTGATATTTAAAGGGTCATTACATCAAAGAAATTGGGAGCAAACAGGTCCTCTCCAATCATTAACAGAAATTTTTCACTGAATAATCTGAAGAATGTTTGGATTGTAGATGGAGATGCATTTATGAAACATATCATGTGCTGAAAACAGCTGTCTCCAATTTTTGAAAACAAGACAAAACTATGCAAAATAGATAAATAGGAATCCTTGTGGACGCCTCAGTACTTATTTATAACCATTTCCAAGAATTGGGCTGCCTCTCTCCAAAAGAATAGAAGCTGTCAGCACTGTTAATAAAAATAGAAGAGGCTCCCATATTGTGTAGATAGTGCCATTTAACCTCATTTCTTGCGGTGTGTGTGACAACAAGAAGCGTGCTATCTTATGATGAGCTGTTTGTTATCCGGCGCCAGAGTGCAACTATCTGGGGTTCATTGGCCTTGTGGTGCGGACCAGCACACAGCTCTTGTCGAAGAACAAGAGGAGTGTGTTGGTCATCCCAAGAGGACAGACAAGAAGAGGGATGATGTCAGGTAATGACATGTCTGGGGTGTTTTTTCCAAGACAATCAAACCAGTGGAATGTCTCACTGTTTGGATCCAAGTCTGAATTTGATTTCATGTGACATGCAGTCACCCTGTAGGCACCCCTAAGACAGATTGATGTGTTTAAATAAAAGTCATGTTCACCTAACTGCAAGGCACAATGACTGAATTTTTCCATTTTGAAATTAAAAAAAAGATTTTCTGCAATTCTTTGTTTTACTTTCATGCAATCTTTGCCTGGGAATGAGGCCAGCAGCCCTAAATCCCACTGTTTCTGCTCTGGTTTTCCCACATTGATCACCTTCATCCACACATTGATGGTTTAAACCGAAAAGCCTTGGCCCTCAGTCCGCTGAAGGATCACTTTGCTATCAGCTTTCCTCTATAGCCAAAGCGCGTCACTACTTGAGAGGATGGTATATCTCAAAGGCCTGGTATTGTCTCAGCAGTTGGCTGCAGTTCAGCAGACACTTAGTCTCTGAAATATGGGCGGACACATCAAAGCCTGGTGTTGCAAATTGGCACATGTTCGTATTTTCCTTTACCAGAAGGGTGCATTTTGATTCTTAATGACGCTTACACAATGGTCTGAAATTAATGCTACACCAGCTGATAAATTGAGCCAAATTTCACCTGTTGTGGGCTTGTTATCACACAATCTGTCCAGGTGGGAATTATAGATCTGATGCAGCTGTGTGTGTGTGTTTTTTTTTTTTTTTTTTACACAAGACAAATGGAGCGAGGTGCTGTGAATAAGCTCTATGGAGTGTAGAGAATGGCTTGGTTAGGTGACCTTGATTTGGCTTTTGTGATAAATGTTCAAGACAGTAAAAATATAATAGAAAAGGAGTCATGATAAACCTGTTGACTTAAGTAATACACATTGCAGAGTCAGTGAGATAATGGGTTAAGAGCATCATGTTTATTAAAGGAGTACTCAATTTTACAGAGAGAGATCAGTTTATTTGTCACTAAGAATACGATTCTTCCTGTAAAACTGTTGTTTAACGTCTTCTGTGGCTCTGCAGCAAGCTTTTTAAAAGAGTACTCCACTGATTTAGTACTGTGTTCTTGTCAGAACCGGTGATGGACCTTTTCAAGAAAAACCAAAAAAGAAGCAAAACCAGATTTTTCGTCTTTTTTATTCCTCACATTATTTTTTCGTATCAAAGCATGGTGCCTACCTTACCCAGAAGGAAACTTAACCGCCAACAATTTTGAGATTTGGGTGTGTTACGCTAGTTGTGGCTAAAGTTTGATGTGAAAAATTGATTGAGTTCCCTGCATTACAAACCGAACATGTCAGGTTTGAAAGATGTGGGCATTTACCAGGAAGGAGGGATAAGGATCAAGGAAATAAATAAAAGTTGACTTTTTTGGACATGTTTTTTTCATTCAGTAGCAATGACCTACTATGAGAGCTACAGTCAAAAGTTTGTTGGGTTTTATTTTAGCCTGTGGATAATCCGAATCAAGCACATGCTCCACAGGATTCTCATACCTTTGTGTCTGTTTGGTCTTTTACAACCTTGCATGCTGTATTATGGAATTCATCAAAGCTGAGATCCATCGCTGCTGTTTCACTTGCGCTGTCTCTCAATGCAGCCTGCTGCCAAACAGTTTTCCTGCTATCAGGTCTTGTTCTGATGTTTAAGGATCGTTTCAAGAGCAGTGTTGTTTCCTCTCTAAGCTCTTCTCAAGGGAGTGCTGTTCAGTAGCTAGCCACCCATGCAAGGAGTCAAAGGTGAGCCTGAGATCAGTGAGACTGCTTGAAAGCTGAGATGGTGTTGCGTAAGAGAGGAAGCTAAATTAATCTGCTGAAATCAAACTGAGCCTCAGGGGTTGTCCAGACCAACAATGCTGCCCATGCAATTTAAGAAAGATCTGTTACATCACCATACTTGTCCTACTCACACAGCTATCAATAAAGACTAAAGTGCCTTGCTTGGGTCTTGTACAGAACGGCTTGTGCCGTTGGGCGCCTGCAACGCTACGCTGAGACACATTAGCCCTTAGAGGGACTGACAAAAGGTTTCCTCAAGTGTATGATAAGTCTCAAGCTGCATAACTGTTTTCAAAGCTCAATTTGTCAGCTGTATTTTAACAAATGTCTCTGTTTACTTATTACTTACTTATATTTCTCCAAGCAGTATAATGAGAAACCTGGCTTTAGATACCATTTTAGGAAACAAAAACACTATTCCCCAACAGCTATATTTTAAAATATGAAGTTTGAAAGGTAAGTTTTCCTTTTTTTGTTGTGTTAACTTTTTGAGTTTTATCAAGTTGTTTGTTGTAGAAGCTCCAGAAATCAGGTCACAAATAACTTGCAAGTGTTTTCAGTTGGACTGTATTTCCCAGAAAAGAAACACATATGGGAATGCTAAAGCTTTCTACAGTCAAAAAAGTAATGGACCTCCCTTTACACATGTATGGCTGCAGTCTTAATAGAATGTGTTTGTTTATGGTACAAATCCCAACAGACCACACAGCATCCACCGTTTTATACAGGTATGATGGATTCCTTCCAAGTTAGATAAGCGGAGCGAGTCAAAGGCATCTTTTGATGGATGCAAGATGCTCTACTGGGGGTTTGTTTACTAGAGGTAGATGAGTCACTTAATCACTGACAGAATGGTAGTGATCCGTGCGGCCGGCATCAGCTAACATCATCTGCAACCTGTCTCTCTAGTCATTAGAGAAGAATCCAAAATGGCTCCCAGACTGTCAAGAGGTTGCGTACCTCTCAGGTGATTAAGAGGAGGGTGTTGACATCAATCATCTCTGCACACAGCATTGTGATGCATTAGGCCTGTAGAGCATCATGGTGAGGAAAACCTCCTGCTCTATGCTTTTCATGCTTAGTAACATTCTGAGAGACATCACTAACGTTTCCACCTCTGGGGACAGAGGGAACAGTTTTGAAAGTAGCTGTTTTTGAAAACTGTTTGCATAGATGTAGGTTTAACTGTGTTAGCTGCACAGCTCTGTGGATGGCAGTATCAGCCCTGATGGTCTACCTCAACAAATGTGAGATGGATGTCTAGGAATGTTTGTAGAGACATTCATGGTCTCAAGAGGACAGAGCCTAGTGACTTAAGTGATCCCCTGACTTTTCCTGTAGTGCCATCATGAGTTGGATATTTTTGTTTTTTACAGAAATGTCTATTTCAGTAACTATTGTATGGATTTCCATGACATTTGGTACAAATATTGTGATCCCTTGACTTTTCATCTAGTGCCACCGGCAGTTCAAAGTTTTCACTTATCTTGTGAAACAGTTCATCACCTACTAGATAGTGTAGATGTATTGTCAGCAAAATCTTGTAGACATTCATGCTTCCCAGATTATGACTTTGTGATCCCTTGACTTTTTCTATAGCGCCACTATTTGGTTTTGTTTGAAATTTCTCATCAGCTATTCATCATCTGGAACTATGAAGTCAAAATTAAGATGTTTGCAATATTTTGGTTTATGAGCAGACACCTGTAAAACTAATGACATTCCCATCAGGCTCAACTGGCCTTTGTGTTTGTTAAACATAATATCTGCCAAACATTAGCATTATGACTGCAACTAATGCTTATTTTCATCATTGATTGTTCTGTTAGTTGTTTTCCTCAATTCATTATTTCATTGTTTAGTTTATAGAATGTTAGAAATTTGTGAAAAAATGTCTATCATTTTTTTCAAGCCAAAGGTGACGAAATCAAATTTTGTCCCTGAACAGCTCTCCAAACCCCTAAATAATCAGTTTACTATGCTTTCCTAAGTTGGAACTAGTGAATATTTGGAATTTTTACTTAAAATGACTTAAACAATTAATTGTTCATCACAATAGTTGTCCATTATTTTTCCAAGAAACTACTAATCATTAATTAATCAGCTCACTGTTTCAGCTCTAAATCAGCATGTTAGCATACTGATGTTAGCATTTAGCTCTAAGCATGCTGTCTCTTAGCACAGCTTCACAGAGTATGGCTGTAGACCACCATTAGTCTTTTTATTTTAATTCATCTGTGCACAATATTTCTTTGTACTGTATTTCATAATTTTACACCAGTATGATCTTGTTTTCATGTGAACATAAACAAAAATTCAGATTGTTTGTTAGCAGATTGCTGGACCTTTGATTCATACCTGTTTTGTCATCCAATAAAGAGATAACATGGAAATTCTGAAAAGCTCTGTGCCGCACAAACATGTTGGTTTGTCTGAACCTGACTGTGCTGTACTTTCCTTTCTTTGTGTCTATTTTTGTCTGTGTTCACTGAGTGCGCCAAACGCTCACGCTCACTTGCTACAGATCTCAGTTATTGTTTCACTTGTCAACATAGATTATCTGGAGTTTCACAGGGTTTTGATTTGTGGATAAAATGGTTTTAAATATAGAGAGGTCAGAGAGGTGCAGTCTGACACAAGCGGCCAGATATACAGCGTAGGGTCAGCCTGGTAACAATGCAGGTAAAAATGGCTCAGTACGACACAGTGAAGGACAGAACTTAGACTATACACTGTTGAATACAAGTAAAACTTTAAATTCAGTTTTATACCGTATCTTTATGTGTAGTCTTTACCTGTTTCCACAGGGCTGGATTTGAAAGAGGAACTAAACTCTTTTGTTAATTTTGATTCATGAAGACACACGATAGACCTGAAAGGCCTGATTACCCCTAAGTATTGCAAATGGATGTTGTACTAATATGTACGATTTCTGGTCTGCTGCTTACAGCCAAATCCTCCAAAAACAATAAACTTGAAATTCAGCATGGTAATAACAATATGCAAAGTCATCTGTCAAAGTCAGTTTCCAGCCAAAGGCAATCAGTAGACAGTGAGAGAGAGAGGCAAAGAGAGATGCTAAATGTCTCCATATTATAAACATTTAGTGATTTCCTTGAGCTGAGTTCTTTTGGCAGAATTAGACTAAAATCATGAATCATACTACAGCCTCTTGCTCTCTTTTTCCTGCAGCATTCCCTCTCTGTGTGCTGATCACACTAATAAATCATATGAAAAGTGGTACTTTTTCAAGGGACTGGACATTTAAACCTGATTATAGTCGCATTAAGATTTTGCAAGACTATGGACCCTGTCCCAAGTTCTCCTCTTTTGGAAATTACTGAAGCCTGCAGCTTATGTTCAGGTCAAGAGGACCAGTTAGGCCCATGTTGATACCTTTTTTGGGTAAAAATTGTAAGACCGGAGATGATTGTGGCCCAAGGCTGTGGTAACCTTGTCCATTTCTAAGTAGGTACATTGTCCTTCTTAGCTTGTGAGTCTTTCCAGTGCCATGTTCGCTGCCAAAGCTGTAACTGTGTTCCTCAGTATTCAGCCAGTCACAGGATGAAAACCCCACATTAACATGCGGGGTTTTCATCTTGCTCAATGTAATGTATTCAAATTTAGAGTATCTGGTAGTAGTTTCATCTTTTTTGATGTCAGCAGCTGCACACCTGGAGTTATTTCCTATGAATACAGATACGTAGTACTGCACATAGATAGATAGATAGATAGATAGATAGATAGATAGATAGATAGATAGATAGATAGATAGATAGATAGATAG
>JBBMJY010000003.1:9146317-9208472 GCA_037833715.1 Toxotes lorentzi
ATATAAATATAAGGTGCAGAGAACAGATACGTATGGTGAATAGTGTGTATAACAAAGTGCTTATAAACTGTAACTATGATATGCAACATGAGTCATTAGATTAGACTGTATGCAGATTTAACCTAGATTACATAAATTCCAATGCTTTTATCATAATGCAATAATTGATCTGTGAACATCCTCAATAGCTAGCTTTGATACAAAGCTACAGCATGAACAAAAACCAGAAACACGTTGTGAAGGCAGCACTCAGGAGGGAGCTGATGCAGCATATGAATGTGCAGTAGGTCCCATGAAAATAGAAGAGAAGAATAAAGATAATAAGCCTTATTAATCTGCAGAACATTGGCTGTAATCAGGAGAAAAAGGTAAGATGAAGGCAACCATGGTAACGGTGCCTCTGAGGCTGGTGTGAGTCAGGAGCAGAGCAAGGCGCAAGAAAGAAATGACTTGGAAAAAAACATGAGATTCATGGACTCAATGAAATATTGTTGGAAGAATTGTCTCTACCATGGTATTTTGTTTTAGCATGCTATCTAAGAGAAAGGCAAGCTGCATTCACTGTCTTCAAAATACACACTGAACCATTACTGTATGTCAGGGTATTACACAACATTATGGCCACTTACAACGCACCACTTCTTTTATGGGTTATATTTCTTAAAGACACAGTGAAATGAAAAATGCATTTCCTGAGTTCTAATCAGATGTTCCTGTGTTAATCACTCATTTATGTCGTTATATGCTAAACATGTTTTTGTTTTCATATCAAAATCCATCTCTTTTCTCTATTCCTGTAAAATTTAAACATAATTAGAATCTATATATTTGTATTTTGATTGTAATTTGATTTCATTATAATTTGATTTCATTTAAAGCTGCAATGACTGATTTTTGGCCATTTGGGGGCAGCCGGCAGAAGCTGTAAACACAACATCTGAACTTGTCAACAAACTAATATTATTATGCTAACTGTCTATTTGCATATCCAGCTGTTGGAGCATCATTCTAATTATCATTTGGAGTCATGTTTGTGTCCACCTGATGGGTTCAAGTCCAATATGAATTCTCCTTTTAGCTTTGGTTTTGGTCTTATCAAATGTATGGTGAATGTATGGTGTTACATTCACCAGGTAGTCGCTAACTTTGTCTGTCTGCAGTTTGGTGCTGAGCAGGTAGTATATAGTGGATTTTTCACTGAAAACAGCTGCTTGCCGTGACTGAAAATGATGCTGATGAGAGTGATTCAAAACAGTGAATTAAAAGATGCTATAGAGCTCTGTAGAGCTGTAGAGAAACTGCAGGGTGATTCTCTGTGGGTTAGTCTTCATGAGCAAAGCTCTTATACATTACACACAGTCGTTTGATCCATTGCTCATATAAAAAAATTGATTGAAGTTGCTCTAAGTATCACTCTCTTTGCTCAGTCCTCCCGGCTTTAATGTTATAACTAAACCAAAAGATATATCACGCACAAATCTGGCTGCTGGAGTATCATGATTTTCCTTTTATTTCTCCTTTGGTCCATTATCATAACTGAAGTTAAGTTGTTCTGTCAGACAGTTGGTTACAATGAAATGAGAGGCCTGGTATAAACTAAAATGTTGGAGGACTGTCCTTTGACCTAACATCTGCCTGCATGTACACATCAGGATTAGGGCCTATGTATTTATGAGAGCTCTGTTTCAAGTGATCTCAGTGCTTGGAATTTATTTGATTTGTTGAACCAAAATAAATGCCGCTGGACAGAGCATTGTGCCTCAGCTGGGATTTAATCGGCCCAGATGGAATCGAACAGATTTGCAGAGAAATCAAAATAGAAATCATAATGGAGCCTGTCAGGTCTGGATCCTGGGAGCCGGGCTGTACAGGGGGAAGCCTTCGGAGGGGCTAATCACTTTCAGATGAACAGAGTCTAGTCCCAGAGAAGACGTGACTGTGTGCTGAATGTGTGTTCTGTGTGTGTTCGTGTGCAAATCTGTGTAGTTTTCACAGAGATTCTCTTCATATCACTTTGACCAAAACAATGAGATGAGTCTATAATTGGTGAAATGTGTTTGAGATCAGTGTTACCAGCAACATGGACTTTAAGTATCAAAAGTTTCAAAGTAGTATGTCCCCTATATGACTGATAACTATCAAATAACATAGCATTATTAAATTGTTACTGATGCATTAATGTGTAAGTAGTATTTTACTTTTATATATAGTTATGTACTTTAGCCCAGCGGTTCCCAACCTAGGGATCGGGCACCATTCAGATGGTCACAAGATAAACCTGGGGGGGTCATGAGATGATTAATAGTAGAGGGAAAGAAGAAACAAACGAAGCTCTGATACATAAATCTTTTTTCAGTTTTTAGACTTTTCTCAAATCTTTGCTGTTATCCATGAAAGTTACCTCCTACGCTTAATTAAATGAAACCAACCAACCAGTTAGAGGGAAAACCCCTCTTAGGTGGAATTGCTAACAACTCAGACATCTGCCAAAAGGAGCCCCAATTAGATCCTCTTTTTAAGGGGAAGTAGCTAAAAGACTTGAAAATACGGGTTTAAAATTTAACCATGAACTGTGTAGCTTATTGTATGTCTTTTGTTTTTTTGGAAAAGTCACCAGTTGAAATTTGATAATGCTGTAGTCACTACAAGTGGATACTGTACTGCAAGACTGGATATTCTGGTGGAAAAAATACATTGTCATTGAGCATTTTTACAATGCTTTCAGTATCAACTTACAGTATGTGCAATTTGCCAAATATGTAAATCAACATTTCCTCATTATAGTAATATAAAACATAATCCAGTCACAATTGTGTTTCTTTCAAAACGTGTTAGCTGTTGCAAATTAGCCGTGTGTAAATGTAATTCCTAGGAGACAGAACTACATCACTGCAAGTGTTTGTTTAAAAAAGGGCGTTATCTACAAAGCAGGGTGGTGTGAAAGTGTGTGGCGTGTAATGCATGTAGAGACACTGTAGTTAAATCAAGTTCAGAAGTGGCTTTTAACTGGCCTTTCCAATCACTGTGCCCTTGTGACATCCCTGAGGTGCTGCGCGTCATTTTTACTGCTGCCATTTGTCACCTCAGCATGTCCCATTTTCTTTCCACGATCACGGTCCAAACCTCAGAAACATCTGGCACTAAACCAGAGACTCAACTTGATCTTTCAAATACTCCACATATGTGGCTCCTATTGCACATGGCATCTCAGATACTCAAACTGTTGAGCTTGTCCTGTGTATCAATATCATGGCACCCTCTAGCCTTTTAGCCTCTGCGACTTCACACTCATATACTTGTGCCATTATTTTGACCTGGATATTGCTCCTTAAAAGCTCATCAATGCAGATTTTCCCACTGGAGCCCGATCTCTCTATCTCTTTTTTTTTCTTTGATAAGCGAAGGCTCATCCCTTTCCTTTTTGGGACAGATACACAACCTCCCCCCCAACCTACTTTCTCATGACAGATGACTTCACTCACTCGTTCTAGACAGAGCCTGGGATAGGACCCTGTAGGCATGAATAGTTAGGGCAAATCCCTAAACACACACATACACACACACATACAATTGGTGCAGCTGACCTTGTATAGAGGTTGTAGCCTTGTAAAACCCCCAAAAGCCTCCTAATCCTGTTCCACCAGGCCAAGGAATAAAGTGAACCCTCCCTTGTCTATTCAGTCCCATGCCATTGTCTGACTGTGAGTTATTCAAGACTAAAAAAGGCATAGGGATACATAAAAGTCCTGAATTGAATTGAATGATTCAGATCAAAAACTTCTCTAAACCTCTCTAAAATACATTTCAAGATGGTGTTGGAGCCAGGCTGTTTCTTTTGGCAGAGTATTTTTATAAACAGCTTTTTAACCACAATACATTAGTTGTCATTCTGGAATGCGTTCGCAGTGAAACAGGACGCCAGGTTTTCATTTGCATCCTGGACATCCTTCTTTTTCCAATATCACCTTTACTTTGAAGGAACTGGTTTTTCCGGATTGAGTAAAGAGTTTCTGTAGGTTGCAGCTTGTTTGTATAGGTAAACCTTAAACACCTCCTCCATGTCTTTTTTTATCAGCAGGTGTATGTTTTGGCGGGGTGTGTTCGTACCACCACAAAGCCAAAAAAAATCCTCCCCAATGTTCAGCAAGAGTTGAGCAAGTCTGATTTCAGATTTTTTTTTCTCACAGCTACAATGCTTACTAAAAAACCAAAGCAAAGCCAAGAGGTCAGCCATAGACCCTGCTGAACAGTGTCAGTCTGGTCTGTGTTCCTCCATTTAAATAGAGCGTTTCTCTTGAGATTGAAGAGCTGGAGCTGTTCAAAGACCACTTAATTTTACTAGGGCAGTTTCAGCCATGCAGTTAATCATGTCTGTATTGTTTACGTGCCTGAGAAAAAGTGATTCAGACTTTGCTTTGCCGTTGAAAAGCCTCAAGGACTTGAAGCTTAACATTTTAAAGGAGAATATAATCACCGCTTTGTTCAGCAGGCCTACCTGCGATTGTAAAACCACTGGAGCATTGCCAAATGTTAAAACTCAAAAAAGAAGTTTTGGTGAGGTATTATACTTCATTTTCTAACACAAAAGGCAAAACTGCACCTGTCTGTGTGTGAGTGACATTTTAATGAGTGAGGGGTTAACAAGGAGTGTTTACATCTCAGCTACAAAAACATAAGAAGTTTAGTTGCTGTAAGATGTTGTCATAAGTCAAGCTAGTGGTTCAAAACCCCTACAGCACTGTCACTGATTAAAGTGGATAGCATTTAATTATTTGTGATATTAAAGTGGATGTAACTGCAATATTTTTTCATACAAAGGAATCGTCAGTGTTGAGGTCGGTTTGATTAAGTTTGCATTCATATAACTTGAAGTCGCAGAAGTTGGTCACTTCAGCCATTTAGCCACTACATTTACTACTACGTTTCAACTTCTGTGCTCCCTTGCTAATAGTTTTCACACAGTCTTAATCCCAACGTGTGGTGTTGTGTTATAGCTGACTCTGTATGTGGATGTAATTTTTTTTTTCATCAAACTGTAATTTCCATGTTTTCAAATTAGTTGAGTTCACAGTCTCTCCACGTTCCCCTCTGGCAGCTACGGAAGTACCCCCTGGGGCCTTGGCACCCTGTTTGGGGATCATTGTTTTGAATGTTACAGAAAAGTGTGAACAGGTTGAACAGGACCGTTGCAGCCATGTCTCTGCAATGTGTGTGTTTGTTGTGAGAACGGTTCTTTAACCCCGTGCATACAACCATGCACAGAGATAATTTCAAACTGTGTAATCTCAGTGACTCGATGCTTTTCATATTTGTCAGATGTTTCATGTGTGAAATTCTATCCCAAACTCCTTTGAGACCAAACCCAGGAAGAGGTCATATTTATTTGGCTCACGTCTTTTTCTTTCATGGGTTTTTCTTCTTTTATCTCCTGTATATCTTTTTTCGCAACAGATAAAAACTCCCATGTAAGGTTACTATTCTCCTCACAGCTTGTTTTGACTGCTGCGCCACTCTCAAAAACAGAAATAGTGAACCACAGGAAGCCGTAATAGCAAGAATAGAAATTATCTCTTGTAACCCAAAGCCGGCTAACTTTGCCTTGAAGATGATAAGGCTGCTAATAATAAGAGCCTCATGGCTCATGGTTGTGGACACTCTTGACTGAGGAAGTAATTAAGTTCAAGCAGTTTATCAGTGGTTAGCCGGAGATGTGCTGCCTTTGTGTGATAAAGAGGAGCTGGTGAGGTATGCTCTCTCTCTCAAGTGTCCACCCCACCCTATTTCTCATCCTCATTCTCTCCCTCTCCCTCTCCATCCACTTCCCATAGGGGAAGCCCAAAGCAGATGGAGGCTAAGAGCCACACAACTCAGCCATCATGTCACTCATCCCTCGGCCTGTGCCTCCCTGCTCTCCTCAAATGTCCAATCAGGCTAATTTTAGCCCGTGTTAGAGGGCTGTGTTAAATTTGGCAGAGTGTCCCTAAGCGTGCCACGATGCAGATCCATCGGAGCCGAGTGTGTGCATGGAAAGACATGCTCTGCTTCTGTTTTCTTATTTGCAATGATGTTCCCATGTGGTTTCTATTTTACAGTGGGCAGAATTAGCATAGGAAGAGCTATTTGTGAGGGGGGCTACACAGCTTGAGAAGACATGTGATACAGTTTTTAGAATGCCTTTCCCTTTCAATGATCGGAAAAAAAGCTGCTTTTAGCATCCAGACACATAACTGAAAATGTTAACAGTGTACAGAGGTAGAATGCAGTACATTCAGCCACTGCTGCTGAGACAGTGTGTTATGTAAACACCTACAGCTCGTGGCGGCTCATTACAGCGGTTTGAAACCCACTGTATACTGCACGCACACTTGTAGGTCTGACTGATGATAAACTGGCTTTGTTCAGAAGTAGACTTTCCAATCTTTCATTTGAATAGCTTAGAAAAATGTCTGCATTTTCACTCCTCGTGCTCTTGATTTTAGTAACACTCCATGAATGTGAAAATAAGAATAAGAAATAAGTCAGAAAATGTTGCTTACAAATGACAGGACTCCGAGCTAAAGACAGAGTGGGAGGCCCAAACACGGATGAGCTTTATTGTCTTTCAGTGGCGACATACGCATCTCTTATCTCTTCAGTGTTACATAAAGCTGTTATGTCCCTTTTATTGTGATGTGGCCACTGGCCTACAGCTATGGGATGCGCCCACTTAAAGTCCAGATATGTTTCTAAACATGTAAACACTGACGTATTTGTTCATACTGTTGAACTACAAGCCTGAGTGCAGAGAGCGCATTACAATTAATATGTTATAAAGCCAGATGCCACCATTTGTTTACAGTGACAGGTATGATGAATGACCAGCGTACACTGTACAGACAATGAATATAAAAGAAACCACCGCTGTCCATGGGAAGATGCAGAATACTGAGTGGGTAAATTAATTAAATTTGGTTCTCTGGACACTTCCTCATTTTCAGATACTGTAAATGGAACTGCTTTAGCCACCTTCCAAATAAATTCATCAAGTTATGAAAAAAAATAACTTTAGTAAACAAGAAAAAAAGACATTGTGTGTTGATTCAGACTGAAATCTTCATTTCAAAACATTACAGACAAGTGATTACATAACACTCCTGTGTTTTTGTTTTTTTGTTCCCACAGACAGTGAGATGGTCCCTCTGGACTGCCTTCGTCCTCGTTCTTTTGCAGCCACCCACCGGGGCTCTATGCAGCGAAACAGTGATGACCCTCGCCTGTCCATCAGCCTGTGCGACCTGAGCCTGCAGCAGCAGGAGATGCATCTGGAGGAAGATGATGAGGAAGAGGAACGGCTTCAACCCTTAAGCTCCACCTCCTGCCATGTGCCCCAAAACTCTCAGAACTCACAGCAGTGCTCCCTGCTGCCCAGCCATTTGGAAACTGATCTGCACTTCCACTCGGTGCACGGCATCCATGTTACGGTTCTGGATAAGCACACTGTTGCGCGGCTGGATCACCGTGGTGACGAGAGGACCCTGGTGTTCACCAACCGGCCAATGCGGTGTTCAGAAACTGTGTTCGTGAAGGTGAAGGCAGGTGTCACAAGGCCTGGTTCTCTATCTTATGGTGTGACATCCTGCGACCCGGCCACCCTGAGGCCCAGCGACCTCCCATCCAACCCAGAGTCACTGGTTGACCGCAAGGAATTCTGGGCCATGTGTCGGGTGGCGGTGCCACTCCACAGTGGAGATATCTTGGGCTTTGTGGTGAACTCAGATGGGGAGGTCATGATGAGCCATAATGGCATCAGTGCAGGGATGCAGCTGTGTGTCGATAACTCCAGGCCCCTCTGGATGTTCTACGGCCTGCACGGCACCATCACACAACTCAGGATTTTAGGTAGGTTCACTTACAAACAGCATCTTAAAAAAATCTATTTACATTAGTTCTAGCCGTATTTTGAATATTTAATTAAACCGTGGTCTAAGGAATTGAAACATGTACTAGAGAACTGGTAACTTTCCATTCAGAACTTCGTGCTGTCTGTGATTCTTGAATGACCTTTGGTGGATGAATTCCCACTCAGCCGAGTCATGAAATAGTTTCCCCCTCCTTTGCTGTCTCGGCTACTCTCTGACTTTTTATCAACTCGTATATCTCCAAGGGAATTTACATTCTACCCCCACAGTTTGCAAATGAATGTTAACTTTGTACCTTCAGCTGAACAGAATTTCTGTCAGCTCAGTTTGATTTCACACAATGATACCGCAACATTAACTGAAGGTACCCAGACGTTAATCATGTGTGGCGCTGAGATTCTCGCTCCCTGGATGTGGGACCGCATGCACAGTTTAGGACTGTCTGACTCAAAATTAGGAGAATAAGAGCATGTAATGGCTAACAGGTGGATGTAGGTTGTGGTACAATTTTCCTTTCCAAAAGAATTTCTGGGTTCTGTTGATTTTAAAGGTTAAAATGTGCAAATGTCATGATCACAGGCTGAAACACTTCAGATCTTCAGATTATGTTATTGTTTAACTGTTCAGATTGTTCTTTGTGCATGCAATATGTTGTGGCATATTTTCACCTAGTTTGGAGAATTTCAAAAGATGCTCTTTAGGAAAAAAAAAGAGGTGTCTAATACTGCTAAGAGCCTAGAACATTTGACATACAGCACACATCGCCTGTGAAGAGCTAAATGTGTTTCACCACATTTTGTGCAAATCCAATTTAAGCTTAAAATGTCTTGCTGAGTTTTAAGAGGCCTGCACTTAAAGGATTTTTAGTTCTCTATTTTTCACAAGATAGAGCTGAAGCATTTCTTGGACTTAATATATAATGATGTGACTGTGAAATACGGCAGAGTGCAGCAAGCACAAATGAGATTGCTTTTGTTTGTTTACAGCTAAAGACATTCATCATAATTCTTTGAAAAACATCTTCCTCCAACTGTGTTGTATTCTGGCTAAGTAGATAAGGATTCTGTCAAAGCAGTTCTTTTCATAGGAAATTTAAAATTAGAGGTGAAGTTTTCTGAGGATCTTCACAGATGGTGAAAATGCATTTGCATTTTTTTCTTTTATTTAGAATGAGTTGATTCGTCTAATTATCTTCTATATTTCATTTCTGTTCCTCCTCTCCTCTCCTTTCCTCTCCTCTCTTTCATGTAGTCAGTCAGACCAGGGCTGAGGAGGTTATTTCTGTCTTGCGTGGGCTCCCAGCAGCCAGCATTATGTATCAGGAGGGGGCCCATGATAGCTCCTTATGATGCCCTCCATATGCATTATTAAAATGTAATTGCATGGAGGTTTGAGATGCTGGGTTTTCCACCCACAGCTTGTTCCCTTAACAGTGGTCCTCCAGCTATCTCTGCACGTCCTCTTTAAGTCGTGCATTCCCCCATCCCGATTCTTCGGGGTATGTGCGTTCTTTGAATCATTACCCACTCCAGCTGTGGGGAGTGCATTTGTGACGTCTCTGCTCACCCACTCGCTACAGCTGCACGCCACAGGTTGCCATAGAAACATCTAGCCACTGAGGCAAGTGACAGTTTGTCATGGCTGGGTGTTGTCGAGTCTGTGAAGTGGAACAGATGGGAGTCTGCTCCTCACACATGGTCATTTTGTCCGTGTTATCTTAGAAATGAAGATTTTATAATTTTATCTAAGATACTGAAAATCAATAATGGCCTACAGCAGTCATGTATATCCTCATTACAGGTGTCCTGTTCTGGGGTTGTTTGTATCCGCATGTGCTAAGCTGCAATCTTAAAGCTGCTGTAATCAATATTTTTATATTAACAATTGATCAAATGACTATGTGTATTTATATGAGGTCACTCTTGGCGACTAACCTACAGAGAATCATCACCCAGCTCTGCAGCTCCCCACAGCTCTACAAAGCATTGCAGAGTCTTTCACTGTTTTGATTTTATGGTCTGCAACTTAACATTTTGGTTCACTGTCATCGTACTCATAGCATCATTTTCAGCCGAATCAGGGAACAGTTTTCAGTGAAAAAGCACCAAAAAAAACCCCAAAATGTCCGTATGCTACATGTCCCAGTTTGGTTTTAGAAGTAGAGGGTTGAGGGCACAATGATGTACCTTAAATAAATAAATAAAATATACTTCTAAATAAATCAAGTGAACTACAATTGATGATACAATTCGTTACTGCACTATAATAATGGCTGTACAATATGAAATAGAAACCTCTGTATTGTGGGCCTACTTTTAGATACCTTGTGCTTTCTGATATTAGTATCTATAGTAGTTGCATCTTTGCTATAGAGAGCATTGTGCAATGTTTTTTTCAGTTGTAAGTAATGGAAGCAGGTATTCCAGCAGATTGCCCCAATAACCTTCAGCATTAAAGTAGCGTAGCTTGTATGTAGCCTGAGAGGCAAGCAGCAAGCACTCACAGTGCTTGCTGCTGCTCCTTGAGATCATTGCTTTGAGCACATGATAATCACTCACATGATTATATCAACATTTTTTATGAATTCAGATCTTCTCTCATCTGGACTCTGCTGGCAGGACAGCAAGTCAGTTACATCCAGAGAGACTTCAGTAAGAAAATCAACCAGCACCAATAAAAGTGAAGAGGACTGAAATTCCAAGAAAATCAGCTGATGCAGGTTTAAAAACATTAGTCTTCCAGACACTAAGAAAAGCCTGACGGGGTGGCAGAATTCTCTAGCTTTGACAAGCAAGTGTTGAATGCCACCATACACATGCTTCACCACAAATAGAGAGCAAATAAGTCTCCTGTGCTGCCTGCATAGCTAAAGATATTCACATACTCATTCCTGGGCTCATAGGCAGCAGTAAATTCATAATGCATGGGAAGATGAAAGGTACCCTTGATTAAAGGGTACATGAATAGACATGAAGGTTATCCATTCTGCCTTATTAGAGTTGACCGAGACATTTGCTAACAGCTGGGCTGTCACATAGGTCACGTTAAGTAGGAAATGGATGGGTGTATAAATGCTACTGCTTACATACTGTAGCATTTATCCAGCATAAATGAATAGATGACTCCGAAAAAAGCATGTCTCAGCAAAGTGGGACAATCACCAATCCCAGCACTAAACTTAAATACGAACAAATTATGGAAAGATTTTTGTATGGATTACCAGAGTCCTACATCTGGTGATTTTTTAGTGGCAAACTGGGTGTTGCATGACTAAAAATCTACTATGGTTTGTTTATGTAGGCTGAAACTGAGACTGCAGTGGTTGAAGTGGTCCAGGGAGAAGGCATCAGAGTTCAGAGCAATGGATCAGAGCATGTTGCTGGAGTTATGCAACTAACTGTATACATTTTTGTGCTAACAACAGACCACATAAATGTGCCTTCTCTTTTTTTTTAAGCTTACCGTATTTCTTTTTTTTCTGTAATTTCTCACCATCTGTGGTTTTTTTTTTTTTAGCTGTTTCTCCACTCCACACTGTCATTGTTGGGAAATTTGGTTAAGACAATTGTGGGAGAGGATGTAAACTACCAATATTAGATAATTTGACACATGGAAGGATGTCGGTGCCAAGTAAACAGCCAGCCTGACAGTGTAGAAATATATTTCTGCCATGGTCAGTTGAAGGACAATGTGTAAACAACAATGTAGTGTGCCTGCCAGGCAAACTAGATCAGAATTTGTCTGTGGAATCAGGGTCAGTATTCTCATCTGTGCGGAGAGATGAGCTGCCAATATGAAAGCTGATGCCAGAGCTGGTGGTTATGGGATGCAGCTCGGGACGGATCATACGGGACAGACAACAGATAGTCTGTAGAAGCGTTTTGTACCCTACCCGGAGGGATCATGGCTCATGAAGGAGGAAGGAGGAAGGGGTGGGGGTGTTTGGTGTCTCTGACGAGACTACACCAACTCATAGGCTCTTGACTCACTCACACACACCCACACACAGACACTGTGGGCTCACAAGTCATCTGCTTGGTGATAGAACAGATTTAGTGTGTGTGTGTGTGTGTGTGTGTGTGTGTGTTAGATTGACAGACTGAGACAGCGAGAGAGATGCAACAAGACATCCACCCTCCTCCATTTTCTAATTACCAGCTGTGACTAACTTCTCATTAGATGCACACTGTGAATGTTGGAAACATTTCACTCCTTTTGCTTTCATAGAACATTTGTATGTTCAGTGAATCTTTGGTGTGACCCAGATGTCTCTTCTGTACCTTCAGGCTCATCTCTACACCCAGACATCCGAGGCCCGTCGGTCCCCAGCTCCCCATCCTGTACACCCAACACCCCCACAATGCTTTGCAGCGGCAACTCAGAGCCCAACCTCAACACACCCTTGAACATCAACCTTAATTCAAGCCTCAACTCCAACTACCACACAGTCTTTTCTTCCTCCACAGGTTTGTCCGTGTGGTCCAATTTATTCCTCTTCTCTTTTCTGTCTTTATTCTCTGTCATTCCTCTCTCTGAGTTCCCCTCCAGGCTGTTGTTATCGTCTCAACAATCAGATCAAGATATCTAGACCATTGTAGTGGGAGATTCACCAAATTTTCATTTTGAGAACACGTATAAAAGCCAGATCATGGTCTCAAGTACTTACAATTGCAGTGTACCCCCTGTCCAGATTGTCATGATTTTTTTTTGGTTTATGAAATTGATTAAAATGCAGACATGCAGGAGAGCAATAAAACAGCCAGCAGCACACAAACACTGACTAAACAGCACCAAGACATCGACTCACGATATGCAAGTTAACATGAAGCAAATATTTACCTTGGTGATATGAAGCAGTGATCCCGACATCACTTTAGTCCCAAGCTGCAGACTGTATGACAGGAAAACTACTGGCAGATAATGGCGGCAGTAGGAGTGAGTATCGCAGCACAGACACAATTATTCCTCCATAAAACGTGTCCTGACACTTCATTTGCAGAAAATAACAGTGGGCAAGGTATTGGCAGCTTAAATAAAAGATGGGCTGCATAGATGTTGCCATGGACAGAGCATGTCTGAAGGTTGTCTCCATTTTCTCTCTCACACTTATTCACTCATCCCTAATGTCTTTTCTCTCATTACCTTAGGTACAACCCCGAGCTCTCCATTCTCCAGCCACCCAGAGTCCCCTACCTTTCAATCCTGCTCAGGCTCGTGGAGTGACGAATGCACCATTTGCTATGAGAACGTGGTGGACACAGTCCTCTACGCCTGTGGACACATGTGTCTCTGCTACGCCTGTGGCCTCAAACTCAAGAAGATGGCCAATGCGTGCTGCCCCATCTGTAGGAGGACAATCAAAGATATCATCAAGACCTACAGGAGCACGTAGGCTTGTGTTAAACAGTGTGTCGCATCATCAGGTTCAGCTCAAGAGGTTGTCAAAGCCATGTAAGACTTTGTAAAGACAGACACAGCACAAGTGAAAGCCCCGCTTGTTTGTGTGTGCAGTCTGGCTCAGGTACTCTACAGCAGGACTACTCCATCATTATAACATTTTATCTCTGTTATGTCTAATGCACATCATTGGAAAGCAGCGGTCCCTACCTGTTAAGATTAAGCAATGAGATTCATCAGAGACCACCAAAAAATACACAAATAGCAGACTGGACTCATGACCTACTATTGTCCAGTGACTGTGATTTGTGCATGTGTTGAAGCGATAGAGTAATCAGAGGAGGCATCTGTCCTACTTATAGGCAGAGTAACCCTTCATTCTGCTGGCTATAGCATCGCTGCTAGCCAGTTTTAGACTAAATAAAATTGTCCAGAGCTGCGGAAGAAACAAGGAGGATAAATCAGTGGTTTCTCCAGCTGCTCCTTCTCTGCTTGTCAGAAAACACTGGGTCAAAAATTGTTGTTTTACAGTAAGGATTGATTCTCTGCTGAAGCTTTTAAAATCAAGACAAGATAGTTTTATTTGATTTTCAGAATGCTTCCAGATACCAGTGAGGAATGAGTAGAAAGACACGAGAGTTTTTGTTGGTGAAAACTTTATTTCTAAAATAAACCAATTTCGAATGAGTAGAAAGTGCTCCTCCAGCAATAAAACACAATAAAATGCCTAAACCTAAAGGGTACAGAAATCCTTAACTCTGTTGTATAATAAATGAAGTGTTTTGTTGCATATTTCACTACATGCAGTGCTTCTGTGAACTTCAGGCAGGGTGAGATTGTGCAAAGGGTAAAAAAGTGTGAACGTTGTCACCATAGAAGGTCACACTTGTGGTGAAATGAGGATGTAAATCAGTGAGGAGGGAGGAGAGAGCATGTTGTAAGTTTGTGGATGTAGACAGTGAGGGAAGCGGCACCTTAGCTGTGTGTCTGCACATCGTTTCAGTGCAAAGAAAGTGTTTGCTCACTCAGGCAAACCTGATACATCAAAAGTTTGTATGAAAGCCTGTAAAATGTGGGACTTGCATGGGTTGCATGTCCTGCTTGTTCCAGCATCTCTTGCTGCTCAGCAAGCTTGCTGGATGCTGCATTTGGACAAAAGTCATCTAAATAAACACTGGTGGGCAGTGAAGTATTTTTAAAATGCTGAAAGAGCACATAAGGATGACGAATCAACCTCCTCATTATTGCGAAAAAACCCATGAAACAGTTACAGATGGCTTTGCTTACTTCAGATTACACACTCCTCTTTCATTATGTACATTAAAGTAAAACATGAATATTTGCTTTCACTGATGACGTATTTCAGCACACTGTCTTCAAGTGGAAAGAAATTCACATGTGCAGTCAGTGACAAGGATGTGTGTTGTTAATGTGGGACATTGTGAGAATTTTATTTGCATATCAGTGCTGCTCTCCGTCGGTAAAAGCAAACTCCAAGGACATTTTCATTTGACTAATCTCATGTAGTATGTTGTGCTTTGAATTGTTAAGAAATACAGGCTATTTTCAGGTGTTATTTTGGCCTCGCTGAAACATTACTCAGTAATTTGTAAAGTAGTAAGTGCTGATTGTTTTTATTTTCAGGATGTGGAAGGTTGTCATCTCGCCATTTTGTGGAAAAACTAGCAGTTATTTTGTAAACCGTTTGCATCACAGTTCAGTTTTCTTGTGTGCCTTTGAAAAGAGAAGTCTGGACAAACTTGGCTCTGTCAGACGACTCACTGTTAAAAAAAAAAAAAAAAAAAACAGGAAGAACAACGATATTCATCTTAAAGTCACACTTAAGTGGTTGTGTTTCTGACGTGAGCAGGTGTAACCACACAACCTACCAATTCAAAGCTGTCGTGTTTGACTTTGAAGCAAACATTTCAGTGTGCTTAATATCAGTGTGTGAATTTGTTCACTGCTTAAGATGAAATGCTTAAATATCGCCTTGTCCCCTCTGTCACTGCATTGCATAATACTGGAATTTTGTTGTGCTTGAGAGACGCCCAGCCTTTACATTTCTACCTATTTTTTTTCTTCCTGACCAAATATGACCTAGCGGAAATAAAGTATTGTGAAACATTTTGGATCGAAAAAATGGTATTGATGAGTGTAATATTAACTGTACATTATGAGGTTTATTTATTTTGTCAATGCTACTAGAAAGAATTGTCACTGTTTTATATGTATGGCTATAGTGTCCAAAATGTAAGAATATTTCATTGTTGCATAGTCGAAGATTATAGAGAACTTTATTCTCCTAAGACTTGGTGGTTGTGTCAGCTGGTTTTCCCTTGAAGGAAAGAGTTTTGATTTTATTTTGGGAAATACACTTTTTCACTTTGTGGCAGAGAGTTAGACGAGAAGATCAATACCGCACCCCAGTGGTGACATGTAACAAAGTACATTTACTCAAGTACTGTACTTAAGTATAGTTTTGTCGTACTTGTGCATCACTTGAGTATTTTAATTATAATTAAATAATTATAATTATGGTACTTAATGTAATTAACTTCATAACATTTCAGGAGGAAATAGTTAGCATGTAGCTTTTGAACAAGTGGACTAACATGTTAATGACTGAGCTTTAAAGGTGCCCGTAGGTGGATTTTGCTACCTTTGAGCAGAGTAATATAGCTGTATCTCCTGTTTACACTCCTTATGCTGTGCTAAGCTAACCACCTGCTAGCTGAAACCACTTAAGAGTTTTGCCAATCTTTTCGTCTAACTCTCTGGCAAATAAGCATATTTCCCAAAATGTCAAGCATTTGCTTTAATGTCATATGGTATCAGAAGGGAATAAAATGTGTAGAATTGGCGTCGGTTACCTCTTAGTTGGTAAAATTATGTTTGTCCATCTTGTGCATATTTAAATGCTAACTTCGTGTCGTAGTGAAGCAGGCGTGAGTAGTTCCCCATATGGTTGTAATTCTTTTTCAAATGTGACCAAATATTTGCTGTCTAAACAAAACAAAACCAAACCAGCAAGTAAGTGAAGGTGGGCATTGTGCACTTTGGACAAGAAAATCAGCTCATAACTTTGGTTTCCTGGACTGGGGATTTCTATTTGATGTTTGATGAAAAAAACATTCTTAAAGTGGTTTCTGAATTTGCTAATTATGTTCACTTTGTTAAATAAAGTTTAAGTCAGTGCCTGTTGTTATTTCTTATTTATTACATAAAACGAATTCATTTTGAGCCCATGCAGTTCTTCTTTAGGTATACAAGAGGGCCTGTCTCCAATAAAAAGTAAAAACTGACCATTTCCATTTCACAGCTACAGTATTGTATTATGTTTTATGCACAGCAGGAAACTGAAGTCAATCTGGCAGAAGATGGGGAATGACAGAGCATTAGTGCTATTGCCTCTTCCCAAAGCATACATTATACAAATGTTTCATGATGGATTAACATCTAATGCAAGAAAATTCAAATCGGACAACAGTTAGAGAACAAAAGGGCAGCCATCTCTCAGATGCCTAACACCCAACACAACCACTCTCCACAGTAGTATACTTGACTAACATCCTGCCATATACTATATGAATAACAAAGGCAAGGGCTTTTAGTAAACAGCTATAACTCAGAGAGAAACTGTTTAGAGTTGTGGTATGTAGACCTGGCCAGAGTGAACATCATCTGTTATTTACTACCCTGCGGGCCTGGCTTTAATGCAGCACTGTTTTATGCTGCACTCCAATAGGCACAAATACAACCCGTGACGTCCCGACATGAAACAGGCAGCAGTGGCTGCCATTTGTGGCCAAGTCTTCTCAGAGGTGAGAGGGAAATAGACGGCCAGGGTCTGCGAAAGTGACATGAATACAGTATATCTCACTGGTGTCTGTGTACACACAGACTTTCCACTCAGACCTCTCAGTGAACCTGGCTGCTGGCCTTCTGAAGGCTTAAGGGCTTGGCAGACTTGTTTGAGCTGTGTTGTGGTATCTCTTCTAGACAGCTGTTTGGTCAAACACACACATCATCTATTAAGGTATCACATTTGTATTCCAAAAAAGCAGGACACTATTGATTGTGCATTTTAACTAGACATCAGACAGACTGTTTGGGTTTCTTCCTCTGTTGTAGTTAAGGCTTTAAGCTTTTGGTGTTTAGTGTGATGTAAAATCTTTTCCTCAGTCAGATTTGCAGTGCCAAGGGACAGACTGTAAGGAGAAGTGCAGTTGTATTAAAAAGTACAACTTTGTTCATAGTCTAAAATATCAATTGAGTGATTTCACCCATACACTGTCTAATTACAGTGCTGATGAAGACAGAGGTGAAGGTTACTGTGTTGCTGGTTCCAATCTGCACTGAGATGCTGAGTGCTGCTGCCCTCCAGTGGCCAGAAACAGCAACAACACCTTGTGCACAGCAAGGCAACATCCTCAACAACAAAACCATCAGCAATATGAAGTGAAGTCAGGGATCAAAATTTTTTTCAGTGCACATAATAGGATGAGCCTTTTAACCACCATTAAACATCTGATAAATCTTTCTAATTTCCACACTTTATGAATAAAAATAACAGAGTGGGAAGGGGTTACTTCATAGTCATGATTACTATTTTAATCAACATTTCAACATTTGCTGAAATGTTGAAAAAAAATTTAATTAAATGGAAAAACAAAATGCACAAAAAAAGGTTAGATCCTACTTTTTTTGTACTTTGTATTCACCTGTTTCCTATTCTCTGACAATAACACATCTATTTGATGAAATACTCAAGGTCAACTTCCTACTGTAGTTTTTCTCAGAGGTTAAAATCATCATACAGTCTTCATTCTTCATCAGTTTGCTCGGCTGTCAAGAGGGTCAAGACTGAACATCCACACTCAATGTACATAACACTCAAAGTTTCGGTGTTCACTGGACAGTAAAACAACTTCTGCCTGGCACACCCAACCTCCACATTTGAATGTGAAGATTCCTGGGGTTTATCTAACCTGCACGTCTTCCACTTCCTTTTTCTTCTTTCTTACATCCATGATTTGTTATTTGAAAGTACAAATAAACACATACCGTAGCCTACTCTACACATGAGTACAACAAACAAGCAAATACAGACACAATTACAAACAGCCAAAAGCCAAACATGTCACAAAGATGACATGTTTGACCTCTGTGACTTACAGTCCTGGTTGAAAGTATTGGCAGCCCTGAATTTCAAGTACATAATTCAGAATAACTTCAGAAACAAATGCAAATAAAGCAATTTTGCATAAGAAGAACATTTTAATATAATGTCCAAGGTTACTGAACAAAAGAAATAAAAACAACACTTGCATAATAGTCACAAAATGTACCCCAGACACAATCACTGGCGCCCTTCACTATTATTTGGTTGCAGAACCTTTGGGAACAATGACTTCTGAACATTTGTTGTACCCATCTAAGCGTCTGCTCTTTCAAATTTGGAGTATTTTTTTCCCAATGCCTTTCAGTGTGATTTAGGTCAGGACTCATTGCTGGCCTGTTTGAAACTATACCATCTTTTCCTTTTCAACTGCGTTCAGTGCCTCCACTACCAGAGGCAGGAAAGCAGTTGCTCAGCATGATTGAACCTCCACCATGTTGTACTGTAGGAAGGTAGGAAGCTCTTTAAATATCTTGTGGTGTTTTTTTCTACAATCTGCGTCAACTTTTGCAAGACTTCTCTCATTGAGTTCCTTCTTAGTGCCACATCCTGGAAGTGCCTTAACAGTTTTATTATAGTGAAAGTTCTAGATAACTGTTAAAACAGGAATTTTGAAATCTTTGGTGATTGCCGTGTAGCCTTCATTATTGTTATGTAGTTTGATAACAGCATTTTTGATGCTCTCAGACAGCTCTCTTGTCTTCCCCATTGTGAAAAAGAAACAGGAACAGCCCCTTTTTAAGTAAAGCAAAACCATCCTTCATACAGGTCATTTGAAAACTGATAACCAAGCACAGGTGAGTCTATTTGTTTTTTATTTTGTTTGAAAGCTTTTGTGTTTGTATTATTTCACTATTATTCAGGTTTTCATTTTGCATATATTTCTGAAGATATTCTGAATTATGCACTTGAAATTCAGGGCTGCTAATTTTGACCAGTACTGTGGTTTACAGCCAGTGAGTGTAGTATTACTGCAGAGATCCCAAAGCAGAGACAGACAGTGGGATGGACATATTCCAGATTAAGTTTCTGTGGGCTGTTTAATTATATTTCAGACACCAAATCCAATGTATCAGAGATAAGTAGTGTCTGAAGCTAGAAAGCAGCACCAGTGTTTTGATTTGGTGTTTTCCTGATTATAGCTGATGGTGACAAGATTATAGTACAACTCTGCACTGGTAACTTTAACTCTGTCAGTTGATGCTAAGTTAAGCAGCAAAGAAGCCACAGACTGAAAGGCATCTAAACCAAAGTTAAATGTGCAGCAGGTTCTCCTGAAGCAGAAGCTGCCAGAGTTGAATTGTGCCACTACCTGGCTCAGCGCTATGGGTAAGAAATGAAAGGAATGTCAGACAACCCAGTGTGATCTAATATATTGGCATAACAGCATCCGGCTGGTCAAACACTTCACTTGTATCATATAAGCACAAATGGGTTTATACTTTTAGATCATTTTAGATCTTCAACATATTCCAAAGCAGAAAGCTTTTAATGCAACACAATTGAAAGGCTTAACATTACCAGTGATTATGGCCTGTGATAAGTTCTCATTATATTGTTTAGTATACACCAAATTAATTTGCAATTAATTCAGCAGATAATTACTCTCTTCTCACATGACTTTCATTAACAGCAGTGGAGCACCAAAAACACTGACAAAATGAGGCTAATTTTGGTTAACAGCTGTAAAAAAACAAAAAACTGTCTCCTTTCTAAATGTGTGTCATTGTGAAACTACAGTCATCATTATTTCATCTGTAGTTCTCATCCTTCTGCTATTTTTTGGATCTCGGGTTGCCTCATATGGAATAAATTTTGGTTTTATCAAACAATAAAAAGTACAGAGACAATGGTGTGGCCCAGCACTAACAGAATGAGATGGGATTTATGGGTAATTTTGCCTTTTATTTTCATAGGAGAAAGTAGGGAGGTGACAGTAAATGAGGAGTGAGGACAACAAAGGTTCCCATTCAAACTTGAACTGGGGCCAGTGACATTATGTGGTCTTAAACTCATAATCCACTGGGAAAATTAGGGGAAATCAGTTAACTGTGCAGATTTATGTCCATGGACATATGTAAGGTTTTAATGTGACGTGTGCTGAATGTGATATTTATTCTGTGTAATATGTATCATTGTGTGTACAATGACCGTGGTAGTCATCACACAAATGATGTGATGTGTGGGCAAACAGTAACTATGAACAGTGTAAAGTTTAAAGAAGAAAGCACTTATTATTGTTCAAAAGTGCATTTATTTAATTAATTCTTTTGGCACTTCAGTTACCGTCACTGGTCACACAGTTAACGTAAAACAAAAGTGAGCATCCCAGTACAACTGCAGCAGAAGAGTTATGTCAAATTTACTGCCCAGCAGAAATTCAAAATGTTACGATTAACAGAGCAGTTCGTAGAAATGTTTAAGCGGCTGTGATTTTTTTTTTTTTTTATCAGTAAAAAAAATAATAAAAAAATAAGTATTAATATGATATTGAAGTAATGAATAAATATGATTTTCACTGACATGAGGAGAGTTTAATTTTGGATAATTAGCCCCTGAATTCAAAACCAAAAAACATTTTAAAGTTTCTGGGGAGATCATTAGGGATTCCCATTTAAGGGTAAGAAAATACTGTGATAATCAGAGATGCTCACAAATTGTTTCATTAGGACAATATTACACAATTAAATGGATAAAATATTTCACATAAAGGTGACATACAGTATGAAGAGATATAAAAAAACATGCAAACAGACAGCACCAAAATGAGACTAACACAAAGCAGCTTTGGCAACAACTGAGATTTTCTGTAAAGAAAGGAGGAGAAAGGGTTTAATTTCAACAGCTCAAGGCATCGTCAATATAATGAATCATTTCAAACATGCAGTAAGCTTTAAATGCTTAAAAAGTTTTTTTAAAAATACATTATAAACTTACAGAAAAAGGTTCTAGGAGTGGACACAAAATGATTCTTATTTCAAGTTAAAGGTAACCACTGAAGAATAGCACAAAATCTTTCTTCCGCTGTCTGGTGTTGTCTTTGTCTGTGTCACTAAGTCACTATACTGCCTCTGATGCAAGGTCTCAGGCACTGTATCACGTAGACTCAATTTATCAGATGTCTCATTTCATTTCAAAGTCACAATTTGATCTGGCTGCTCATTTTGGCAAAGGTACCGGGTAAGATTTCAATCCTTACCTAACGTCTTAGGGTTAGCCTTTTTCACAAAATAAATGCATCTGTTTGAGTAGTCTTTACACGCATGTTCAGAGTTCTGCCAGCTCCACACATGAGTGCTAGTGCTTTTTCTCGAGGTAATTTGAAGGAACCCATCCTTTCCTTGGTCTGCCATTGTCCAGAACCTTGCAGTACCACCATCCATTAGGGTTTCTTTCCAGGACCTCCAGATTTGTCCCCTCAGGAAATCCCATGGTTTCCTCGTCGCCATGGTAATCTGCTATGGAGACATATACCTCTCTGAGGTTGTTATGGATGATGTGGGGTTTGGGCCTCACTGTGGATACAGGGAGGGCATTCTTCTGAGAACCGAGGCCGAGGGATTCAGAGCTGCCGGTACCAGATCTGTTCCTGTTGGGTAGTGCTGTATTGTTTGACACCAGGCTGCGTGGCACAGTGCCAAAGGAAGCATTGCGACGCACTGTGGGACTGATACGAGGGTGGTCTGTGGAGTTGAGGGACTCATTTCTCCTGAGAGAGCCAACGGGGCTGGGACCGTCCCTGATCGGGGCTGATATGAAGACAGATTGAGGTCTGACAACCTGCTGCTGTTTGGTGTTATTCTGCTTGCGTGAACCGAACAAGCCCGTAGGTTTGGAGAGGCCACCTGGAGGCTTGGAGGGGATTGGTGGGGTGACCTTCTTTAGGTTTTGGTTGATGTTGTTCAACGCCTGCACCCTTTGTTCATTCTTCTCCAGGCTGTTGGACTTGCTGAGACTTCCGGGTTTTGTTGGAGTGCCATCAGATTCAGACCCTGCCATGTCATCTTGTTGCCTGACAGGCTCCAGATAGTAAGTTGGAGCCCATCCCTCTGCATCCCCCCAGCGGATATACCACCAGCCACTCTCCTGCTTCTCTAGCACTTCCACCTCCACTCCAGCAGGGAAACTGAGCTCGGACTCTTGACCTTTCTCATAGGGATCTGTGGTGCGATACAGGCTGCAGCCCTCCTGGTCAGAGTCTCCCCGGCTGCCTTTAGAATAGACAGAGGAGAGATCTGATGTGCTTTGCGAAGAGAAGGAGTCCTCAGAGGAGATGACTGAAGCTGTCTCAGAGTCTTCACCTTTAGTTTTGGTGCCATTCTTCAACTGCCCTGTTGGCCGCAGCTGTCTTCTCAAGGTGCTGATATCCATCTTTTCGGCACTGGAGGCCTTGGCTAGTTGTGGTTTAGGCCTCACTACTGGCTTTAGTTTAGAGGAAGATTTGGTGGGAGAGGATACCTTGTTTTCCTCTTGCTCTTTCTTAGGTCTGGACAGATCTGGGGTGGACTCAGTGGAGGCATATTTAGGACTGGATGCCTCCTCAGCTTTGGTTGAAAAAGGGCTCCCATTCAAGTCAATCTTGAGCTTGCTTCCTGCAGGTCTCCATCCACCTGAAGTTGGGTTCGCAGTCTTACCAGTTTCTGACAAGACATTCGTCTTTGAGGAATTTGAGTCCCTGCTGCACTGCCTCTCTGGGGTCTCTCTGAAGGGCCGAAAGCCGTCATTCTCATAGATGCATTCTTCCTCCACCTCCCCCTCGGCCTCATGGCCATCTTCAAATGACTCACCCATTTTGAAGGAGGCACTGTGAAGCGACGAAGCCGGGGAGGGTTTAGAGGACAGATGGGATCCTTTCTCAGAGGAAGTGTCCTCATTCTTTCCATCAACCAAGGAACCTTCTCCTCTTAAAAACTCAAACTCAGACTCCAGGTCGAGATCTCCAATGGCAGGAACATCATATTCTGGCTCTTCATATACAGGCCTCCCAGGAGACACAGGGGATTCTGGAGCTTCAGACCCAGGGCTGCTGGGAGGCGCAGTCTCCACTGAGTCTTGTTTTTTGACAGGTGGAGCTGGGGGTGGAACTTTAGGGCGGCACAGAGTGCTTGTTCTCCGATTCAGATTGGGCTTTTTACGTTTATCAATGTAGGAGCAGGGAGCCCAGCCCTCCTTCTCTCCTATCTGGACATACCACCAACCACCAGAGTTCTTCTCAATGACCTAAAATACAAGTCCAAGAAAGAGTTTGGTCTTTAACTGAAGACATTTTTAAACATTTTAATGACTGATATAGTTCTTATCTCTTATCTGGAGAAGATGGAGTTGTTACTGACCTGTGACAAATAAATTGTTACAGCCAGACATATATGGTTGGCACCCAAGTTTAAGATTGTCTTGATACTGAAGTTTACTTTAAAAAAAAAAAGAGCTCTTACCTCTGCTTTCTGTCCCCCATTAAAACTGATACCATCAGATATACAGGACTGAAAATCTGCAATGGTGTAATACTCTGCTTCAACTGTAGGGGGCTCTGGTGGGGAGGGCAACTGAAATCCCTGGGTAGAAATGAAAATGTCAATATTAGACTTATTGATAGCGGCGGAAAGTAACTAATTATATTTACTCAAGTACTGTACTTAAGTCCAGCTTTGAGGTATTTGTACTTAACTAGTTTTTACATTAAAAAACATATGATCATCTTATAAAATACAGTGTGAGGTCACACATTAAACCAGTTTATAAAAAAGCAGTGTCTGATTGGAGCACCTTGTCATGTTTCAGATGTACTTATTAACAATTCTAGCAAAGAGAAATTTCCCTTCTAAAATCCTCAGGTTCAAGGCTCTATGTGGTAAAGTTACTGCCATTTAAAATTGCAAAAGAAGACTGGCTGACTAGAAGGATGCATAGATAGCTAAAAATATCAAGCAGCTCTCACCAGGGTTGCATCTCTTCGAGGAGGAGGTTTTTGCCTGAGAACTGGAGAACCTGTGAAACAGTCACAGAGAAAACAACGCATACACGAAACAAACATGGTTACATTTAAGAACAGACATTTAAAATCCTCAAGACCGATAGGAATGAGATTTAAAAAGTTTGAAACTGAAGCATTCAGAGTGACATGACTTACCGATTTCCACCCGATGAGGAGCAATGCGGGCTATCGCTGGTGAAGCAGGCTCTGCTTTGCTTTTTCCATCCTGTGAGGAACTAACAGGGCTGGAGTCAGCACAGGGGATTGGCAAGCTGATCTCCTTCCTGGCCACCTGGGGGCTCTCTGGGACACCTTCACTCTGCACGTCCTTCTCACTCAAGGCTTTCTTGTTAAGCAGGTTACTGATCTCCATGATGTTTCCAATTATCTCCACTGGGCCTGTAACAGTCTTCTTACGGGGAGAGAAGTCATCCTTCACCTTCTTTAGGTAAGAGGCCGGAGCCCAGCCCTCTTTATCCTGGTACCTGCGAAGTAAGTTGAAGAGAAAACAGATCAAATAATACCATCTTTTGTGATGAAAGAAATAAAAAATGTCTGAAGCAAGTGAGCAGAGGCTTACCTGATAAACCACCAGCCTTCCAGGTTCTTCTGAATCACCTCCACAATAACTCCTTTCTCGAAAGCAATTTCATCCTTGCCTTGGCTGGAATAGGGCTGCACTGTCATGTACTTCTCTTCTGCCAAATCCAGGGCAGAGAATGACAATGTTAAAAAAAAATAGATAAGAATATGAGGGCTGCAAAATCTCTGAAAGTCATTCAATCATTGGAAAAAAAGACAAAGAGAAAGAAGTGTATATTCTACAGATCTTTTCTACAGACTTTAGAAATTTATATAATCCTACTGCGGCATTGAAACATAAGGGTTAACAAAGCAGAGGTGTATCTTTTCTTTAATACAGACTGGAACTGTTCTGTTTTCTGGCAGTTCGTTCAGGTGCCAGATGTGTGAGTAGATGTGCTCTGCGTGTGTGTTAAAATGTTCTTTGGCACATGAGATTTGTCTATAATGTTTTTATGAAACTGGGAAAACCTTATAATGCAGTGAGTAACAACAGGGCACAATCAATTCCTGTATCTATAAAAAAAATATTTTGCCATCGTAGCAGTACGTATTTCTCTGAAATTACGCAGACTACATGAAGTACTACGTATTAGATCATTTTTTTAGTAATATATGGCATAGCAAAAAATTCAGGCGTAGTCTTAGCATCATTATAATGGACATGGTCCATTATAATGGTGACAGTCTTGTATTAGAGTTACAATATGATACAAAACACCAATAAGGAGTACTGGGACACCCTGGTGGTCTACGGTTAAAGGTGGTTCACCTTTTTCAAGTCTGTCTTAAAATAACACTAACACATGCCTAAATGAACACTGAAAGCACTAGTTGTTCCTCATGTCCTTTCTGGCCACAGAAAGGACATGAGAGTAATTTCAGTGTAAGTGTGAGTTCAGGTCAAAACTCATTTCCCATGCCCCATTTCTGCGCTAAAATGTATTCCAAACTTCAACCAAAGCTTATACAAGGCTTCAGCAGTCTGAGTTGGACAAATCAAAGAGGCATCTTCTAACATTACAGTATTTTTAGTATAAAATCAGTCAAAAATTTTGTTACTGTCCCCCCCACCACAATTCAACAAGGAAACACTGTCTGTGGAAGCACAAAGAGGAAATTTAGAACAAGAGAGACTGTAACTTTGGAAGACACCCACTTGATTTGACTGCCACAGACTGCTTAAACCTCAGAGCATTTTGCATGAAACTAAGCCTGTGGATTCTGTTCCCCAGCCCTTACATTGTAAACACTTTAAGTAGGGATCCATTTGCAGCAAGAACAGACAAGAAGAACAATTACAACAACCTATAATGCTTTCAATGTGCATATTGGCATGCATTGTGGCAAGTGTTGTTTTGACAAATTTGAAAAAATGTCATCCTTTAAAGTTTGGGACAAACTTGAAGAATAGCTGAAACACTGCACAAACCAAACATAAAGATTATTTCAATCAACATGCTGTGATTTTTTTAGTGTTTGACAGTAAGGAAGGAGCACAAACACAAATGACTGAGTAAATACACTAGACTGCACACTAAACAACTGGTCAGTAACAAGTGGAGCTCTTGTTTATAGAGCCTACTAAGTGAATTTCAGATTGAAGTTGTTTATTTAAGTATATGCCCCTCGATGTGTTTGGTCTGGTCTCCAGTATCACTTTCAAACGTCAAACAAATTGTATACATAGTATGTGTATAAAATTGTATACCATCTGCCGACTGTCAACACCAACTGACCCCGACTATAACAAACCCAGTCCACAGTGGTCCGATCCATCATCCCACCCAGATCATAGATCCATAATCGGATCAATGTCTTAATGTGTGTCCTCACCTTAAGGTGCCGGTTTGTATTGTTCCCCGTGTCCCTCCCCTCATTTCCTGTCATTTCTCTAAGATCAGTTGTCAAATAAAGGTCTAAATGCCCACGGAATAATAAGGAATACTAGAATACTATTCCTCAAAATGTGATAGTATGAATATCAACCACTCTGATTCACAAACGGTATTGACCAGGGCGAACCGCAGCACATGGGGCGAGCTAACAATGTCCTTGGCCTTGTGACAGTAAGCATCTCCTAACACAGCACATAACAGAAAGCAGAGGCTCCACGCTGATTTACGTATTCCCATGAGGTCAAGGGGCAGTGCAAAGACCTCATTTCCTGTCATTATGGCAGTTCCTGTCAGGTAGAAGAGGTGTATTCAAAAAGGAGATGAGCACATAAAAAAGGACTGTACTGTATGCTGTGCTCCAAAACTGGTACACAGGAATCAACCTTCTGCAGACGCATTATTCCATTTTCCTTTTCTCCACCCATTTCCAAGGCTGTGTAGGAGCTGAATGGGTGTGGGATAGTAATTCCCTTTACTTGCAAAAACTACAGTAGGCTTCATGGGTAAAGGATATTTCTGTACTCTTTATTTTCCTTTTGCCTGGTTCTTCCGGCCTCTTTGTGTTGGGGCTGGTATAACGCTTTCCTCTCACCAACCTCTTTCAAACAATATCCAGCGGTGCAATGAAGGGAAACTCTGAATCAGATGTTATGTTAACCACAACATGCATCGCCCGCATCAGTGTTATAAATTATTCTTGTGGAGTCAGCAAAATATCTGTCTTTTTTTGCTTTTTTTTTTTTTTTTTTTAAACACAAAGCAGGATTTCAGTCCTAGGGTGGAAACAACTCTCTCTCCACTCCAGAGAGTAACATCCACTGCCAAGCGCAAAGCTTGGCCTGAACTCAATAGCCTATCCTCACTCCTCTGTCAGCATTCCAAATGCATCTCCTGTGAAAAAAAAAACCCCTTGGCTATGGTAAGAAGAACATGTGCAAGATTATGATAGAGAATGTGATTTTCTTGCTGACCAAGTGAGAGATTAATATGGCTCTTTGTTTATCTGTCAATATTGGTTGCTATCTGCACCACAGCAGGATAAATGTCTGTTTCTATCACACTTTGGTAGAACACATACTCATTAGAAAACTACATACACGCTTCATTTGCTCATAAAAAGCAAAATATGGCTCTGAAATGCAGCATAAGGCATTCCAAAGTCTATTACGCAACTACTTTCAGATGAGTGGGTAGTGTGATTTTGAGAAGATTGGTTTTGGCACTCAGTGTTTAATTATAATGAAAACGCTTACATGCAGCAATTTTGTGACATAATTTGAGCTTAGCATCAATAATTGGTGTATATAAAGTTGCTGATTTCACCTTTGCTTTCCAAAAGCTCATTTCATATTATCGTCAGTTAGTGGTTAGTTGTGGTGGATTGTGGCTCATGATAAATGCATTTGCTGGAAGACGACACGGGACGCAAGACTGAACAAATATGTGCATGTGGAGTAGGACGAGTTGAGCCATGTGATAAGAGACAATAAATAAGACGGGGTCAGGAGAACAATAACAAAGGGAGGGAGGGAGGGAGGGAGGGAGGGAGGTGATGCAGCATCTGTCTCAGTTCACCTCGGCTCTGCTGCCTGCTGATGACACCCCCCAACGTCCATCTCCGGTCCAGCCTCTTCAGATGAGCCTTATGTCGCTTAGTAACTGACAGACACACATGGTGACCAGACAACGACAAACAAACAAACATGGGAGACATGAAGAGCAAGCACAAATGTTACACAAACACACAGCACACAAATGACATGGGTCCAACCAAAAGAGCCCCGTTATTAGCTACATGGAAGACATAAAAACAAGACCACAAAGCAAAACATGGTGGACAGTTAGAGTGGATGGATGGCGGTTACAGAGGAAGTGTTAAACCAAGACATCTTCTCTGTGGCTTGTAATTAGGATGCTGTTAGCATGGTTTTCCCATCCTATCGTGTTAAAGCATCTGGGACACACATTGCTGCTCCAGGAATGCCATCCAGCTGAGGAGGTGGTTGGAGTTGTGCACCTCAGAAGGTCTGTAACTGGCTGCGCACTGTAGCGGCTGTAACGTTACATTCAGTTCACAGATATACGAGTGGCAACTATGCCTTAAAGTAACATGTTTATTTTATTTATTTTGATCTGTGCACCCTTCCATCAGTGGTTAGAGTCATATCTGAAGTTGTCTGACCTTTCAACATGTCTCTTTTCTGGCTTTTTAAAAGAAAATGATCATGAAATCCAAATCCAGTTTTCCAGAAATATGTGCTTTTTTTTCTGTGACAATGGCACACACTGCTAAAGACCACAGGGCTGACAAAGAGATGCTTTATGAGTTTAATGCCATTCCCATGACTGACTAGACACATAAACACTAATTACACTGACAGATTGTCCTCCCGAAACCCCCTGGCAGCAAACTCCAGCTATCTCTGTGTTGAGCGTTGGGTCTAGATGTCTGCGTTTAGGTATTTGTGTGTATTTGTGTCTGTGTGTGGTCATACATTTGCGGTATGCCTATACTTTATGTTGAAATCTTATGTTGATAAATAAGTATTCTGTGAGCCCAAACTGGGAGAAAAGGGTATTTTAACATATTAAACATATTGTGAAACACCGTTTAGTCTCTGTATTCTCTCTCTCCCTCCATCTTTGAGTCATAAGATATACAACACCGAGGGGATCCTGGGTCCCCATTGTTATAGAGCACAACAATTGTACAGCAAAAGATGTTTTGGCCACAGTGGTGGAAAATCTTGATGTTTGTTTGGAAGTGTAATACGCAACTTAATTATTTCCGTGCCTCCAGTTTGTTGGGTTTTCTTTAACACAATGCTGCATAAATCTTAACAAATAAGCAGCGGTGGCTGCACTACCTGTCAAAACTATGAAAATCTGAGTATGTGACACTCAGTGAGCTCCGTTGCCCTGAGATTAAAATGCTTTCTCCACTAATACTGAAGAATGAGACCGCTTGAGCTGCACTTGGAAGGATTGATAACTGTATCTGACAGGTTGATTGGACGCAGTCTTCAGCTTCACATGTCAGCATTATAATCTGGCAAACACAAAAGTTAGCGTCTACACTCATGTACTGCAACTTTTAAGCAATCCACAATGATAAGCAGACGTTGCATGAAATTGCATAATGTCAGAGCTTGCTTTAATTAACAATAACCATACTATAAAGAGCACAACTCATGAAATATTCTCATGTTTTATTTCTTACTTCTGATTGAAACACATGCTTCTTTCATGAGCTCACTTTGCGAAGGTCATATCTTTTAATATTGCTCTGGATCTCTGCTGTACAGTGCATTACTGTACGGCACATCACTTCAGTGGTTGTGGTCTGGTCCCTCCTGGCACTCCTCCTTGCTGTTTAACCAGTCCTGAATCTCCACTCTGTTCAAGCATGCTTATGATGGCAGGCAGACAGAGAGAGGTGTTCACACCAGCCTGGCGTCAGACGTTAGCGTAGGCGGTGAAGCAGAGGCGAGTTTGCTCCATTTTGTCACAGATCAAAGACTGAGGATTGAGGACAGGGGTGGTATCTGTGTGTGGGTATTTAACAGAGTGTGTGAGGTTGTGTTTGTGTGTGTGTGTGTGTGTGTGTGTGTGTGGGTGGGCAGAGGCAGGAGAGCTGCGTTAGCAGTGACTTACCTTCGCCGGCTTTAGAGGCGCCCAGCTCCAAGTCATCCCGTGTGCCACTGTGGGAGTTGAGATAGGTAGCAGGGACCCAACCCTGTTCCTCTGTGGTGCTGACAAACCACCAACCTGTGGAAACATACAGGGGCTGAAAATCACCAGAACTGAAGTAATCAGGTGCATAGTGATGAAACGCTGATGAAAATGAACACAGAAAGAAGTCTTCTAATGTAACCACAGATCTTCTAGTCTGGCAGATATCCCCTGTTAAATCAGCTGTATCTCTGTTTTAATCATTGAGCCCTGATTTGATAAAATATCTCAAATCACACAGATGAGCTAAAAGTGAACATGAAAGTGAGGAACTTTATTGTGTTGCCAACAGAATCTAAAACCACGGTCAGAGCCAAGAACATCAGAGGGAACACCGTTTGGCTGTGGCTCGATTCATGACAAGGCCTTGTTCAACCTGCGTTTCATCAGGATCAGTCATGATTTCAGTGGGCAGGACACTGTCGAAGTGCTGTTTAATAGCCAAAATATCCATGTTCAGGGTTGCAGCTGATTTAACTGAGTTCCTCTGGGTATGACAGCATTTCTCCGACAACTGCTTTATGACAAATGGCTCAGCTGGAGAGGAGCAAGTACAAAGTAATGTTTCACTTTAAAATCTGATCCTAATAAAGTGAGTGGAATACATACAAGTGGAATATCTTCCGTGGTAGAAGGTGTGCTGCGTAAGGCCTTGTGGCAAATGCAAAGAACATATGTGCACTAATAATAACATTTCAAACTTACACCAAAAAAGTCCACCCCTCATTTGTGGGACCGTGTCAGCTCTCTGCAGGAGACCTTAGTGACAAAGCTGGCACAAAAACCGGTCCTATATGTGGTATGTGTTGTTGTGGTTACGGGAATACAATATGGCTGACAGCTGTCCGGATGGCCCATAAAGAGTAAAGGAGTGTTCCATCACACTTTCACAGCTGGTCCAAAGCTCCAGTGTACATTTTCCTACAGAAATGGTGTGATGAGGTAGTTTATTTGAACATAATTAATAGAAAGAAGCAGGTTGTAGAGAGACAGGAACAGAAAGAACTTGTACTGCTCAGATAATGATATGGTTAAGGATGAGGCAAAATTACAGGATGCTAATATGGAAGTGATGGCAAAAAGAGTGCAGATGCCTTTATTTGTAAAGTGTGATTCTTTGTATTTAGTGAAATATGTTGTAATTATGTTCTTAATTTTCCAATCATGCATCACAGTTAGACAGATGGCAATTAAAGGCCTCTACAGATTGAAAGGGGCACTGGGACAATACACAAGGAGGCCCTTTTCATCAGTGTTAAAGATGTTTTTCATTCTATTACCTTGGATCTGTTTCATGTGGAGAGATTATTTTGTAAAGACAGAGAGAATTTGAAAAATGACAATACACAAAATTTCCCCCCTGTTGGATAATGGCATCTTATCTCTCAGCAAAACAAACCAGAGTGGAAATCCAAACCTCTGCCAACACAAACAAACAAATTTTTCAATTTCTCAAATTTATTTGTTATTTTCAAAGACATCGTGATTATAACTTATTGATTTCTGCGAGGATGCCCGCAGGATTTTGTATCAGACCCCATTTCTTAGGCACTTTCACACTGTAATTATGGTTATAAAGACATAATTGTTTTGTAATGTTGGCAATCTGAAATTGTGATGATTAACATAACTGAATCAAATTGTTCCCTGGTCATACGCTTATCTGTCCACCAAATTTAACTGGAGTCCAGAAGAGCGAGAGATATCCTGCTGACAGACTAAATGAATGACTTTCTGAGCAGAGGCAATAACTGAGAAAAAATTTCCAGGCCTTTTATGTAACTTAAAAGGGCGATCTCTGTGATTCATGTGAAGGGTGATTCATTTAATTGATGAACTTTCTAAGCTGCACAAGGAAAAGAAAAAATCATCAGCTGTACAGTGGGGCTACTTTGCATGGAGTTAGGGTGAGTCCAGACTGGAGGATGCTGTTAGTGTCTGGCTCTGAACAACCAAGCTGGCTCAGGCTCAGAGATGAAACAAGCCATGTAATGTGCTCAGTCTTTGAACCTAAGCTGTGGCTTGAACAAAAGCCCTTGTTGGTAAATTAGACAGAACACCAAGCTACAAAAAAAGGGTGTCTATAACATTCAGAACCAAAGTATTCAACATATAGACTTTTGCTTTAGCATTAATTTTAATGTGACATTAATCACACTGACATCGTAATTCTAAACAAGTTAATTATACCCAAATTATGCCATACTTCATTACGTCACTGAAAACATGTAAATCTGATGTGTCATGTTTAATGACATCAAAGGGCAACCTCAGCTACATTAATGGTACATGAAATTAAGATGACCATTAACGAGAGGGGTCAGCTTGGCAGGAGTGAAAAGACCTGCGTCAACTCAATAAAGAAAAAAATCCTTACATTTGCAAAATGCCATTTTCACACATGCCAGCTGGGAGGAAATGTCATTTTCACGTCAGCAAACTAACACTTATAGAAAAGTAAGCAAATATAAGAATAACGTGTAGGAATGTAATTTAATTGAGAGCACTTGGCTGTAAGTTTAAATATACATACACAGCAAAGACATTCTGTCACTTGAAAAGGCCTGAGTAAATATATGCTGTTATTGATGGCTTAGGCTGCCTTGCCTGTATTTTACCCTCTTCCCATATGGCAGGTGCTTAGGCTGAGTTCACTGAACCACAGAAGAAGCAATAAAAGTACTTTTAAAAAAGCACACACATTATGTAAGTGCTGATTTCCTGGTTGTTGCATGTTTCTATGTTTCTATCAGGCGGGTTGCAATTATGTTAAATATATAAAAAGCCTTTCCAAATGAGAAACCTGCTTCATGTCTTTCCTCGCATGCATTTATTTACAGAGTAATTCAGTCTTGCACAAAACCAGATCCATAGTCCACGCATATGGGCAATACAAAAGAACAAAAATCCAAATTTCAGAGATGAATTCAATCTATATGTTAAGTTCAGGGTTTGAGATTTCAGATGATATGTGAAAAAAATATTTTCACATATCCTACTTTCTGAATTTTTTCTCCATGAGGTCTGGGAGGGGAATGTGATTCTTAACTTTTGGATAATGTCAACTTCACATTTGACAGGGTTATCATTTGTACATTCGTCATAATGATATAGACCTTCAACTGTCGTCATTACAAAAGGAACAGCTGTTCTGTGGGTCCCCTGCTGCCAAGACAGCAAGTTTGCAGAATTACATAATGCCTAACATTTCGATGAAATCATATTGGTGAATCTGCATGGTTTCCTGAAATCAGTTAACCTTCATTTTAACACTGTATGACGTAAAAAGCTTCACCCTTGTACTTTTGGGTATTAAGATCTCTCTCATCAGGCATGAAGATTGAATGTTACATCACAAACAATGAAATATCCAACAGTCAAAAAGGTACAGTAGAGCTCCTGTGAGGTGAGTGAATGAAGTCGTGGATTCAGCTGCTAAAAGGCAAAATGGCAGATAATGGAAATAAAATTGGGAGAGGAACCCTTTCCCTGCTCGTTTCAGGATGGCAGGGATTATCTGTACACATGTGGGAGGAAGCATACCTTATGTCTGGAAATTTGTGTGAGTACACCTGTCTGTGAATTTGTTTGATTTTGAGCCACCAACTGTCTTGATTCCCAAAGTAAAGAGCGCAGACCTACATTACAAGACACCTGTATCCTTATAGGTGTGTGTGTGTGTATCATATCTTGTTTTTTTTGATCAGTCTGTGTCACAACCTGCTTTTCTCCATGTCTCCCTGCCTCACGATCCACGTAAGGAAAAGTTCAAAATCTTGGAAAGCTGCTGCTGAGTTTCAACCGCAAAGGAAAAAAAATAGCACAGCCAAATGCTGACTGGCAATACACTTTGCTAAACATCATTCAGTATTACGATTATAGCTACTTAGTCAACATTCTGAGTAAATCAAAAAGATTTTAAAACGTTTGAGCAGAGTTTAATTTTAACCCCCACCATTTTGGGGTCAGTGGTTGCATAAGACAATAGCTAAACTGACAACCCTCTGGTGGAGATCTCAAATAACACCATCACAAAACGGAACACAACCACAGACATCAACCTCAAATGTCACAGACTTGGAGAGAAACAAACCAAACACTTTTGTATTGCACTGCAAGGATATCATGAAAACCTGCATGTTTTAAACAGAGCAGAGGGAAAGTTGTGACTAAGTTTTTGCATCAGTAGCCTGCTGTGTGGTGCAAAACTGGTCACCTTATTGCCTCCGATTATTTCTGTAATTTAAAAAAAGTCAATGAAGATGTCAGCCTAATTTAGACAGAATGAAACATACAACGCCAGTTTTAAAGCAAAAGTCTGATAATTGGAGAAATATACTTATTTGCTTTCAGCCTGAAAGTGAAATGTAAAGTCGATATAACTCTCATATCTGTCCATTACATATAAGACTGCAGCCAGCAGCCAGATGACTTAGCCTAGAACAAAAGCTGAAAACAGCTAGCCTGCTCTGTCAAACAGTAATAAAATCTGCCCAAACTGTTATACTTGTCTTTTAACTAACTATGAGCAATGCATTTCAAAACACAACTGCTTGTATAATGAAGAAAAATCACCCCCACAGTTATGTAAGTTGAAAGTTTTGCATTAATATCCAAATGCAAGATGGAAGAAAGGTGACTGAGAGAGATAGTTGAGACATGTAAACAGATGCTCGCTCCAGACTTTTAGAAAACTGTCCTCATTGTCTCACTTAACCTACAACTGCAGATACAATGGACATAATGAGAGCGAGCAGCATTTTGAAGCTCTATTTGTCTCTCATACAGTATCTGCCATCTGGAAACTCTATCAGCTTTAAGACCTGTGCTTCATTTTTACTGTAATCAACAACAGATCCTCAGCTGCAACAAGAAACTAGATTTATGCCATTTTGGGATTCTCCTAAGGTGACTGTATAACCTATAAAACAAAACTGCAATCTGCAAATACAATCAATCAAGTCCGATGCCTAAGCAATTGCATACATAACACAAAGTGACATTGTAATGCTCCTTAATGTACTCATCCCTATAAATTTATCACTGAGACATAAACCATACACGGTACTATAACGGTACAGTAGTCGACATCTACGCTGTTTCGTGCTTTGGATTAACTCTGTAATACTCACAAAAGATTTCTACATATCTAGCATAAATATGAGAAACACAGATTCAGCAGGACGAGGAGGCTTTTTTTTCACAACCTGAAATGATGAGGAATGCAGTGGCTCAGCAGTCCTGCAGATATCTGACACCACTGTTGAATAAAGCAGGAGAAAACCCCATTCATTTCCAGCTTCTGTATTTATTAACAGTAGATCCTGAATCAAAGCACTAGGGGGAAGGTATCCAGCCCAATACACACACTTCCAGTTTTCATAAAACACTGGGTTTCAATTACCTGGGTGGCTATGGTATGAGCGGGAGGAGGCGAAAACGGCACAAAACGACTTTTAAGAGCTAATGTTGACCTAAGGAACGACCTTCACTCCCTCCCAGCCTCTGAAAGGATCCCCTCATGGTCTGAACGAAGCTATAGCCCACAGCTTGTGTGCTCTCTAGGCTCCACTGATTTGGAGACACAGCAGTCCTTGAATGTCTGAAAGCCCACCCCTTAAAATGCTGGTTTAACTCAATGGTCAATTCTTGAGTGAGAGAGAGGCACCTTTTTGGCTCCACAGACTGATTTCTGTACACTATTATTACCACTATTTGTGCTCTTAAACACTGTTATTGCTCCTGTTCTTCATCTCCTCTGGCTGTATCTGTATTGTGTGGCACGACGAAAGAAAATAAAGCAGCAGAAGCCTGCAGCATGTTGAAATACCAGTTACAAAGGTCCGAACTGAGTTTCCATATCAAAAATAACGGAATAAGGTTCATTTCTTGAGATGGTCATTAGTACTTCCTATGGTGAGCTGAAAGAATGTGGAGGACAGGGATTACTATGAGTGGATAATGTGTCCTCCATCTGCTCTGAGACATTTAACACTTGGCAAGTCTTCTGTATCATGTCTTTAGTGGTTCATTGACAAGAATTATAGGGTTTTTCCTCTTTTACACAAGGAAACATGTTCTTGCTGAAACTGCACATACCAGATCGGGAAACTGAAGGCTTGGGCAGCAGCAGCACTAGAGGCTCAATGCTGACCTTCCCTTTAATCCTCCTGAATATCAGAGATAGAAAAACTGGAGACAGCCAGTATACATGATGCTATCGCATCTGAATGAACCGCTGATGCTAAAATCTGTAGCAGTTTTCATATTAACTAACTCAGTATTATGGCAACACACCTTCTAGTGCTTTACTTTAGGTACAGAAAAAAGTCCTTATAATAAACTACTTTGTGAAGGATGGATATGGGGAGCGTGTTCTGGGCAAAACAATAAATACTGTAGATTTAAGGCTTTAAGGAGATACACAGTTTATTGCCTTTACTAAGGTTATGCTCCCCGCTTGTTTTTTTTTTTTGGTTTTTTTTTTTTGTCTGTGTTTGATAGTTAAACAAGACTTAAAACTCTAAAGCAATGCTAACAGCTCTACAAGGCCACATTTGGGCACAGCGGTGCTTGGAGCTAAGGAATCACCAACCTGATTTATCCTGAAGGGGAACGCAAATGTCTGCGTCAGATTTCATGGCAATCCATCAAACAGTTGTTGAGAAAGTTCAGTCTGGACCAAAGCCGCTCGACCAACCAACAGACTGATATTACCATCCCTAGAGCCTCGCTGCTAACATGGGTAAAAACGCTTAAAATAAGTACAAATAATCTGATTGTCTAAAAAAATAAATCAACTAAACTCTAGTAGTAGATCTGGATTTCTTTGCAGGTAACTTTTACAGGCAATTTTACAGGCATAATCCTTTAGAGAGTATCAGTAAGCTGGTGCTCTTGTGCTTAACTTCTGGATAACTCAAGTCTGCCTCTCTGAACACCGAGCTCCTGCTGAGCACTGAGATCGTCTTGCTTCCAGCCTGAAGATGGAGAGCAGAGACATTATTGTAGTGGTACATTTTTTCCATGTGAAGGTAAAGCAGACATCCTGCACATCCATCATGCCATGCTGAGGGCCAGACTTGTTTAATCTGCCAGGACTGTACTACAGCCGTGTGTATGGGCCTTCAGCCAGTCAGTCGAACATCACCTGCAGGATACCCCTGTTACCTTCCAGCTTCTCTATGGCTCAGACTTTTCAAACCTAAAATCATTAGTGTTCAGGGAGACAAACAGCATAGTTTTATACAGATAAGATTACTGTCTTGGAAAGTGACCATTAAGGCTCTTCCCTGCTTAAGTAACATGGGTGGAGCAGTAGAGATACATTACACACTGTACATGGGCGGTGCCAGGGGGTCTTGGGGGAGCCGGAGGGACTGACGGATGTGAGCTGGCCTCTCCAAAACAAAGAGGCATTCCTGGTGTTCATTCGGCAAACTGTAATTCATAGAAGCTGATCTAGACTTGGAATGGAGACAAGTTAAACCCTGACTTGTCCACAGAGAGAGATTTTCTACACAGGACTGGGCGCAACATCCCTCAGGCTGCCCTTGAGGTGTAAGCAAACCGGCTGCAGTAAGTACAATATTTCCAGAAGTGACTGCAAATTATTTTTTCCTTTCCTATATAATTCCCCATTAAAGGGCAAAGTTTAAACCACTGAATACAGGGAACTTGAACTGACCAACAAGGTTGCTAGCTTAGCCTTGGCTAACATCTCTGCAATATAGTGTAAACTGAGGAGGCATCCTGGAGGATCCATTAAGCCATTATAATGAACCAACCTCTCTGAACCACTAACTTTGGCAGGAAATGTCTTTTTCCATTTTCCCTCTGAGTTTCTCTCTGCACTACTCTCTCCTCCTGAGCCAGCATCCCCCTGGCAAACGCTCATAAAATAGACAAATAAAATAGCTGCAGAGGGAGTAAGGACAGAATTAATAATTAGAAAGCAAATTCTAATTACAGCACAGTTTGGGATCATACTAAATTGTGACTTCTATTTTCATGTTGCTCCTTTAGATTAAGCCTTGCATATACTTTCACGGTTCCTGACAAAGAACAATCAATATAAACTATTGTACAAACTGAAACAAAGGCTACAACACAAACTGTATCGTCAAGCCAGTGCAACGGAAAATACTGCCTTGGCTCCGGACAGCAGGCTGGAAAAGTGGAGAAAGCTGAGCTCACTTATAGGTCTGACCTAGATTCACTGCCCTGTCAAAGGCATATATTATCTAATCCAAGGTAAGGAAACGTTGATATCTGCACTGGGCAGTCTATGGTACAGTAGCCTTAACAGCAAGACTTCTGTTGAAGGGCTAGGGTGAGTGGCAAAAATTATAAGGAGCTGCAGTTTTCCATTTCTAGATCTGTCACTGTTACAGTCTCATACTCTCACACCTCATGCTAAAAATCAGTCAGATGCACAATGCTGATATGGAATTCAATGGAAATTTGATAGATATGTTCCACTCAGAGCATCCAAAGACTCTGCAGGGGAACCCATGCTGGTTTATATGAGTATGACTTTAAAGGGAAATATGTGACTATATCTTGACACTCAGCAAAATCCATACAACCCTTTTATCATAACAAAAGTAACAGACAGCTTTTAGTACCTCTACCTCAGCATATTCACCACATAGCTCTGTAATACATAGATCAATCTGTCAGAAACCATTAAAGGGTTTGTACTTATGCTGCAAGGGAATGGATGCTAAATCAAATGAGCTCTGAAATCTTCTTAGCACACACCTGGTCTTGTTAGTATTGGCAAGGGTATGTGGAGTGATGTCAACCAGCCAAATGGAGCAGCTTTAGCTGACTTCCATTGCAGGAGGTGTTGAGATTTCAGTTAAATGCTAGCTGTGCTGCTGGAAACAGTCTCCATAGCAAGATGTAGGGGCGGTTATATTTACTTCATATCTCTGTGAAAGTGTCCGTCAGTGTGTAATAAAAATGTCAAATTGCCTTAGGACGTGCTTTAAGAAGCCTGGACTCGAACATTTTGCTTCCTAGAAACTCATGACAAATCCAACCAAACCAGATGAATGAATGAGCTGGACTGAGAGTGGCAACAAAACATAGCCTGCACCAGAGAAAAGGATGAAACAAAACAATAATAACATAGAAGCCTGGGAATCATAAATCACAGTCTGCATGGATCATCAACACATGAACCAGCCACTATAACTCTGCACAGTGGTTAGCTGAAATACAAAAGTGAAGGGGCCTCTACTTAAAAGCACAGGACCATGCAATTCAAGTTCATGGAGGAAAGTTCTCATATAAGGTCCCTGCTAAAAGGACTTCAAGGTGTTGGAATATCCGCCTCACTGTGGCTCCCCATTGGGTTGAAATCCTACTGGAGCAGGGAGTGAAAACAAATACATGAACCCAAAGGCAAAACACGTGACACTTCAAAGCGATCCTACTCTACGGACCCTCTTCCTTAAGGCCAGTGTGGCATGGCGTTTCACTCACACCCTTCATGAAACCCAAGTCCAACTGCCTTCCTGGTCACAGTTTCCCCCGCCATCTCTCTTTCCCCGACCTCCTTCTGAAGAACACATGAGTCCCATTACTGTTTTACTGTCTCAGCACACCATTAAAGCTGAACGTCAGACCCTGTTACCAGGCCCATACCTCTCCAGTAACTCTTGTGCGTCATAAGACAAATCCCCTTTAAAATAAAAGTGATTTAAGCAGGTGCTTAGACTTGGGTGTTGGGTGATAGTTGACAGTTTTTGTATATTTACCCAAAATACATAATTTGGTACTCATGATTTTAATGACAAATAATATACAACTACAGAAAAAGCAGCTTTTCTGGTGTTCTTGTGTCTACAAAAAAGCTATCTAAACGCTATCTAACCAGTTTTCATTTTACTACATGTAAAACTGATGTAATATATGTTGTTTTTCAGTCTTTTTGTATCTTCTTCCACCCACAGCAGATTCAAGAATCATTACAGCATATTCCTAGAATATCATGAAGTTATGCTTAACGTCAGCATACTACTGACTCATTAAACATTCAATTTTGTCAAACTGAATCACTTTTCATTTAAAAACACGATCTTGGCCCTGTCTGTTAGCTCTTTCCAGAGGTTAAACAGCTGACTAAGGACTCTGCAGCTGCCATTTGTAAATCCGGCATGTCTTGCCGGCTTTCCACTAAAATGAGGTGGAATAATTAATACGAGTCTGGAAGACATTCCTCTTGCTAGAGGCAACATTCTGGCCTCCAGCCTAAACCAACAGTGGGAAAAAACAGGGCTGACTGCGGGCCAAAGTGAGCCTCCAGATGGGGATAAGTAATAGCTAGCGAGCTGTGGACAAAGGAGGTGAAAGGGTTGAGACAGGGAAAAGGGCAGAACGTTTGAGGAACTGTGGGCTGAATCATGAAAGTGTCTGTCTGTGTCTGAAATACACACAACATGCACACATGCCTATCCCTCCTCAACATGTCTTTGTTGTGCATTTGTTTTGATTACTCACCACTCTCACTCTTTTCAATGACGTCGACCACCTCCCCCGCTTGAAGGCTGATTTCTGCAGGCTCTTGTTTCTCGTAATTGGCCACCACCACATACTGTTCCAGGAGCATGGGGTCTGAAGCATCCAGACCTGGGGTTGATGGGAAAAAACATGCTGTCAGCCAGCTGCCAGCCATAGGTCCACGAGAACGACTGCTGGGCACTCGTTGTGCCATAAGCCACTTTGTCTGTAGAGCTCAGCCAATCACAATATTCACAGGGTTCAGTGCATCTTCCTGAGAGTCTAGCCATAGAGCTGCATCCCCCTCCAGCCCAACATCCAGGGCAATGGAGATGCTGAAAGTCTAGAAAAAGAATCCCCCTCCAAAAGGTGAAGAATCAAGCAGTCAACTGCAGAAAATCCATTCTGTGTTACTGAAGGGGCCTCATCCTTAATGTCCAACAAAGCTGAGACCAGGTCAGTAGACGCAGGTAGACACATTAACACAGTGGGAAGAGGAGCAACAAAGAGAAAGCAGAAGGAGCAGTAGTAGTGTTAGAAAAGTGAGCTAAAGCCAGCTGAGGACAGGACATTAGAGTGGGAGAAAGAAATGGTTTCCCTTGGAAAATAAACCATCTGCTAAAAAGCCTCCCTCTCCTCAGTTGGGGCTGGAGCTGGAGGAAGAGTAGGGGGTTGTGTACGCCAATCATAAGAGTCGACACTAGAGGCCTTAAATAGAACCAGATGAAGGGGCTGGAGCTGTGCTCAGAGGGATGGCCCTCTGTCTTTATGAAACACTAGAGCTCTGACTAGAGCGTGCGGCCCAGCCAATGGAAATCTTCCTTTCTCTACTTCGCTCAATTAACCATACAAGCACCAGCAGTGACTTAGTTTTTTCATACTTTGTGCCTGCATCATAACTCACACAACTCACATCCACATACTTAAAAAGAGTTTGGATCATTCTAACTAACTAAGAGGGTGGCTTCTTAAGACCGAGATAAATGTTTTCATTTGTGAAGACATACAAAGAACACATACGGCCCGATACATTACAAACAGCCACAACATTTTTTCCCCCTCCACTTCAGTAAAGCAACATTAACTAAGCCCTGCTGCAGCCTTAATCAGGAAAAATCCTTAAAACAAGCATGGCTGAATCAACTAAAGCATATCTAACAAGCGTCAGCTGGAATCCAGACACCACCTCAGCTTGTATTCAGTTCACACATTAGCAAGAGCTTCTGCTGACCACTGAGTTCAAAGCTCCGAACAGAAGGAAGCTACTGTCTGCACACTCTTAAGATTATATCTGTTTACCCTCATTATGTTAGTACAACAGATACACAATGTACTTTTATGGTGTGTTTGAATAACAGAAAAATATCTACAAACACAGTAGCAATCACAATCTCTGTTTATGTTCACATTGCTCCAGTGATCTTTTTATTAACTGCCATCAGTTGCTGTAGTTAGTGAGAATAAAAATCAAATATGTGAGCTCTTGACTATCAACAAATATTTACAAAATGTGGTAAACAGTCTCTGGAAAGAGGAAGTCCTGAGGATATTCTGAGGATGGAAAATAAGTACAATTCAGTCCAATAGATGGAGTTTTCCAGGCTTAGATAAGGAATGATTTAGACAACTTGGAATTTGCTACCATCTCTCCAAAGAGCTGACCTGGCGACAATCCTCCAGACTAGAGATTAACATTTCTCTGAATCCGGATAATATTTTGCATTCAATTCAGGAACTAAATTTGAAATGTCAAGGAGGTAATAACTTATGAAGATGAACTCTGCACCATTAGCAACTCAACTGTTGAGACTGCCAAAGAGTCTGACACTGGATTACTGTGGTCAGGTCGTGGTTTATGAAGCCTCAGTTATTTGTGCAAGATGTTTTGTCAAACCACAAAGTTGGGTGCAGAAGCACTGGAAAGAACATATTTAAAATCTGGGTATTGCCTTCTTGTTCTTCAAAGTCAAATGCAATTAGCTCAGTTACATCAAACAGTGATATTTCTTTTGACAGTATGCTTTGAAATGTGTGGTTGAGTGGTCTGTTTCAGATCACAGATCAATCAACTTTGATCACTAATATCGGTAATTTTACTATCACTTACAATATGACTGTTTTCATGTTTTAAATTTTACACCATAATATGTTTTAAAAGTACTCAGATATCACAGTTTTAAAGGATGCAAAGATAATTAAGGTATAGGAGTAAGTGCCTGAATCTGAGCATGTGTAAATCAAAATCCCAGCCATGATCACCTATGGTCTTGGCTTGTCTAGATTTACAGATTAATTAGGATGCAGTGCATTTTAAATTGGCTGCTCTTTACTTTTTCATGATCAATAAATTTCCCTCTGTTCAACTAACCATCTGAATGAGAACCACAACAAACAAAAACCTTGTGGATTTATTCTGCAACTTAGCTTACTTAATGCTGAATGTTAACTTCAAATAAAATAATGACATGTCAGGAACCAAACTTCAAATAAATACCATATCTTGGACATTGTCATACCAAAAAAAGTATCCACACGCATGCCAACAATATAATTTCAGCACAGATGGACATAAAACTCGGCAGGTCATGATCTCATAAAACCATAATCTATGTCAAATGATGTTTCTAAAACACACAATTAACTACTGCTGTGGGTGAAGAGTAAATCTGAGACCTGAGGTGAGTGAGTAAAGACTTTGTCAGCAAAGTCAATAGGCCTGAAAAACAAAAGCTAATATTTCAGCCTCATTCAGGAAATGAAATGTTTTGCAACAGCAGGAAGAGAGAGCCAGAACAAGAAGAACATGTGTGAGAAAAATGAGGTGAAACAGCTTTGAACAGGAAAAGTCTAATTTCAAATGCGATATGTGTAAAGAGAGCTGAGTATAAAATGAGCTTTATAAATGATTACTTACAAATCAAGGTTTCAATGAAATGCAGCAGCCCAGAAAAGTTACAGGACTTCTATTAGTTACTCCCTCAAAAAGATGATTTCACATGGTCTGCAAGAGTTATAGAGCAGTGATTTCCAATCAGGGCGACTTCTGCATTCCAGGGGGGTTATGGAAATATTCTGTGCTCAAATAATTTAGTAATGACTAAATGGTTGGCTAAAAGTAAAGGATAAATCAATAAAATTGTTAGCTAAAAGTAATGGCTTATTGTCTGAAATAGCTAGCAAAAGATGATTGGTTGAAATGTCCCAAGTGGCAACAGCGTGAATGCAAACTTTAACACTGACAGTTCAAATGTATGAAACAAATGTGAAAATCTGTGAAATTGTGAAAATATTATCGTCTGTGGCAGCAACAGACATGACACGTGTTGATGAAGGGCTACTTGAGTTCATCTGTTAGTAATGTGGGGCACGTCTGAAAAAAAAAAAGGTTGGGAACCGTTATAGAGTGTGCGTGAGCTTGCACGTGTGTTTATATGTGTATTATAGAGTGTTTGCACAATGTAGATCTAAAGTATTTATGAGTTTTAAGAAGAAAAGTACTTTTTTTCTAGGCTGCCATCAGATAGCCCTATTAACCACTCTCTGTGTTTATATCTCTCCTCGCTCAGATTTATACATGTGCTTCCTGCTCCCACCCTTGCACTCCCAGGCGTCCTAACTCCCTCCAACCCCCACCCCCAACCCCACTCACCCATCATCAGCTCCATCCAAAGATGATGACAGTTGGGAACTTTGCAATAATTCATCACCAAGAGGAGGAAACCAGGGAGTGTAGTCTACCCATTTATACCAAGGAATGTTTCTTCGTGAGAGACTTTTCAGGATCAAGCTTTTTGGTTGATAGCATAGTTGGCACTGGCCTCTCTGTCTTAGTGCCATATTTTGAACCCTGGGGTAATTTTATGAGAACAGAACTGGGTTGAGAGGAGTAAAATCTGGCAAAGTGCAATGCCTTTGTTTGGCTCATCAGCAGCAGATGTGCAGTTGGATTAGAAAGGGACACAGGACTGCTGTTCAATGTAGTACAGATGTACTCATGTCATTGAATCAGTATGTGGCCCAGAGGGAGAAGGGGCAGACCACAAACAAATAGTGCAAAAACTTTTCCCAAAATCATCTTACAGTAAGACAGCCTTCAAAAAGTTGTTAAAAACTGCTGAATATCTTTATTATCTTCACTTGACCTGCAGATCCTTTCAGTATTTTCGGTCCAGATAAAAGCATCAGTGTCATAGAGGTTAAAAGAAAAGGTAACACCAAAAGCTGCACCAAATAAAGTAAAGTTTACTTTCACGGTTTCCTCATAAAACATTTGCAGAACCAAGTTTTGGAAGAAGTTGAAATCTACATTGTTTGTATCCATGTTTAGGGATGGAAATCGAAAACCGGTTCCAGTTGAATACCGGCTCTACATCGTCCGAACCACTGGGATCGTGTGCCTGCGAGCTTATCAATTCCCTTTCATCAGTGCCAGCATGTTTTTTTAACGTTATGCAGTCAGGCTTGGCAGGTGTTTTTCTTTGAAAAATCACTTTGGTAAACCTTACATTAGAACTTATTTCACTCTTTTCAAACTATTTTTTTGCCACACACCTGTCTGAGTCGCGTGCACTGCCTTAACTGAGTGGGGACCAGAGGTTTCTCTATGTGCAGCCACCTAGCTAGAGTCTACCGATAGCCTGCGTGTGAGGCGTTTGGGGAACATCTGTACATTGTAGCTACAGAAAATAACCTGGGTTACACTCTCCCCCTCTAAACTGCACAAGCACGTTGGTCACAAGCCGTGCCACTCACCACCACAAGTAAATTCTCCACCTGTGGGAAACACTGTAAATGAAATCAGAATCAGAATCTCTGAGTCTCCAACACTTGACAACTAGTACGTGAAGAAAACCATGTGTATCAAAGAACAACATCACTTATCCCTATGACTTTACTGGCACCCTATGACAAAACAATAAATTCAAATAAATATACTATGATCTCATTCATTAGAGAGCATTTCCTGGCTTGAACATGGTGTTTTGAGTATAAAGCTTAAGTGTTGCCTTTAGGGTGTGAGTCCACTTTGACAAATGGTCACTTATCAGAAACAGTGCTGCCTGTATCAGATCTGCAGATCTGCTCTATGTTGCAGGAGAGGGGTGGAGGGTGGAGGGTTGAGGGGGGGGGGGGTGTCAACCCTCCCAGAGCAAAGTGGTAACTGGAAAAAGAAAGAAATTCTACACTGTACTATTCTACATGATAAAGCTGTACAACAACAACAAAAAAAAACATAACATTTGATTTAAACCTGGTTTAACCCACAAAATGAATCTTTCAGGTACTGTGAGGTCTGCTAAAGCCCAGTATTCAATAGGTATTCATTGAGAAATAAGCTGCTGAAACAGTGTATGGTTGTTAAAGCGATTTGGACGAGCTCATTTGCCTTAATGATTTCCTATGCCAGTTTAAAATCTTATCCATCTGCAAATACAAACAAACACACAAACCTCTTGACCCACCCACCATCTAACTCATGAACAGATTAACCCTTTTCCTCCCAACAAGCATGCACGCACATGCACACACGCATACAGTATGTAAACACCCATATAGACACAACCTCATGCACACGTGCACACCCTACAGGCCCCCAGAGACCTGCAGCTCAAATAAAGACAGCAAGTCTGCACATATAAACACACTCCCTCAGTCTGTGTGCAACACTGAAATGGTTTCCACTTGCCACGTAAACCTCCTCTCCTCTCCAGCTGCTTTTCACATGCACTACACCCACGAGTGCTACGTTTCTTTTTCTCTCCTACTCGTTTCTTTTTCGTCTTCTGCTCATCCCACTTTCTTTTTGAATACAGATTGCCACTAATGCTTTGAAGAGGATCTGAAGCCCCTGAACCATAACTTCCTAAAAGCAGCTGATCCTAAAATCAGACTTAATTTCAAATACTCAGATTGTTTTACTTTGGCTATGAAACAGTTCCCCTCGTCCTTTTTTCTTATGAATAGACAAGTATGTCACCACCATAGCATCTTGTCAAAAGACGTTTTCTTTAGGGTTTGGTTATGACAACAGCAGTCACAGTCACCTGACTGTGATTTATGCTGACAAGCTCAGTATAAACAGTCACTCCTCACAGCTCTATTTTATGTTAGACTGCAGACATCATGTTGTTCTTTGAACCTTGCACTGATAGTAGCCTGGCTACGATGCCTAGTCAATGATGTAGACTACTTTAGCCTCATACTCCCATGCTCTTGAAGTGGGAGTTACACACAGTAAATGAGATATGGACCAGAATATCACTTAAAACATGATGAACAGATGAAAGTCCTAAGCATATATTCCCATTTGATGAAGCCTAATATCAGTCATTCAAAAAAGACAAATCACCAATGAAATGCGCAAAAGGTACTGAAGAATCTGAATGAGACAAAGAAGGAAAAACGAACATGATGATGAAAATGACGACGATATCATCATGAAGACAAAGATGATGATGATGATGATGAGACCAACAGTGAGCAATCATCTGTGAGTGTGTAAACCTAAGATGTTCCTCTGATTTCTTCTGCTTGCCAGGTAAACAGAGTTCCTACTCGACCCTCTAACCGCATGCAGTTTTGTGGTGACGGGCTACATTCTCCTGTTTAGGGCAGGGGCTCAGTAAACTCTTATGGGAGACCTGCACCATGTAATTATAGAAACCATAAGCTGCCGCTACAGCACAAATTCACCACAGACTCACTGCACTTTATCTGCTGTCCTGCTTTAAAAGGGAAAGATCAATCTTTCAGCTGTATTAACCACTAATGTCCAGCATGGGGACTAGGGTGAGGGTTTAGAGATCAAGTACAGAGGGCTTGTAAGTATGTGCTCCGTGTTGACTCTGAATAGTAAATTATCACAAGCACCAGACATAAAATGTGTTATTATTGTTTTCACTGGTAGACCTGATCCCATCGAATGATTAATTGTGAGCATAAATACATGTACAGATGAGCAACTACAGAGCTGATAACATATTTACGATCAAACCAAACTATTCAGAATAAAGCCGTTGAAGCTGTACATGCACACGACAGACACTATATGACAAACTTTCCAGGCAGCCGATATGAATATAACTGGAAACCAATCTAATATCTTGCACAGACTGAATGTAGGCTACTCCACACACACACACACACACACACAGCTGAAATAAGACAATTTTTCCATTTCACTATGTAGCTGGAATTCCCTGTTACGTAAAGCCTCAATACCACGGAACACATAACAAAATTAGGATGGGGTCTTATTTCGTTTGGTGGCAACTCTGGCACAGAGTGGATCACCCACAGAAAATTAACTTACAGATCATTTACTAAGACTTTCACTGCCCAGCTATGTCATGTGTAACTGTGGCAGATTGCAGGACGGATGGCCACAGGAACTTTGCATCTGACTGCAGAACTACCGTGTAATTTAGAAATGCATGGGGGTATTTTGGGCCTGCATGCATGCAAGTGCATTCATACACACACAAATACACAACACTCGCACAGCTGTTCACTAAAGCCCTCTCATACTTTTCCCGCTGCCTCCTACGCCTGTATCCCCATGCTCAGCTGAGTCACTCTCCTTGCACTCTCTCACACACATACACATAAAACACAAATCTTTCCCACCTAACACTGCTTTCTTAACCATTTTGTCATAACACATGAACGTTAGGTTGCCATACATATGTGAAGTACTCCAAAAAAGTACTCCACGATTTAGCTTGAAACTCCTTTAATGCTGTCAGGGTCAGGATGGAGATATCTTTTTTTTATTCATCTTCAAATTGCTTGTCTTGTCTGAACAACAGCCCAAAGATATAACGTTTACAGTCATATGTGACCAAGAAAAGTAGTAAATCGGCTCATTTGAGAAGCAGGAACTGGGGAATATTTGGAATTTTTGCTTAAAAGTAATGGAAACCATTACTTGATTATCAAAATAGTTGTCAACGGTTTCTGTGGATCGACTGGGGGATTAATCATTCTCTTCTTCTTCCTTGTCAAAACCTGGTGCATACATTACCCACAGTGCAACTCGACCACCAACAGTCCCATCAGAGATCTGGGTGTGTTATGCTAATAGAAGCTGCAGCCTCAAGCAAAGATGATGAGTGAGTTACAGAGGTCTGGTGAACTCATTTCCTTCTAACTCCACACCCCAAGATTTTTTTTTTAATTTTCAAACTTTCAGAGAGAAAGAGACCTCAAAATCACAATATGATTCAAGTAAGCAGTAAATACAATAAAGACACAATACACATGGATGGAGCATAGAACAACTGTGTCACATATTCTACTGGCCAAGGTAAAAAGATTTCAGATCCTTACCTGATCTACGTTTTCCAGAGCCTCCACAGTCTCTGGAAAGGAAGCAACACCAGAGAAGCATGGTCAGTATGGGTGTGAGTGCAAGAAAGGTCAGAGCATTAATATAACTTGATCAATCCAGTAACTGGCTACAGCTGCATCTCTGCCTGGGACCATCCAAATGCAGTTGGCACACAAGTACCAGCCAAACCCTCGTTGAGAATGCATACAGAACTTGACCCACTAGCAGAGGGAGGGAGGCAGGGTGGGAGACATACTGTATGGGTGTGTGGAGGGTCACAGTAAGTGTGTCAAGGAAAGTAACAAAGCAAATCATCACATCTTTTAGCAAACATACTGCCATGGTAGATATAGTGTATATAAGGGTGATGCAGCTGCCTCTGTTTAACAGAACAGCATTTATTTACTTGACAACAGTATCATGTTCCCTTGATAAGTCCCATTCATGTTTAGATGTGAAAGCGTCTTTCAGTTCCAAAGCCTGGACTGTAACTAAACACTGAATGGATGAGCGTTGGTGTCAATGAACCCGCTCTGTGCTTTGACGCTCATCGGGGTCACTATGTGCACATTTACTGTACACGTCTGTGTGCTCGTGCTGCTGCTCAAAACACTGACCTTCATATGTAATAAGGTGAAATGTAGGTTTATTCCTTAGAAATATGCACAATTTAAAGAAAACAGAATGGTAGAAATTATTTGCACTTATTGCAATTACTTGGATCTATTCAGCCAGAGAAAATAAACTGCAGTTATTTTAGTTTGACAGAAATTAGTCATTCATACGCAAACAAAACAAACGATGAAAACAAGATAAATACATTTAAATTCATAATTCATTAAAGTGTTGTCAGTTCAATTTGAATGCTCATGCTTCATTTACTGTAACGCAGGTACATAAATGATGATACTTCACATAATTACTTAATCTAGTTGGCGAGAATTTCTTATATGGAATGGAAACATTTCAAAACCAGACCAGAACATCTAAGTCTATATGTGTATGTCTTGTTTGTAGCTTGGTGCACACTGTACAAAGCACTAAACGAACACCGCTTAACGAGCACTGCTTGTGCTCGTTTAGTTAACTGAGCCGCAGAGAAAGCCCACTGAGGAAAGGCTGAGGTTTGATGCAGATGGGAACAGACACCTGGCTCTCTGGAGAGGCCAGCAGCAGGACTGGAGCCATGGCCAGTTATGGATATGAGTGCATGTTTGGATAAACCTTGTCCAACATTTGCCAGGCTACAGCCTTTTTTCATCAGCTCTCTGTGTTTCATTGATTCCAGTTACAAAGTAACAAAAAAAAAATTTTTTTTTAAGTATAATTTTAACTCTTTTGCAATTTCTGGAGTAGATTATGTTACTCTGTAGTACAAAGAAGCTGTCTCTGGTTTTGCTTTTAGAAGGAAATAAACATAAAATCTGGGTACGTTAATGTCTGGTGAGCAATATAAAAAGATTACCCTAGTTCAAGCTAAGCAACACTTCTTGCTTAATGAAAACATTTTTTACCAATAACCGTATCCCTCTGTTACTTTAGATAAAGTCATTTTTGGCACAAGTCTTCTCTGTTTCCAGATGCATGAACAAATATGAGGCAGATCAGTTATGAGACATTTCCAATCAAACACATAATAGCTTACAGCTCAGTTCAGCTTCATTAAAAACATAAATTATATACGTGCTTCACTTTGCAATGAAACAACAAATTCAACCGTGAATAAACTATTAAATTGGATTGTGACACAGTAAAAAAACAATGTTTATATTGGATCTTCAAGCAACGTTCATGCTGTGGAAAACAATTGCAAAGCCACTGCAAGATGAATTTCATAACTTACTATATGACATGATGGGCAGAAAACACAAAAATGTTTAACAGTTATGTCGAGCCAACATAAATAGGGTTGCAGTTTATTAAAAAAGAAGCATAGACAAAGCATTTGATGCACACCACTTGAGACAACTTTACTTGAGACAACTTCAGGAGAGGAAATGTACAAGGTATTAAAATCAAAACAACACACATCACACACAGTGGGAATAGTTCACAGATTCTTTTCAGGACGGAAAAGCGAACAAGATGAGTGAGGGAAGGAAGCATTTGTTTATGTCATGTAGCAAAAACTTGGGGATACGTTACAATATGTTTACGGCGATGGTTTCAGGTACTGTTTACATTAACACAACGTGTGAAATGAATTAATTGTCATGGGTGTTAAACATTTCTGGAGTATTATATGATGCACTCTGTGTTTATTTAGCAAAAATCCGGTGGGGTGGAGATGAAACTGAGGGAAGCACTATAGACGTTTGGGGAAAAACGATGGGGATAAAGTAGATGCTTGACCTGCCCTGCTAGCTTATGACCCATAGCTCAGAGCTGGAATAATATTCTTCCCAGGAGGAGAATGAGCACAGAACTCTGGCTCTGCACGCTTTCCTCCTATCACCAGTAAAATCTAACAGCAGAGGGGAAGGTAAAGGGAGTAAAAATACATCCAAACAGTTAAAATTTAAAGAATTTGCACCTGTGTTTTTAGGGGTAAATTTTAATCTTTAGTTAACAACATATAAGAGAGTCATATAAGTTATGTCTTTACAGTCCTGGTTTCATGATGTACGTGCCCACGCCAGGGGATGCACATACAGTAAAATTCACATACACGCGTGCATAGACTGCAAAAGCATCATTAAAAACCCATGCCCGTGAGAGTCCATCCTAAGCTTGTTTTGAGAATAACCATCTGTTAACACATAACTGCAGCTTACTCTTTGTAGGTGGGCCTATTAGAACAGGAATGCGTGAGATATTAGTCCTTTGCTCACATTTCTCAGCCAAGCCAGAGGACTGAAGTATCTGCCCTGCTCCATGTATATATTACACAGACTCTCCTCCCTGACCTCAGATTAACCTCAGAAGGACTAACCTCCAGCTCAAGGGTCAATGGGTCGACGTCAATGAACAGGAAACCATTATGACAGAGCAGAGGTCTGGTTTGCACACAGAAAGGCTGCAGTAGGAGTTTTTGTGTCAATATCCTTAAGAAAGGTAATGGCGCTGCTGTTTCGAATCCTCCTAAAAGCACACATACAAGCACAGTAAACTCATGCATACTGGTCCAAATCTCCAGCAAAGTTTGGTCATGATTACACAGTGATGTCAGGGGAAAACAATGTTAGTTTGACCACGAATCAGCCACTAATAACTTCCCTCGTGGTGAAACACTGATGTAAAATTAAGCTTTAGGCTATAAAGAAAAGGCTTTAAAACAACTTATTGTCTCTCATATAATTAAAAAAATGTAATTGTGAAGTTGTAGTAATCACATTGTGTTTACACACAGACGTTGTGGGGACTCACCTCCCATTTGGGGAGAAAAATCAGGTTTGACAGAAGGTAGATCATTAAATTTTAGGGTCAAGGGTTAGCACTGGGGTTGGGCATGTATAATTAAGGTTATAATTAAGGCTACAGTAAACAAAGCTAAGTCAGTGCGATGTCCAGTGGGCATGCATGTGCAAGGAGTCCACGGTAGCTGTAACATCATGTACGCAGAGACTCCTTTTCATCACTGATGACGCCCTTGTCATCTCGTCACAGGCAGTCTTTACTGTAACAGCTAATGTCCAAGAGCTACAGTACAACTTTCTGTTGCACAACTTTGTGTAATGGATTTACTGTTTTGACTCAGTTTTAATTCAATGCACTGATTTCATTCTGAAGAAAATGGATCTTAAATGGATCCATTTTTGATCTCCAAAGTCAGGCAGCATGAAAAGTTATTCCTTTTCCTGTATGCTCTTAAGATTTGTTTTATGTTTAGCTGCAGTGTCTTTTCTGTACCTGAGTAAAATTTCACTTTAATTTTAACAGGCATTCATCCTGACCATGTGAAATGTTGTCCCAGCACCAGTGAGCAAGGTGGACTCAGGAGGCCTCATGCGAGAACCACTCATATGAACAGATTTGTTCTCCCGTGGTTCGTAAGAGTGATTTAAGGGAACTTCACATTCACCAGATTTGGTCTCAAGCAGCCCAGACCTCTCATATGAGACATGTCCAGATTTTACCTGAAATCATAATGCTTTAATCCGAATGAATCCTGAGTTCAAATACAATACTGAAATTAACTAAAACAGAATATATAAATCAGACAAACTTAATATAAAATTAATAGTCTGCTCACCAGATCATCATCACCATGGTTTATCAATTTACTGAGAGATTTTACTTCAGCACAGCAGCTTAGACAGTTCAGCAGTTGTTGAAAGTTGTTGTTGAAAGATTCTCTCAGCTGCCTCAGAGTCTTTATGCAGGACTCTGTCCAGTATGACTATTGCTTCTCCATGCCCACCTCTAATCTTAGTGATGCACCACTTTGCTTTAGAAAGACATGTTTTAGCATCTAACCACATTTTGAATCATTCTCTCTTTATTTCTGTCACAGTGGAATGCTGCTTGGAAGACATGTTTTCTAATTATTTCTGGTCCTGTTATAACACTATACTGACACTGCTAAGTTTGTTAACTGATTTCTGACTTTCTTTTACTCTTTGGTAGCATTTTTGTGCATGAAACTTTCCCACAAAGAGCAGAACTTGTTGCCTTATACGGTCATTTTAGTTGTGTCAATTATGCAAATGATCAAATCACACAAACATGCGCCTCCTTATGAACAGATAGTACTCATCAGGCCGAGACAAGCAACGCAGGATAAGTTTGTGCAAAGAAGTAAGGTTTAGAACAAGAATACAAAAATGTTCTTGCATGAGGCCCAATGGCCTTGAATGGACTGGATGTGTGCATTGGAAGAACAGTCCAAAAAGCACTGAAAGGTACATTTTCCTCTGTGGGTTAAGGTCTTAATCATTGATTTTCTTGTATGCGGAATCAGTATACTCCCTGCTGGGTCCCATATTCCCAGACTCTCAAGTCTAGATTTAGAGTTTATGTCTGTAACCGTCACAGTAATGAGGCCCATCAACATGTCAAAGTATATATATATGCAGATAAATAAAACATGATAAATAAAAATGAGCCGATTTGGTTTAACTTGAGATTTGAATATATGAAAAGTAAAATGTTATTTGCAGTGGAGATGGCAGATATATGCAAGTTTGATGGAATTATTTTGACTCCTATCATTGCCCTTGACCCAGTTGCTAGCCTCAGAACTGAAGATGGTCTCCATGCACTGTTCTATGGCTGCACACAGCTACTAAATAGTTAGTGTGGATCAAATTCAGAGGACAAATTTGCCCGTGAGGATTAATAAATTGAACGTATTTATTAGCACTCTAAAAAGGTAGTACAAAGCAAAGTCACATTGCAGATAGGGCAGTAAAAGATACTTTTTAGCGAACAAGTAAAAATATGGGCTGGCTTTAATGGCACGTATTATCTCAGTAAAACACCTTAAAGTCAACTCATGTCAAAGTTGTAAACAAAATCACCTTCCCTTGTTGCAAACAACACGAAATCTGCATAACTGTCAACACTAACACTGCAGTGTGTTCTGATTTTCAATCTAACAAGAGACATTCATGTATCATAAAGGAAATCTAAACTCTATAATTAAATATTCTCAGCATGTACTCAATTAAAAATAATATAAAGGTAATTTGAGGTGCTGATCAAGACCCCAGGATGTAAGGTGACAGTATAAAAAACATGTTTCTATTACGTGCCATGGTATCCAACAGCGTTCAACCTCCTCAACACCCAAGAAGATTTAAAACCACTAACTGCAACAGAGTATTTAAATAGCATATTTCTACTCAGCTGATCTGATAAATAATTAGCTACACCCGCAATACAAATGTTTCAACTTGAGGGATCACAGGAGGAGACGTTTCACTACCCCCTCCCTAATTACCCACATAGCTACACAGCAGCGCAGTTTTATAAAGTGTATTGCCTGTGAAAAACAATAGCAATCTCTTTATCAATCATAAATCTAAAAAGGTTAATCAAGACGTGTCTACATCCTTTCTGTGTAACACACACAGAAAGGCCTATTGCATGGCTCCCCCTTGTGATGGAGCAACATCACATCCATTTATTTTTGAGAGTTTTAAATCTGTGCAGTAACATCTGTGGTCCATTAGATGGCAGTAGCAGATGAGGTCTCAGCTTGGCAAACACTTTGCCTGGCTGTTGATGCTTATAGTGACTGACTACTGGCAGAGATCTGAATCGTCTTTCATGTGGGAGAAAATGTCAGTTTTGTCCGATCTGCCTCATAATTAATCACTGCAATAGAGACATGTTGGACTGATAAGATAAAATTTAACAGTTTTTTACAGCTTGTATTCAGCAAAATACTTTGTTAAAGTTTGTCATCATGACCTGAACAGGAAAAACTCCTATTCTTTATTCTGTTTTTAAATTATCCTTCCTAATTTTGCCCAAACTGTGCTGAAACAGTTCTCCATTTCAGTAGAAATACAACTTCATGGTTGTAAACAGTCATTTTCCCAATCTATATTAAACAGTTAACAGTTTAAGAATACATATTTCTTCATCTTAACTCACAAAGCGTAACATTACCTTTTCTGTGTTCATAAGAGCTTGTGACACAAATTAACACCTTAAAAAGTCATTTTGAAATGGTCCAGATCACACAAGAGTGAACTGAGTGCTTGGGTGGCATGGCTTTTAAACCTCAACATCTCAATTTAAGCTGCTCTGGACTGTCTAAGAGCCTGGGGGAGGATCTCGCTTTGAAGTGGGATAAGCATGTATGGGTACTGGGGGTTAGAGGTGGTGGTCCTGGTGGTTGTGGAGAGACCACTCAAGAGGTTCCTCCACCACATTTTTCTCCTCGAGTGAGTTGGGAAGCGTAAGAACAACACCTGATGAATTTAAATTCATATCTTGAGAAAAATACTATCACAGACACATTTCATAGCATATGAAATGTGTATAAATCAAAAGGAAGGAGCAGAATTTAAACAAAGATCAATTTAGCAGCCAGTCTGTAATTACTCCTACTCTGACTTTGAACTGAGTATGACAAATGATCAGCCTGAGAGCCTCATCTGCTCTGGCTCTTGAACTCAGCCGCACTCTCATGACACCACTGATCCTTACGCATTTGTTCTGGGATCAGGTGTCACATCCCAGAAATCATTATTAATAAAACACAGTGCCTCTCAACCACCATGGACCAATCTCTGAGACACAGCAAAGCCTCTGGATGAAGATTGGTCAGCGCAGGTGAAAAGCATCTGTGCCAGCTGCTGAACCACACACACAATCTGCTGCCACAGCCTGTGTTTACAACCCACCAGAGGGCAATGTTTGGTATTTAACAGTTCATATAACAGAGATTATGCTAATGCTCAGTACATGATTTGTAAAGTATACAGTGATAGTTACTCACTCTGTAGGAGGGTTGAGGTCCTCTGATTTGGTCTCAAAGAACTTCAGGACCTCCTCACTTTGGGAAATGTGGGAGGGAAGTTTCATCAGAGCCTGTGGGAGAGAAGGGAGGCAGAAAGCTACTGGTTGCACCAAAAACAAAAGGTTGCATGTGTATTTTTTTAAAAGTGCTGTTGTTTGGTTTGAATGGCAGTGAGTAACCAGATTATAACACTTAGTCATTGCACACCCAGACGCATGAGAAGACCAGGCGGAGATGTGGAGGGTGTGGAGGGTAAGGAAGAAGGCTCTGAGCTAAGAGTGAGGTTAAAACAAAGGAAAACATGCAAAGGTGATACAGTATAACAACTGCCTGTCTCAGCTGCATAGACATTTAAAATCAGATATTTCAGCCCACTTCAATACATGTTTATTGAAACAATATTAAACAGAAATCTAGTTTTGTCATCTGTAACCTCCTTGCCTTCACAGCAAACCTTGCTTAGTTCCTCTAAATGTAAACTATTGCCACACTTGGCAACGCACCTGCCCCACATTCCCTTCTCTGACCTAATGAATATAAGAGGGTCAGGTAGCCGCCTGCAGTCACGGCTACAGATTAAGTCTGCTGATTCATTCTTATTCTTTGTATTCTGTTTTACCCCTGTGTGCCCCCATTTCCCTCGTTTCCTTTATAGGCTGCCTATTTACATTGGTGACAGGAAATGACCAGCACAGATAGAGCAGTTGCTTTCCTGTTGAGGCTGGTGGAGGAGATAAATGTTCAGGCTCGCTCCTGAAAAAACTTCAGCAAATATTCAGGCAGTAGAGCAGTGAGATGCATAAAGTGCTCTTCCAACCACACATAAACCAAAAAGGAGAGTAATTCATTTGCTGCCCTACAAGACAAAATGTATGTTGCTAAAAGTGCTGATATAATGGATTCAAATTGGTGAGAAAAGTACAGTTCGGAGGACATTATGAGACACACACAGTCTTTGTTTTACCTTGCAGTAATTATCCAGGTGTTTCAGGCGTTTGACGGCTACATCTCTGATGTGACTTCGGCGAAACAAGACTTTACCTGAGGAAAAACAGGGCAAGGCCATTTGTAGATATAGCACATCTCCAAAAACATTAAAAATGAGAACAATTAAAACATCACATAATTAATTGTACATATTTGTTATGCATCAATAAAAACACCAGCATATCCTGGACATTCTCTCTACAGTCGTGTGGATTCAGACAGTGCTGATGGTGGGATGTAAACATCTGTAGGAAGTGAGTCTGTTTCCCTTTGTTTGACATGACATACTAAATAAAAAGTAGCATATATTATAATACTTTTTTTCAAATTTTTAATGATAAAGGATTGATTATGAAAACAGAAAAACCTCAGAGGTTTTTCTAATCCATAAATTATTGAGAGCACTAATAAAACTATTCCCCTCTTTTAATCCTCACTTTACAACTCTTAGAAGGCTGACTGCTAATATCAGTGTCTAAATGCATGAAACCAACAAACAGCACTGGCCAGACTCAAGCAGTACAGCTTGCCTAACAAAGGATCCCTTCACTGCTCTCCTCTGCTCTGGCCCACATTGACTTTATCAGATTAGACAAATCCCTCTCTGCTAACCTCCTACTGACATGGCAGACCATAAATTGATTTGGAGTGGATGGAGTATGGCAGTTAATAAAACAATGCAATGTGGTAGGCCATGCTATGGAGGATGTAGGAGTACTAACAAACATCAGTTGTGCAAGAAAATGTCTGAAGGTCATTTTTTTCTCTCTTGGATAAATCTCAAATTGATGTGACAATGATATCCGAGTGTTGTGCATGCTGTGGTGCACTGTGTTTATCACCTGGCAAAAAAGGAATAATCCTCTTTTTGGGGTCCTTCTGGCCTCCTTCAATCGGAAATTTGTCGAGGATTCGCATCTGCAAAAATGAAGGAGGACGTAAAGAGAGACACAAACATGAATTGTGCAGCAAGAGGCAAAAACGTTCTTTTCTGATTGCAAAAAAGATGCCTGCCAATATAAATGATGGGCAATCACTATCTTCTAACTCTTCTTCTAACTGCTGTCTTTTATCTAACACAAGTTTATCAGTTAAAAGTTGAAAGTGGAGGGGGGGGGGCTGAAACCTCTCCAGGAACAGTTGACCTCCTTGTTACAGTACATGAGTTCAACACAGGGTGTAATTACATCTCGTCTGAAAAGCTACTGTGTCGTGAAACTGCCAACGGTTTCACTTTGATCTCTGAGGCAGCAGACAAGGTTACGTCACCCGCACTTATCTGAAAAAAAAAATTAAATAAAAATAAAAGCAAGGTCAACTTAAGGAGCTTAAAAAAACCCTTAAGACGAGATAATTAACACTTTGATGTTAGCACTTGATGCATGTGTCCATTTACAGGATCGACCTTTTGACAGATACAGCTCAGGGTTAAATTGACAGGGGAAACAGATATAAAGCATGCTGTGTCAAGTCTTTTATGATGACAGCATAAGACATTTCCTTCACGCAATAAAATAGCAGTTTGTAACCATTTCAGCATGTGTCCGCCCATATATATGTGCATCTGTCCTGTCTATACAAGAAACGTGCTGTGTTTTATATGATGTATGAGGACACTTTGTTGGGAGCTGAAGAAAACATGCAATGCAAATGTTTTAAGTATGTGCCTGTGCTGAACCACGTACAAGAGTTTCTAGTTTCCTCTATGAATAAATCACAGCAATACCATAACGGCACGTATACACAGAGCATACACACACACACGCAGAGCATCCTACATTAACGGCACGCTCAAACTCCAGATGCGGCCCTGCCTTTGTTCGTTCTGCCTTTCCTTGTTCCAGATGTGCTCTGCTAAACAGCAAAGACTATGAGCGTCAAGCTAGAGCGCACTCAACTGGGAGGAGGTGACCAGGAGACTAGTCTTGGTCTTGACTGAGCCACAAAAGAACCAGGTGGACAAACAGAATCAAGCTTGGAGGGTAAAGTTGGATCCACTCTGTCTGGGCCTGTAGGAGTTGTTTGTAGGAACTCTCCAGTAAGAGGTGGTTTGGTTTCTCTTCTTGTGGTTCTTTCTATTCTGCACTCATTTGCTGCCTTTGCTAAACCTCTAAATTTCTCTCAGGGCACGGCATTTCCCCCTCCTCCAACATATAGACAGCTCACGAAACAGGATTTCTTCTGAACAGCCATCATTACTGTGTTTTCAGGGCAAAATAAAAAAGGGCTGAGTATAAAGAAAAGCCCTGGTTAACCACACCTGAACACAAACATATAATGGTAGGATTTCTGATCTCACTAAGATGTTGCTAAAACTGAAAAGGCAAGACATCAACAAACCAGACTGTTTTTCTTTAGAATACCATGGCAATAATAAAATTTTACAGCAAGGACTGTAATTTCCAAAAATCACAGTTTTTGTAACAGCACACTGGCAACTGTATTGTTTGTCTGACACTCTCAGCGGCACACTCATCATGTTATCAGCCTCCCAGTTGGATGCGGAGGCTCCTCCCTCTAAGATGGGAACGTTCACTCAACACCTTCAGAAACCACATCGGCTGACGGAGAGGCTTCTCATCCAGCAGCGATGGTGACATCACCCCCGGGGACCTGCCTGGATACACTCACAGCACCACAGGATAGGTGTGAAAGCCGTTTCTATGGCAATGGCCCAACAACTTGGGGCCAAACTCTGAGGGAAAACATTTCTCACATTTCATACACTTTCAATTCTGAGGGCTTTGGGAACCAGAGATGCTTTATTTGCTCTATACTGCTCTCCTAAAGTCTGCACAGGATGTTTCAGTGTATTAAGCTGCGGTGTCAGCCAACTGTTCCCACTGGGAAAATGAACATGTAGCAACAGGTGCTATGATGTAATCATGTTTCCCTGTCTTTTTCTACACACTCTAATCAGTGCTGTGAATAAATGCCCAAGGAGGAGAGTGCAATAAACACTCAATCATCAAACACATCTCTATTTTGGCATTATGACATTGTGGACATGAATTATAGCGACAGAAGAAGCCCAAGCAGCTTCTGTAAACTGTAATGATAATCATCTGAAGCATTTAAACTTAACTGCACTCACAGGAGTGGGGAGGGACGAACAGACAAAGAGACACTGCAGCGTGAAACAGACAAAGAAACTGTTTGGAGAGGAATCTCAGACAGGGGGAGTCTGGAGGAATGTTTGAGTGGGGAAAACAATCTGACTCTATCTCTGGGTTGTGTTTTGACATCTACTTGACAGTTGTTTACTGCAGAGAGATTATGGTGAAACAGCCCTCTTGGTCAGAAACTGTCTCTGATCTATTTGGAGTGAATCACATTTTATCATGCATGTTGTTACAAGAGCTCTGGTGTCATCATAATCAAAAAACAAATAATATAAACTCGCATTTTGTCTGTCCTCTGGTACTGATGAATTGTTGGAACACTGAAAAGTGTTCATGTGTTTGGGCTGTTTATCTCTACAACCCATGGGCTCAGCTGACTATCATCAGTTTTCTGATTAAGAAAGGAAACTCCATCAATTTTAAACACCAGAGTTTGTTGCTCCACAGGAAGCTGTGCAAAAAACTGATAAATAGCCTCATATGATGTCACTTGAGTCAGCATCAGATGAGGAGACCACAAGTTTGAAAGGCGTGAGGTTACAGACTTTTGTGGCCCGCTGCTCATCTCTGGTTAAGGCTAGTGGCTTGAGACTACATTTGCTGCTTCAGTGGTCAAGGAAAAAATAATCATCAGATTAATTAATAATGAATATAATTGTTCGCAGCCATATCCATACTTTTTTTGAAAACAGTCTGACAATGCAGGAGTGCAATGCTAAATCGATGGAGTACTCTTCTTAATAATCTTTCAATTCAGTCTATTCGCAGCCATTTGTTTGTCTTTCTTAATATTCCAGCAGTGTAGTCCATGTTCAACAACAGTTTTTTGAGAAAAATAACCTTGTTAAAGTCCCATCTTATATCAGGAATGTAGGCCAGACAAATTATAATGTGAGCAGGGCAGAGCTGACCTTGGTCCAATTCCCCAATCCAAAAATAATGACGACTACAGGATTTTTGGAGACGTTTCAGTCCAAAAGGAAACCAGGCCAGCTTCTACACTCCACAATCCCCCTGTGGAATGCTATGGCCCATGTGCTCTGTGTGCTGTGGTTAAAGGGTGTTTGTGTGTGTGTGTGTGTGTGTGTGTGTGTGTGTGTGTGTGTGTGTGTGTGTGTGTGTGTGTGTGTGTGT
>JBBMJY010000003.1:9208572-9244823 GCA_037833715.1 Toxotes lorentzi
TGTGTGTGTGTGTGTGTGTGTGTGTGTGTGTGTGTGTGTGTGTGTGTGTGTGTGTGTGTGTGTGTGTGTGTATGGGAGGGCGGCTCACTTGCCTTTCTCTGACAGTAAACTCTGTTTGAGACGCTGGCCAATTCTGCTCACGTCAAACATGTGCGGGTCAGAAACACTTCCCTTTGACACCAGAAACAGCGTTTGGTGGAATTCAGGCTCAGCAGTATTCAGCATGAAAACAAATGTCTCTAAACCAAATCAATGTGCTTAACTCTGCACACGAATTACAAAGAGCACACCTCACTTCAAGTCAGCAGAAAAGACAAAGAGAGAAGGAATCAGATAAAAAGGAGAAGGAATCCTGATAATTTATGATAATTGCTTCCCAGTGGAGCAGTTATGAGTTATGTTTGGAGAGGTTTGAAACATTAGCAGTGAGTGCACTTTTGGACATCCATTTGGCAACGAAAATGGTCACTTCATCTTTAAAAGACAAAAAGCAAAGCTGCCTGTTGTTGACGAGGAGTTTTATATGACCAGCTGTACAGTGCTGACTGGTGTACAACACGAAATGAATGAACAGCCACTGCTTAAAAGGCGTTTCTTGTTTTGTGACCTTACTTGGCTTTTCATACTGAATTAATGGTTATCAGATGAGATCATGGTCACATTTGTCAGGCCAAGGTTGAAAAATTTATTTTTTTTCCTCGGTCAGCCCCGAGTGAACATAAAACATGCAATTGTGCTGCAAAGACATAGAACTGTGCTGAGTTTGGAAAACCGTTGTAGGTGTCAGTTGGCAGACACACAAACAAAAGCTCAGTTCCTGCCTGGAGAAAATATTTTAATACAGACTGTCATTGCTCAACATCCTTGAAAGCATAAGGAGACATACAGCAGATTAACAGCTGTCTTATCGTAACTCCCAACAGAAAGCATCTTCCTTTCAGTTTTTACATACAAGGCTCCAAAACTGTCCATTACCCCAACCCCCAACCCCCAACCTTTTCCTGACCACAGCTTCCTCCTCCTTATTTTGTTGAGTGCATTCTGGGATTGGTTCTTGCATTACCTAAACTACATCCTCCTTCTGTGGGAAGCTTACTGAAAATCTCATTGTCTGAATTGATTTCCACCAAAATTTTTTTATTAAACACCTGTTTAGATGTTATGTTATCTAGTAGTGCGATAGTGTTTTTGTAAACCTGCCTGAACCATTACTACTCATAGGCTGTCAGCAACTGTAAGTGTGCTTCACTCTAGACACTGAATCTTTCACCTATTTGACTAAGTTCATATATGAGGACAAATAAAACACACAATCCCCACCCATTTTGTATAGACAGCTGCAGACTGTTGTTCTTCACGGATTACCGTGGCCAGACAAACACACCCCGGCAGCAGGGATCTATGGACAAGACTAATGTTTACAGAGACAGGAGAGAAGCTCTGTTTCCATCAAACAGACCAGGGCAGAATTTTCCTGGCTATTAGCAAGAGACCAGAGAACAAAGGGTTTCCTCTGCTGCTTTCAACACTGCCAGCCCACCAGAGCCACAGCACTGTAAAGTGCAGTCTGGCTGAGAAGGTTATCAGAGAAGAGCCTGAGACAGTCTTTAACAAGAAAATGCTTGATGCACTGATTTAGCTTTAATCCACTCACTGTGTTAAGTCCACTTAGATGTCTGAATTTATTATCTTTCTCACAAATAAGCTATAGAACAGTCGGTTCAGCCCTGTGTGGTTAAAATGTAAATGCTGTCACTGTTAGAAATGCAGAAATTTCACTGAAGGCAACTGGAACCCTCAAAAACTCCTGAAGCATATCTTTATCCCATGCTGTATTCTGCTTTCTGACTGAGCTCATGCTTTCTTCCTGCCTCTGCTGTCTGGATTTCCCCCATTTCCCTATTTTCAAGCAGGCTCCATAAGTCTTAAATGAGACCTTTCACTAAGCTGCCTTCCAGCAGCTGAAGGGAAAGACCAAAAGGTCAAACTGACCTCACAGAGTTTAATATGAAGCCATTCTTGATGTACAATATAAAGCTTTGTTTCTTTTAAGTACCTCCCTATGCAACTGCAAATTAAAGCCCCAAAAGTGTGTTTTGGTATTTTGCCAGTGTAATATACCTGTAGGTCAAAGAATTTGCTGTATCTCCTGTAGATGACATGGGAAGTGGAGTCCGAGTAAGTGACGTTGATGAGGTACACCTAGTGAGAGAAGCACAAACAAAAGAGGCCCATTAGGAACAATGTCATGTTGTCAAAGATACCACGGCACCGCTTAACTTGATCGGTCCTAATGACACAAAGTGCATTCCCTCTTGACTTAACTTCAAGAGGTCACCAAGGGTCAAATAAACTCATTAAGTTTGTCTGTTTCAGTCACACATTGGAAAGCCATCAGGGGTCAACAGGAAGGTCAATAGATTTTAAATAATTTGTCATTTATTAGAATTATTCATAATGAATTGTAAATGCGGTTTGAGTGCAGCTGATTGAATGTGAGTGGGTAAAAATACCCCAGAAAAGGTATGTCTGCAAGTTTAATAACAAGGAGCAGTGAAGTTGTCATGTCACATGATTTCTTCTTAGTGAAAAGTTGCATTTTACATCTCTGCATTGTACTTGTACAACATCCACCTGAGTCCTCTGTCTGATAAATGATGCTCCCATTATGTCAACAACTTCGAACACTTCTATCTATCATCAGAAATAATGACAGGGAAGAAGTGTTTACCCATACAGAAGCTGAAATCTTGAATGAATACAATTTCCTTGGCACACATCAGTCATATACAGAATTGCCAAAAGTTTTCCCAAAATAAATTCTCTATTTGCCTCAACAATAAAGGGCCCACAAACAATTGCACATGCCCCGAGGTTCGGAAACAGATGGCTGCACCTCATGCATTTCCATCTTAGTGCATTGCACAGAGTGTTTACAAAAGCAGTATTTACACATATGGTGGCAATCTGCAAGGACATCAGTTACTAGTTTGAAACACAGTCTTAATTCTGCACACAGTTCATTACAGAAAGAGAGTGCAGCGAAGCAGAACAAGTTCTCCAGCAGCTTGCTAATTAGATACAGACAGCATGACCAAACACTCTGAATTTAGGAAACAGCGTGGCTCAAAGCGAGGGTGTGTGAGGTCAAAATACATCCCAAAAGAACCATGAACCACGTTTACCTTTGAAAATGACAATATAACTAATGCAATAGGACACAACCTGAAATCAACACACTGCTATTTAATGTGTAGTAAGTTAGTAACATTTATGGAAATCTTCAGAAATTACCACAGATAATCACCACAGATAAATGCACATAGGAGTCTGTGTGGGCTCATCTGCATTAAATTACCATGAATAGTGATCATATGTAGCTGGCAGGGGCATTTTTACTCTAAACCTTAAAGTCTGTATTTGACAAGGGTGCTCATGCAGCAAATAGCACAAACTGAGGACCCTCATCTCTTTTTTTTTTATTTTTTCCCCCTGGCAATGTATGTAAACAAGGATTAGTTGCCAGGCACTCTTTAGCTCCAGTGCCACGAGTCCCTGGGAGGAAGTCACACTTGAACACTGGGGACAAAAGACAAAGGGTTGCTTCTTTCCTTTCTGAAACCGGATGAGCATTTCCAGTTGCTTAGCTCATAGATAATGAGATTTTATTTTTTTTTCTTCTTCTTCCCTTGTGGGAACTTCCCAGGCAACCGTCACCTCCGGTTTCCATCCCAAGGGAAAGTCTGTGCCCTGTGTTTAGTGGCCTCTGGGAGCCTTCCTCAGCAGGAGATGGATGATGCAATTGATCCTAACTCTCAGGTTAATTAAATTCAATTGTACCTGATGGACTGATTGATTTTTGCAGTACCACAGAGACATGTCTTGTGGCTCATCAGAGCTGATTACTCACGTCAGTAAGATAACTCAAAGACAAAACTGTGCACCCAAACAGGTCTTCAGCCATGCTAGCAGCTCTGTGGGGTTATACTTTGGCACAGTGATGCTTTGTGCTAAATGCTAACATTAGAATGCCATGTCCATAATGACATTGCTAACATGTTGACTGCTTTTCAAAAATGAGACTTTTTTTATACTTTCATGGTCCCTAGAGGATGAAACCTATCAACTTAATTGTTCCCCTAATCAATTAAGTCAAGTGCCAGGTTCACATTTTTGGATTGCAATGAAATGTCTAAACAACTATTAGATGGACACTGGTACTGGAGCTAGTAGTACACACATTCATATCCTCCTCAGGATGAATTTTATTAACTTTGTTGATTCCCCTGACTTTTTACTCTAGTGCCACCAGCAGGTCAAAGTTTCAAAAAGCCCAAAAGGTACTGGAAGGACTGGAACTAAATTTTCTACAGATGTTCATGGCCCCCAGACAATGTATCCTAATGGCTTTTGCAAGTGACCTCAAATGACCGGATTCCTACCATATGTCAACAAGACAGACAACAAATGGTCAGAGATTAAGAACACAGAACACCAAACAGGGGTTAGCCAGAGAACATGACTACCTTACAACTCTTTGTGACTTTTTGCTCTACAGACTATTACAGTAACCAAATGGTAATTATAATATGATGGAAGCAATAGGAATTGCACTATCAGATAATTAGAGACAGTAAAACAATTTAATATACTTTGAACAATAGCAAAATGTCCATGCCTGTGACATTATATGTCAAACGCAGAACGGTGCTATGAGCAAGTGAGTGAATGAGTAAGTAAGATTATGGGTTATCATTGATTGGTTGATCAGTTAATTTACATAGAGTCCTGCCCTGGGGGCAGAAGATACTGGGATTACTGACACGGGGGAATCTGTCAGCAGAGAGATCATCAGGGATGAGCCAATGCCCAGCAGGCTGCCCAGCAGAACAGAACAAAGAGCTGCAGAACAGAACAAAGAGCTGTGCTGCTGCAGACAGGAGCTATTGAGGTTACCACAACTGAAACAGTAATTTCTATATTTTGAAGGCTCTCACTCCCCCTGACACTGTTTTCTTCTGACATGTTCAATCTGTCCTACTCGCAGCAGCCAGTGGTGAACTGTCTCTAACATCTATTTGACTGATTACCATTTGAATCATGTAGCTTGTTCAGAGCATGCTGAACCTTAGAGACTGCCTGACTGACTAAACTGAGGGACAAATGTGCTACACAACCAGCCTGCTGTGACCAACCCAGCAATCTGGACTGTGTACTGACTACCACAGGGATATTCACCCTGCACTCACATCAGTTTACCAATATGTTCAGGTAAGGGCTCTGCATTTAAAATTAAACTGTCCAATTGATTGAAACTCGTCAAATAAGCCCTCAGACCTCCTCTGTTTTTCAAACTATTTTTTAAAAATAAGTTCTGGTGTAAAAATGTCAAAAGTGTTGAAAACCCTTGCTTTTCTGATGTCTTCTTTAAAAAGCTGAAAGGGTCTTTTTATTGAACCAAAGTATGTAAGAGTGGTGGCTTCTTTTATGATATGCAGGAAGCAAGTAATAGTGTTGTTGTTGCTTTCCTGATGAGGAAGAAGTTTTTGGGTTTTTTTTCTTATTCTTACTGTCATGGTTACATGTTTGCCAGCACCTTCTTTGACTTTTAGGGGATTCTGATGTCAGAAAGTCTGATACTGAAAATGTTTCTGCAGCGAGTGATGTGAGGATTCTAATTTAAATATTTACAGGACCAGAGAGCTGGACAGACCAACCGTCATCAACCGACAGTGCTCACAAAAACATTCACACTATGGAAATAACAAAAAAATAAAAATATATGTACAAACAATATTAACAGAAAAAGGTCAGTTGTGTGATACAGTCAAAAAGGATGAGTAACATCCCATTTGTACAGTTGTTTCACTGAAAAAAATGGATGCTATATTTTTTTCTAATGACTAATTGTCATGACCATGATATGTCAGCCTTTGACTGGTTGCCAACTGACACTTTATGCATCAGGATCCTATTTTGAATGATAAAACGCCTTCAATATAATTTTATTATTCCTTTTATGTACTTAGAGTAACAGCCATCTTTGTTGCTCAGGTGTTTAGCTGTTTGCAGAGGTCTTGACTTAACTTGACTTTTATGAATCTCAGAGGACAGCCAAGTGGACTAAAGACCCACAAGTGACCCTACAAAGGTTAAATGCCTGGGAGTCCTCCACTAGTCAATCAGCCCCAAAGAAGCCAGTAAATCCAGTTGTCTTTGAATTAGTACCATAGATGCCATGAGCTGGACAACTGAGAATCTTCACAGACACAACTTATGTTTATGACTTTCTGACCAGGGCCTCTTGTGGCCACAGAAATAAAGACTGTCTGTCAGGAGCAAGTAAGGCAGAAATACGGTAGTGTGACATTGTTATTGTAATACTGTAAAACCCAGCATGCCTGTGTTCTACCAATGGTCAGTGTTTGTATCCTTTAACTATGACAACAATCTTTGCTTTTCTTTTCTAACAATTTTAACCTGAAACAAATTATAACAAACCATAACATTGCCTAATAAGTACCAAGAAAGTACCTTAAGTCCTCAACAGCATAAAATTGACTCAACTCAGTAAAGTATTTTGCTTCAACAGAGGTCTGTTCATCTGCATTTTGTAGTGCATTTGAAATAACCATTAACCATGATATTCTGTTATATGGTTGTGGTAAAATTAACTGCAATTTGATCTTTATGATGTCTATACATCCATTTACCTAAACCCCTTTGTGCTTTAATGACTAATTAGCCTTATGTCTGACGGAGATGTGTTGATGTTTTATTTTTTCACTGCAGAGATTCAAAGACGAGAATCATCAGAGCAGGCACTGCTTTGCTGTTAGGATCTCTTCTTGTGGTTGTTTATCTCTGTAAAGATTTTATTGACTACAAAACCATACGCCTCCAAGAAGATCTGAGAGATGATGGCAGTCAAACAAAGCCACTAACCAAAAACAACTCCTATGCATGTCAACAAAATCTGTCTGCTGCCAATATCTCAGGCTTCAGCTCTCTTTCCGCTGAGACTTTCTCTACTGCCATCGCCGTTTCCCCAAGATACTGGACCTGGAGCTGATGAATCTGCAAACATCTTCCTTCCCCTGTGAACTATAACCATTGGCAGGTGCTGCGCAAAACCTGGACTAAAGAGGGAGCAACAACAGCACCATGACTTCAATGAATCATTTTTCAACCTCACCTTGAAACAGATAGTCCTCCTCAAATGGATGGAAAGAAACTGTCTACAGCCATCTGTCTTACTGGCCATGTGATCACATATGTGAGTCCCATGTGATGACCAGGGAGGAAGTATTATATCCCAGTTCAGGTACACAGGTCAAATTCATACCTACCTCATTGTGGTGGTGGCTTCCTCCTGTCTGTCTACACAGCTTTGGTCACATACAAGATGTCACAGTCCATTGCCATTACCTCTGATGATGATGATGTTTACATGGGGATGGCCAAAGCAAAACTTGCATTTGGTTCTCATATGGGTGTTAAGACACTAGGATGGTACATTCCTAACAGCAAATTAGATAAGTATGACTCTTGGTATTTTAAATAACTGTTACTGGTACACAGACTTCTTCCAGCTAATGTGGCCAGGAATACATGACCCCAATTGGAAATGTGGAACCTTAAAGAAATTGCTTTAGGAGAGCCAAACTGTAACTTACAGGTGGTCAAAGAGCTTGTTGACACTGGTTGCATTTGCTCTTAGGTTGTGAGAGCATGAGCTCCATTGTTCTTAATGAGAAAAGGTTTAATCTGTTTTATCTGAGAGACTGTCCTTATGCACAGGATACTTTGCACTAAACGCTAACATCACAATACTAACATGCTCACACTGGCTATGCTAAAATGCTTTTGTTTAGCAGGTGTAATGTTTACCCATGTGTTTACCACCTTGGTTCAGCATGTTAGCATGATCATGTTTTCCGATTAGCACAAAACACAAACTACAGCTGAGGCTGCTGGAAATGTTATTAGTTTTCCAAGCATTAGGTCATAACGAACACAAACCAAAACACTGAACAGAGTAAACTTCTGACCTGTTGATGGCGCTAAATGAAAAGACGATCCGAGGATTACTAAAGCCAAGAAACAAACACAACGCTATCCACCTATGCACATACAGTGGACCAATCATTTCAATACGGATGCAATGTGGAGCATACATTTGTAAACATCTACAGCTACTTGCAGAAGGTGATATCAGCAGCACAGAATAAAGAGACAACTTACATAGTGTTTGGAGGGATTCCTTCTCTTCTGCACATCCACAACATTAACGTCAAGGACCGTACGGAGCTGCATCTTGACAAAAGACCAAATGGGATTTGCACCAAGAAATACTACGAAGAGTAAAAAAGAATTTGTTTACCCATAAAAACGATACTGGGTATCAAAAAATCATGAGGGAACTGCCTTGTGAGGGCTCCAAGAAGCGGGGTGGTGGGTGGGTGGTGCGGGCTGTAAGTACTCAGGCTTTAGGTGCGTCCATAAAATGATGGTGTCAGGCGGTCTGGGAGCTTCTGAACTCCTTGTGAAACATGACAACGCAATAAAACTGGCGTTTAGTCAGTCTTCTCCTCCCTCCAGAGGGGCTGGGCTGGACAGCCGCAGCAAAGTAAGGAAAGAAAGAAAGGGCAGTGCAAATCAACATGTGCGGGGCGGTCCCGCTTCAGCTGGCTCTGGACAACGCTGTACGGGAACCTTTAAAGAAGTGAAGTCAGACTGTTTGGGGCCTGTTTGTTGTTTCCCATGTGTAACACTGTACCAAACTCGTAATCTGAAAGCCACTGACAGCTTGTAGAACATTTTGGGCAGCCTACATGTTGAAAAGCGCATTTTCCTTTGCATAAAAGCTGTATGGAAAACAGAGTAGTATTGCTGCCTTCACGTCTCCCTCCTACTTCCCGTAACACGTTCAACAAAAGTACTGCATACAGATGTTGTATTTTTAACTTCAAGAAACAGCTGGTATGTCTAAACGCGTAAGAAGAAAATGCGTGACAGCCACACAGAAACATATATTTTGTTTACTTACTGGATATCACATAACATATCATTTATACCGTCCACTCTGACACTAATTTCAAAGGAACATCAGGATTTCCGACGCCACTTAAACTCAGTCGTTTAAGCGTATGGTAAATGACTTTGCTCCCTCCTAGTGGAGGAGGCGACGAAAACCAGAAAATTAATTCATCTCCCCACACGGGGGCACTGACAACGCAAAACTAGAACTGAAGACCTCTCCTTAATTTTAAAATGTGTGCAAGTGGTGCATTTTATGGTTTGTTCTGTGCTCTGCAGTTGTGGGGAGCAAAGTACATTTAGTTCAGTACAATTCTGAGGCACTTCTGTTTTGTTATTTCATGCCACTTTATACTTCTACTCCATGACAACACATTTGTTGCGAAATTATCTACACAGCAGTATATAAAGTAGTTTAGATAAGACTCGGCTTGCCCAGCTACAACACTAAAATGTTTCTTATTTTAGTAAAACTGCAGTAAAACTGTGTGGTAATCCAACGGTATATGCTGTAACACACTGAAAGTGATCATTCTACATAATGAGAACTTTTACTTTACTTTATTGAACTTAAAGTATTAAAGATAAAAGTACTCGCCTTATGTGAGTGTTATATAACTGTGCATTACATCATTAAATTATTATTACTCATTTTACTGCTTTAATTGATCGAGATGGAACTCCTTTTTAATCATACAGGACTGCAACTCGTTATTTTCATTATTATGAATTAATCTCCTGATTATTTTCTTGATTAACTGATTGCCTGTTTGGTTTGCAACACACAATTACCAAGCATGTTTTTTTACGCTCATTTGTTTTGTATGCAGTCTTAAATTGTAATGTACTTACTAACTAAGGGTGTCTAACATCTGTAATAGTGTAAAAATTATAATATTTACGTCTGAACTTAAGTAAAGTATAGCTTAGTATAAAGGGCGTGAAAAGAATACATTCAAGTGGAGTACAAGTAGGACCTACACCAAATTCGTACTTAAGTGCAGCACATTGAGTCAGTGTACCTAGTTACATTCTACCACTGTGAATTAGCTCAACGGATCTGTAAGCCTACACCATCTCACTCCTTATTACACAATGTGGGACTAAATGGGGTTAAAATGTGAAACAACTTCAACCATTTTTCCTCTTCATGACGACAAGTAGCATGCGTGGTAGAGCCGAGGGGCTGAGCCGCTGAGCAGGCGATCCAGGAAACAGATACCGTTAACCAACCGCATCAAGTTCCCTGCTGATAGACCAGCCGACAGCGGAAACAACTATGTTTACTTTCCGATGCAAAAGCATCCTATCTCTTGTTTGTTTTTGTTTTTTGTTTTGTCTTCATGCATGTGGATCATGTAATAATGACACATGCCATGGAACTGCGTTTTCATTCAGTGAAACAAAATACAAAACGATGTAACATAGCGGTTATTCTCGGCTGTTAAGAAGTCCGCAACATGTCTCCGTTGGTATTCCCGCAAAATAGCACAAAAGAGAGCTAATGCCACATTGTTTGTCTCTTTGTTTCGATGAAATATGTCATAATTTTTATCTTTGCTAATTCCAGCAGCTTAAAAAGTCACCCAATACGACCGTTCATTATTAAATGGTTTTATTTTGAAAAATTTTAACGGAAGTCCGAATAGCTACGTCAGCTAACTTGACGCTGATCCGCTAACTTTGTGTGGACGGGCAAGCGAAGCATGAGCCCGTTTGACTGTTCATTTTTTCCTTGGTAATGGTTACTGATGAAAATGTCGTGTTCTGTGTGTTGATACCGGCGGTATTTGCTGTCCCCTTTCATAGCAGTCGTTTAAAACGGAAACGCTAGCGAACTCTTCTCTGTATCCCTCACCTCCTCGGCCAGCGTCCTGTGACCAGCGCTAGCTATGATGTGATTGTGAAGAACTGCCGTCGAGGGAAGTTATAATTGACATTATCGTAGCTGAATGGCTACAACACCAGCCTGTCCGCTGTCATTTAACGCATGAATGCTGTTATTTCGGCCGTCATTTGAGCTCCGCGTCGGGAGGAACCGCTAAATTTTCGTGGCGGAAATAACCGAAGAGACCACATCCACGGCGCCGTAGTTCACATCCGAGAAATATGTCTTTCTTCAATTTTCGGAAGATATTCAAGTTAGGGCCTGACAAGAAGAAGAAGCAGTACGAACATGTACACAGAGACGTTAACCCGGAGGAAATTTGGGAGATTATTGGGGAACTGGGAGATGGAGCTTTTGGGAAAGTGTACAAGGTAGAGTATTACATCCGCCTCGTTGCGTTTCTAACCCATTTCTTAAGACTCTGGCTTCCATTGTGTTTCATGTTGTTGCATTCAGGTGATAAGAAAAAACGTTAGTAGTGACTGCAGCAGTCCTCGTTCAGGCCACATCCTCTGGGCCAGTAGACCCTCAGTAATGTTCGTTTCAGATGCATGCTATCTCACCTCACTCAGCTGCACCTTCACTGTTCCCTGCCTACTTAGCTAAGTCTTCCTGTTGAGGAAACGCAAACAGACCTAACCTAGGTCTGTGTTTAGTGACAGCTAGAACTCACCACATAACTGTGCCAGGGGCATTTCCACATTTTGTAGTTTTAAGGCAGGATATATTTTCAGATTTTAAATATGACTTTGCCCTGTCATTGAGTTGCACTTGGCCTCAGTCAAGCCGGTGAAGGTGTGGTTCACTTCCACAAAATAATCATGGCCTCAGAAATGCCAACTGGATTGTTTAAGGTTTCTCTGAGAAAGGACACACAGATAAACCCTTAAAAACAAAGCTGTCACTCCCAGACATGTAGGACTGGCCATTAGTGTTAAAGGGCTCTGTTTACAAAGACAAGGGCAAGTTAATGCCACACACTGTGACTGGTGCGCAGGTGTTTATGTAGATTTAATGTAGTGGTTAACAGGTAGTCACTTCAGGTTGATGGTCTGTTTGTTTCACTAGCACATACATTATACATTATGTGGACACAAAACCCACAACACCAGAACAGAATAATCCAGTTTAATGAAATGACCTCAGAACAAACGCTACCTTTGTGGAGCTCTTAAGATTCAGTTTTTGTTGAGTTAGTCGGATCGCTAGAGAGGGGTTATTTCCTCCATCTGAGGCTGTTGTTTTGCAGTGTAGGATTGCAAAGTATGCATGGTTTTGCATCGCCCACCTTTAATCTCTGCTAGCTGATGTTACTCTGCAGGTTATCTTTGTGCAAATTTGTTTTGGGCAGATATTACGTTGTAAAATGTTCAGCTATATGAGAAACATTCAGCTCTGTTCCTGAGTGAAAGGACAAACAGGCTTTTTTTTTTCTACTTTTTGAACATAATTTTACTTCTTTGAAAAACTTTCAGGAAAGGATTGAAGTTTATAATACAAATTTAACAGAGATGAGAAATGTAGATCTAGCAGTTTGATGGAAGTTAGTTTCACAGGAAGCTTCATCGCTTCATCAGTTTAAGACTCTTTGATTGCACTGGTCCCTGCTGAACAGCTTTCTCTCTGTGTGAGGCCTATGTCATTCCTTCCTGGATCTCTTGTGGTCAAGTAATGCAGCTAATGACCGAGAAATTTTCATCTCACACTTGGCAGGTTTTATTAGCTGCTTAGCTGACTGTGATGAAAGCAAGAGGACTTTCCTTCCTTCTCAGACCAAAGTTGTTGATAAAAATACACCTTCCAATTTACTGACTGGAAGGTGTACTGGTTCCCACACACGGAACGGTGGGGAGGAGTTGCCTTCATCAGGTCACATTACTATCAACACAGACTACGTATGTCATCAGTTATTTCACAGGCTTTTGATGGTTGCCTCATTTGGGTGGGGTGACAAAGATTGCTAGCGAAGTGCAAATCAGCTGTTAAAGAGAGTGAAAAGCCTGACGTCACGTACACTTCCATCTCAGATTGTACCACACCTTTTCAGTCAGCAAATAGGGCTGTCACTGACATTTGTTTGTATCTAACACAAACTGTTTACATAATTATGTTTACAAAGCCAGCCAGTTCAAATAGTTATACAGTTGTACCTATGTTATAATATGAGAGAAACAAGTTGACTCCTTCTGAGTGGTTGTGCGAGATTTATCACTATTACAATTTTTTCACCATCAAACACGTCTCAATTATTTGCTAGTCTTAAAAGATTATTTAACAACATGCAGGATTACTTTGGCTGTTTATATAGAACAAATGGTTATGCATCTCATTTAAATATTATTATGACATCCACAAACTCTTTCATTCTTCAAAACAGACCAGTATATAGAGTTTAGAAAAGTGTAAAATATCATGCTATGACATACAGATTATCGCTTTTTTTCTTCATGAAGAAGTTAAAACTGAATGTGCACATGTACATTCATTTTGATGGCCTGTGCAAGACAGGCATCGGCCAGCACAAAGGGAAAGAGACGGCGAGTGAGTCAGGTCAGAACTGTGTAAATATAGGGTCTGACATGCTCTGCAGCACTTGCTCCTAACACTCCCTCCCATTTCTTTTTCCTTAACTCCCTGAGATTGTGTCTGTATCCATAAACATTAAGTCCAAAGCTGGCCTTAAAATAACTTCTCAGCTACTTGTTTGACAGGGCTTGTGGTAATTTTACATTTTAGTCTTTTGAGTGCAGCCTAATCTGGAATGAAGATTTTGAGGCAAGTGTTACCAATGTAGATGCACATCTAATCTCTAATCAGAAACCTATTAGCTCATAGATTTATTTGGTACAATCTTTAAAAACTGCCTCTGCGACTTCACATTTTATCTTACAGCAGGTATATCAAAGTGAAAGTACATAAATGAACAGAGGGTAGAAAAGGAAGAGGAGGAAGTGAGCAAGTTTCACAAGATGGGTTTTTGTTAGAGAAATATTTTGACATCACATCGGCTCTGTGGTTTTTTTTCTCCCACAGTAATTTTCCTTTTCAATATATAGCAACATGTTGTCATAAAGTGTCTATAAATTGTATTTATAGAGATGTGATCCTCTTTGTAATCGCTTTCAGCTACACAGTCCATGAAGTGTTTAAATGTTTATTGCTCCAGCTCCAAAATGGCTTTTGTCTTAAATAAAATTGTTAATGTTGATGAATGTTTTTTTCCACAATCGCTACCTTACAGTACCAGCAGTATCATAAACAATATATAGTGAACAACTTACTCATTTGATGCAGCCCCCCTCTTTGTTCTGTTTCCTTTTAATAGTTTATACATTTTGTGTCATAAGTATAATAAACAGTTCTCTATAATTTCCTGTTTTTGTCGTTGTCAATGTTGCTTTTAGGCTCAGAACAAGCAAAATGGGACCCTCGCTGCTGCCAAGGTTATTGACACAAAGACGGAGGATGAATTGGAGGATTACATGGTAGAGATTGACATTCTGGCCTCTTGCAACCACCATTACATCGTCAAACTGCTGGATGCCTTTTATTTTGAAGGCAAACTTTGGGTAAGCAAGTGCCTGACTGAGAGAGCTGTGTTTTTTTTTTTTTTTTCTTTTTTTTTTTTGTGTTGCTGTTGATTTGAAGCCAAGGAGACACAGAGGCAGTGCACTAGTCACACATGGAGACAAACACATTCATCACAAGCCACTGTTTGTTATGCTGTTTCTTAAAGAACTCTTATGTCATCGATTAAAGGATAATAGTCTGTTTTTTTCCCTGTCGCCTACAACTGAAGAGATTAAAACTCATCATGTGACATAGTTAGAGGCTAGTACGACGCTAGGACTGCGTGCCCTACTGCAGGATTGCCCGACCTCCCAGATTTCACGCGTCATATTCTAAGATAAAAATACATGTTTGTACATTATCTCATTTTAAATGGATTATGTTTATAAGTGAGGCAGTATGCGTCTACATTGTAGGTTAAGTAATTTTCTGATAACAATTGGGGTCCATGACTTCCAGCTGAATACCCCCATTTTTTTTTTTTTAATCTTATTCTTGCCCTCCCACAAATCATGAGCACTGATAATAGTTTCTTTACCTTGACAATAGAACAAATTCTCTGAACCCATTTTAAAAAGAGTCCTGTCTCTGCTTCCTTATCGAGCTATTTTACAGCGAGCAGAGAGTTAAGTCACGGTGCAGTTTTAATACATAGTCAGTAGATCCCCACTCTGTGTGCACTAAGAGGCCCCAGTGCAATTATGTCCTGGCAGGTGGTGTCATGTGACCGTCCCTTGTGGACTGGCCACATCTATGGGAAGATAATGGAGTGGTTTTGGTGGCTGGAGAAAGTGCCTGTAAATTATTCAGAGCTGCATGCAGGTTGTCCCTCCGGCCCCCATCTTTAAGCAGCATGATGAATGTGTAACTGCCCCTGCTTTTCATGTGCTGGGCGATGTGTTAATGTGTAATAGCCTATGTTCCTTTTTCCTATTAAAGATTAATCACGGAAAATATTTCGCTAAAAAAGAGAGGCTTTATTTTTCGATGCACAATGTTCAATTTAACCTGAAATTTTGACCAGCCAAGTTGAATTTGGGCCAACTTGTATCACCTGTCAGAGTCACAAAACTGTAAATTACAATCAAGGTTCCCATGGCACAAAGAACTGTTATGCAGAACGGGAACAGCCACTTGGTTTCTCCTCTTTGTTTGAGTCCCTGAATAGTGGGTGGTGCTCAGTTGTAGCTTTGATTGATTTCTTTCTATCATCTGATACTATGAGCTGCTGGAAAAGCCAATATAGATGAAGTGGTTGTCGGATACATTACACCAGCTATTACAACTGAGGTCAGGAGCTGGGCAGTTTTACCCTATAACAGTATTAGGGATCAGTGTTATGTTCAGCAAATGCACTGTGGCTTCGTATAGTCAAACCCAAATGTGCTTTGAGAGCTGATAAATCCATAGTCTCTGTCAAATTATACAACAGGTCACCTGGTTTAAGCATGTCACAAGATCTGTACTGTGTTGAAAGCACCCCTCTTGTGTATTATATCATATGCTCCAGTCTAAACCTTTAGTTTTAAATGGTATATTGTATAAATTTTCACTTTACATTTGACAAATGTAGGAGGGGATCACTGGCTTACTTCCTCTGAATATTTCCCCTCACATGTTCCTTTAATACAAATAATGTGGTTTAGATACAGTATGAGTAAACAGAAGAACTGTTTGTGACAGGAATTAAAGTGTCCATACTCCATGAATGAAATAGTCTGTATTGCATATGACATTTTTTGAAGGAGAGTGTGCCTTCTAAAGACACTGTAATGTTAACCAAAACGAGGAAATGATATTTCTTCAGAAAGTGTGATGAAATATCCTGGATGTGAGTTATATGTAGACATACACACAAAGCATTTACACTCTATTGGAAATCAGAAGGAGAGGATGCCTGTCAATGTCTCCCCTTTGCACCTAGAACCTCTACTGATGTTTCGATCCAAGAAGCATAAAGATTATCCTCGAAAATGCAAGAGAGAAGATGTGCATATCAAGGATGCTCAGTATGGATGTTTGGTGTCTGATTGATTGGCTTCTTGGAATGACTCCACAACGTTCAATAACATAGAACAGAGATGTTGACGTCTGTCCTATAAAGGTCATGTTGTTTTCCTACTTTGGATAACAGTTGTGCCTTTCAGCACGTGATTTGCTTTGAGAATACTGAAACTGGGAGTTGATCACATCACAGTACACCTTACTTATTGTTTCTCTTTGTTTTGTTTTATCATTGCAGATTCTGATTGAGTTCTGTGCGGGTGGTGCAGTGGATGCCATCATGCTGGGTAAGTCCCTCATTCATTGAAGGAAACTTCAACTGAAAAGTTCTGGAGCTTTTTCTTTGCTCCATCCTCAAGTGCCAACTCTCTTTATTCCACCCAGAAGCCTCTGTGGGATTTTTTTCCCTCTCCCCAGTTGGAGAGGCCATTCCTACTGTGTAATTATTGTAGCTCAGATTTCAAGGAGTGGTTAGCCCACTTCTGATGCCTGTAGTTTCTCTCTCTTATTTTGAAGCTTGAAGAAACACCTCACAACTTTTTCTTAAGTGTGAAGTACCATGACAAAGAGCTTACCAATTAATTCACTCCACTGTCGGATGTAGATTCTGCTCTGTGGTCTGACTCACCTAAAACAAATATCTTCCCCCAGATTTGTCCAGTCATACATGCTGGCTGATGTAAGGGTGGAGTTTTTTCCTCCAGTTGCTATGGGATACCATTCGGCCATCACACATTAATACACCCAAATGGCCCAGTCTGTGTTTGTAGAAGTGCATCACAGATAACTACAACAACAACATATGATCTAGAAAACATGTGACTTATGAATAATCAGTGTGCATGTTTATCCACAGAACTGGAGAGGCCCCTGACAGAGCCTCAGATCCGTGTGGTGTGTAAGCAGACTTTGGAGGCCTTGTCTTACCTCCATGAGAACAAGATCATCCACAGAGACTTGAAAGCCGGGAACGTTCTCCTTTCCTTGGATGGAGATGTGAAACTGGGTAAAAATCTCTCATCCTGCTGCGTTTGCCATCGTAATATTTCACTAAGTGTGAAGGATTATTCAGCAAGGAAAGATCACTCATGTTCCAGCTTAGCGCATGTTTAGAGACTTACTTTAGAATACTACACAGAACAATAGATGATTCATTGGTGATTTCTCTCTCAAATCTGTGTCCTTGGCGACCACTCTGAATCCTCCTGCAGGCCAACACTAATAGGCTTTAAAAGCTAATTAGTAAAGTCAGTTGTGGATCCCTTTGCCATCAGTGCTGTCGCAACCAGCTGAGCTAAGTGACTTTGGGGAAAATGGTGACAAGTGCACAGCACTGTGTTTGCATTCAGTAAAACTGGAAAGAGTTATTCATGTGGCGTCATGCTTGAAAAGGTTACAAAATTAAGTGATGCGTTTTCTGTAGCCCCAAAGGAGAGAACTGTTTTTTTTTTATACACCACTTATGTTTTGGAGTTGGTGATACGCTGAATTGGTTACATAATATTCAAGAAGTAAAAGTATTCATGTTACTGCTGTTGCATCCATAGCTGCTGGCTCCCTGATGATTCATGTTCTGTAGGCAGAGGGTCATGATGGAGCCTGGCAAACAATAATTATCAAGCAGTCACCAGGGACTTAATGATAGATCTCTCTTTCCCTCGAATGCGTATATTCTGTAAGTGATGCAAGAAAAGGCAGAGAGCAGGCTGAAATAGTTGCACAGGTAACAGAAGTGCTGGCAGTGATGATGGACTCTAAGAGCATTATGGAAGGCAGTTTGACGCTTTTCTGACGATTTATGGGGTCCATATTTGAAATCTGAAAGCGGGTTGGTTTAGTAAGATTTCTGCTAATTGTTTTGCTCTAGTGCTAAATGTTATTCTGTATCTTCTATTCTATTCCAGTGGATTCATAGTGTCATTATACAGTTTAGTTTGATTCTCTGATGAAAAGAATCAGAATTTATTTCTGCTTTCAGCTGACTTTGGGGTGTCTGCTAAAAATACCAAGACGTTACAGAGAAGAGATTCTTTCATCGGCACACCGTATTGGTGAGTCATGTAGCCTGGATACAAGAGGGCATTCAAATAAATAAATAAATAAATAAACATCATCTCTTGGAAAGTCAAGAGAATTGATCCTAAGACAACATGTCTGAAAGCAAAATTCGCTTAATGCTAATTACAGACCCACTGACTTCTCGTTTTGCAGGATGGCCCCAGAGGTGGTAATGTGCGAAACGTCAAAGGACCGTCCGTACGACTACAAGGCCGATATCTGGTCCCTCGGGGTAACCCTGATAGAGCTGGCGCAGATTGAGCCACCCAACCACGAGATGAATCCCATGAGAGTGCTGCTGAAAATAGCCAAGTCCGAGCCACCTACACTCATGCATCCCTCTCGCTGGTGAGATGGTGCGCCGGTGATAACTATAGAGGAGGCACTGGAATGTTTCCGGATTGGAGTTTGGGATATGTTGACTGTTTAATGTGTGAAAGCGTGGTGAATTGTTGATACTTAACTGAATGGCTGCAGGGGAAAGAATGGTAGTACTGTGGTTCCACAAAGCAGGGCCCAGGGACACAACACTGTTACATGGCCAACAAACTGATTCTTTTTTATTTATTCTTCAAAGGTCACCAGAATTCAATGACTTTCTGCGGAAAGCACTTGATAAGAATGTGGACAATAGGTGGAGCACAGTACAGCTTCTACAGGTGAGCTGCCTTACTCCATTCACACCCTACTGTTATCTCTCAGTACGCAACCACCTACACAGCCTAGAATATAACCCAAAGAATGCATACACACTTACATAAAGAATCTGAATGTGTCATCTTTCAAAGGATGTCATTTTCTGTTTCCCATCTGTGCTTTAAGCCTGACAGCTGGTGAAGGACAGAGATTTCTAATTTATTTTAATGTCTTGTGTCATTGTCTATGTAGCATCCCTTTGTCACCAGTGTAACTGATAGCAAACCTCTCAGAGAGCTCATAGCTGAGGCCAAAGCTGAAGTCACAGAGGAGATCGAGGACAGCAAAGAGGAGGAAGAGGAGGAAGAGCCTGATACACCTCTGGTATGTACATTAATATATATGGGTGCTATTATTTTTTAAATTAATATATTTTTTCAAATGATGTATGAGCTCAGTATGAACAGTCATTGTTAATATCTTTGTGAAAGACAGTGCTGTGATCTTTTCTATCATTCACTTTTGGCATATGTTTCTAACTCTTGACTCAGGCTGCTCCTGGGCACAAGCGAGCACCATCAGATGCCAGTGTGGCCAGCTCAGAGGATGACAAAGTACCACCAACTCCCTCCATGCTGGAATCTGTTACAGAAAAGACGGAGGTGGAAGCTGTTGAGGACCGGGCCAGTGATAAGCTCTCTGATGAAGGACTTGGAACAAGTGAGGTAGACAAGACTGAGGAGGAGAAACTCAATGAGGTGTCTGATGCCAGTAATGAAGACCTGGCATCTGGGACAGTAGATGCCACCAAGGACTTTGCCTCACAATATCCTACAGAGGCTAAACCAGAAGATGGTCAAGGTGAAGAGATTCCTGCTGAGCCTGTAGTATCACAGCCAGAAGAACCTGTAGATACCCAAGAACTTATCACAGATGGTCACAAAACAGAGGAGGAACAGAAGGAGGTGCAAGAAGAGAAAACAGAGGAGGAACCTACTGAAGTAACAGAAGAAGAAGAAGCAGCAAAGCCCGAGGATGTGAAAGAGGAGGAAGAAAAAGAAGCAGGTACACAAGAATCCAGGGAATCACAGGAGCAACCTGAGGATACACCAGAGGAACCAGAATCTCTATCAGGGGAAGTAGCACAGGCAGAAGAAGAAAGCAAAGAACCGGGTGACGAAATTAATCAGCACAAAGTGACAGAGGACAGAATAGAAGACACAGCTGATGGCACAGATGTAAATGTAGACACAGAGAAAGTAGAGTCAAGTGTAATAGACACAAACATAAATGGAGATACAGACACAAAGTCAAGTGTGGATGAGTCCTCCGCTGATGTTTTGTTAGAGAAGGAGACCATAGAAAGCCATCCAGATGAAAAGCCTGAGCATGAGGCCCCTGAGGAGCCAGAGCAGCCCGAACCAGAGAATCAGACCAGAGAGGAGGCTGAACCGGAGAAACAGGTACCAACCATTAATGGAGTCAGTGATGAAGTCAAAGACACCTCTGAGGATTCAGAACAAGTGGTGCCATCTAAAGACGTCCTTACAAAGGAAGATGAGGAGAAAGCTACACATGCCGATGAGATCACTTCTCAAGATGCCGTCTCTGTCCCGGAAAGTGAAACAGATTCTGAAACCAAGATGGAGCAAGGAAGCCCTGCTGTGATCAAGCCAGATGTGGAGAAGGACTCTGACTCTGGAAGCAGCTCTGCTGCTGATAGCAGCAGCCTTGACCTCAATCTGTCCATCTCTAGCTTCCTGTCTAAGAGCAAAGAAGGAGGCTCTATTTCTTTGCAGGTAACATAGGCTGTGCCTCACTTACAACCTCAGTTGTTAAATTATCAAAACTATTTTCATAATTTCGGCCCCCACAACATTCCTGTTTCATTTGTAGGAATCAAAGCGGCAGAAGAAGACTCTGAAGAAGACACGTAAGTTTATGGTGGATGGTGTGGAGGTCAGCGTGACGACATCGAAGATAGTGACAGATAACGACACCAAGAGTGAGGAGATGAGGTTCCTGAGGTACGTCAGTATCCAATCTGCTTGCCATACTGTTGGTCTAAATATGGGACACGACCTATTTAACATGCCTGCCTTAAATAGTTCTTGTTCATTTCACAACTCCCACTGCTTGTAAAAAGCAGTGGGATGGGTTATGTCCGGTGATGAATGCTGCATTATGTTACTGTCATCTCCCATGTTGCCTTTTAAAGACACAAGACATGCTGTTCTGAGTGTTTATATATGTGCTGTCTGACTATTTGCGGTGAAGTTCATGACCTTAATATCTGTAATGCAAAGAATTAACATGTATAACAGGCCATTAGTGTTTCCTCTTCAATATGAGTGGGCCACACATGTTGTAATGAATTTTTGTTACAAACTAGGAAAAAAAAACCTTATATGCAACCATAAAATAATAATAATCTCATCTATAACTAACTAAAATTAAATTAAATTTGAATTGAGTAAACATGGTGGCTCCTGGAGTGAACTTTTGGTGTGATTTCCTCAGGCGGCAGGAGTTGAGAGAGCTGCGCCTCCTGCAGAAAGAGGAGCAAAGGGCCCAGCAGGAGCTGAGCAACAAGCTGCAGCAGCAGAGAGAGCAGATCTACCGGCGCTTTGAACAGGAAACTGCTGTGAGTCAGTGTATTGACACCATAGTGGAGTCTTTGGGGGGTTTTTTTGGTTTTTTTTTTAGTCATCTCCTAAGAAACAAGTTGCTTTTTTCTCATAGTTGATCTAAAAATCACAGAGAGATTTAAATGAAGCTAAACACTTGATCTGTCTCTACCACTCATCATTTACTCTTTTAGTATTTCTCCTGTGAAGCACAGTACTTTAATTGGTAATGGTCACTATATTAGAAACTTTAATTTGAGTCAGTCATACTATCTTACACCCCAGCTTTTCCAGTTAGTTTTCCCCTCATTCCTAAGCAATAAAGTCCTGAAACAAAGGTTTGGGTGTCGATCTGTATATGTATTAATCTTTTTAACCTATTATAAACATTTATACTCATCTTGTCAAGCTGATGCCACTGTTGATTCTCTGTGCAGGCTAAGAAGCGTCAATATGACCAAGAAGTGGAAAATCTTGAGAAGAAGCAGAAGCAGACCATTGAACGACTGGAACAGGATCACACCAGCCGGCTCCGAGACGAAGCCAAACGCATCAAAGCGGATCAAGACAAGGAGCTCTCAAAGTTCCAAAACATGCTCAAGAACCGCAAGAAAGAGGTATGCTCGTGCATGACTGTTTCTGCATGGAAGTGCCTTTAGTGGGCCGATTAGCTTAACTGGGGGAGGTGCTTGGGGTCATTAAGCATTTGCATGTCATAGATACGAGCTGTTTAATGGTGCATGTGTTTAACAACTTAGCCGGTGGCTTATTTGGCTCTGTCATATTAATCCTACGGGAGTGGTGTGCCTTGCTGTTCTGCCTGGCACAGTATGTGTGCAAATGATGGCACCAGACAGACTGTGCTATCTTTCTCCTAGATGCTGCAAGCTCCATGTTGTTGTATCCATTATTCATCTGCCCTGAGGCTTCTGGATAGACTCTGTAGCGATACTGTGCCACAGAGTCTATTTGTTATTTTTAGAGAACTATTTAATAAAAGTTCAGTCTCAGGCTAAGCTTTAAACCTTATCACGGTGGTGTGCTGGGCTTGTTATACATACATACTAAGTCTTTATTAGTCTGTTCTGCCCCTTTCCCTGTTTGGCAGCCTTAAGTGCTTTGTTGGATGTTTTGGTGTGCTTCGCTTTATGCAGCTTTTTATGCCAGTAGCGCCTTTTGGCATCTAGTGTGCACTATGTTGCCTTGGTGGTGGTGGTTGTTCTGCTCACAGTTTGCTTTCTGGGCCATTAAAAGAATATTTTCAGTGTTCTGAAAAATATGTTTTCATTGAAGGTTGGCTTTAAGTGGTCGCATCATTTATTTTGTTGTTTAGCCACAAGAATATAAGCTATTGCCTACTAATAAATGTGTAATTTTTTACTTTATATTTTAGCAATGTTGTACACTTTATCCAAAATGTACTGTGACTGTGTATTTTAACTAACCATGTCTCTTGTATGAGTGTGTGAGGTGGCTTTGGTCAATTTTTGAAGATTTTTGGTGGTGTTGGGCTCATTTGGGGGGGAAATAATCAAAGCCTTGCATCAGAGTAACTGATATGGAATAGTCTCTTATAGAGCTGCAACAATTAATCGATGAATTAATCAACAAGCATTTTGACAAAATACACAATTTGAAGATGTCACCTTGAGCTTTAGGAAATTATCATTTTTTTTCTACAGCCAAAGAATTAATTGATTAATCAGGGAATTCATTTACAGATTAACTGATAACAGTAATTGCTAGTTGCAGCATTAGTCTTGAATAAGTTTGGATATTTGAAATATTTTATGCTTAATATTTATCAGTATTCAGTTATAAATTTAGAGCTTGGGAGCAGTCCACAAGTCAGGACTGTTAAACATTCAGAAGGTCGTTGTTACCAGATGATTCCAGCTCAGTTACTCTGTTTTTTTTTTTGTATTTTTTTTAACTTTCAAGAGTCAAAATAATGATCCTGATGGCTGTGGAACTTAATCAAACGCCAAGTAATACAAGGGGAGCTGTTTTTGAGACTAACATCTTCTGGCACATAGCTGTCAAATGTTTATTTTGACTTTCTCTTGACGGGACTCTAACTCGTGCAGTTCAAACTGACAGTTCTGATGCGCTCTGAAAAACTTCTAATCAAAATTCTGACTGACTGCTTCAAAGAAGCACACAGGCCGTGGGATATCAGCATGCTGTCTTTAAATCAGTTGGTGGCCAGATGCAGTATCTCTCCTCTTAAAGTGGGCCGTGCATGTCTTCTACTCTTGTTGGCCAGCTTTGTTAGATTTTCAGAATATGAAACATCTACCAGTTTCTGCATACACACTATAGGTCAAACAGGAAGTTGGACAGTCACCCAAACACATGAGAAAAGAGCTCATGAAACGCTTAAAGGAGGACCTATCGCTCCTTAAGACTGCAGAGGTAAACCATCACCTGCTGTCTCTTACTCTGTGAGAGAGTAAGAGGTTGCTTCTTCTCTCTCTCTCTCTCCTTTTTCCTCTCTCCCCATATCCTTATTCAGTCATCTAAGGTTCATATTCACACAAACACAAAGAATAGCCGTGTCTGTAATTGCTCCTTATTTTTCAATTGGTGCACTGTAATAACTTTCTGACCTTTTAGTTGAGTGTCTGAATTTTTGTGTCTGAGTTTTAGCGACATGACAGTACATATAAGACATGGACATATAGAAATTTTTCAGCCCTACCATTTACACTGCATTGGCTTTCCCTTTAAGAAACATGGTGGTATTAAGCCGTTATGGGCAAAGATGCAAATCAATGAGCAGGGCTGCTTTATGGCAGTGTGATGAAGTAGCTTGATCTGTTGTGTCCTTATTCACTCCTGTCAGATTATTTTGTTTCTGAGTCATTTCTCAATTGAGTTTCCACAAAATGTCTTAAATTACACTCAGTGTCCCATTTATTGTGTTATGTTGACACTGTCACAGATGTGTTAATTCTACTTTATGTTTATCATTGAGGTCATAAGTCATAGTGGTGATGATGTATTGGACTGCATTATATTTAGAGTGCGTTTCTATTGCATAAATAGGGAGGGCTCTCAGTATAATCTACAACAACGCCTTTAACTATGACCTCAGTAATAAACATCAGTTTATTGAGGCAATAATCAGCACAATAATTGATAATGAAAATAATTGTTAGTTGCATTATCCATAGCATATGTACTACTGTTTACATAACATCCACCAGTGCAATCCTTTGCTCCTGAGATTACGTACATGGAAATTACAGCCACAGTTACACTTGTCAGTGGTAATGCAGAAGATGATGATGATTCATAAGTGCTCTCAATTTGCTACTCACGACAGAGTACCCTTGAGTGCTTATCATGTCAGAAACCGTGAATTAATGAACGAGCGAGCGACTGCAGACACAGCTTTTGTTTCCTCTGTAGACATCTGCACTGAAAGGCTTACCCAAACTTTGTTTTCCTGTGCATCTTTTCTTTTATGAATTAGATTCAAGTTATGTGGACAAAGGCCTTATTTCTTTAAAAGGTTACTTGATTACATGATTAACACTGCGTGAACCAGTTGCATGAGAAGTAACAAAACTGCACTTTTGCAAGCTGGATTAAACTGAAGTGCTGGAATAATGAGAAGAGTACTGAAAGCTCATTAACTGACTTCCTCCTAACATTTATGCAGAGCTGTGCTGTGCGCCTTAAACTCACCGATATTCCCGGAGAGGAAAAGGGCCACCACTTCGATAACTTAGGAAGAATCAGTGTGTGTGTGTGTGTGTGTGTGTGTGTGAGAGATCCTCAGCCTGCTGTGTGCTGTCTGTCCCTGATCAGGGCGAGTGCGCTGTGTGCTCTCCTCCGCAGGCAGTGGCCCAGGTTATGATACAGTCTTTTCAGTTGTCCTCATGCGCACTCTTCAACGCTCAGATGCAGGATGTAAGTTCCCTCCACCCCCACCCCACTCCTGCCCTGTTTCTCTCCGTCCATGGCCCATACTTAGATGTGTGTAAAGTTTAGTGACAGGGTAGTTTGTGATGGTTGAGTTTTATTATAATAATGACACATGTAAGCATGGGCGGTGTTTTTTTGTTTTGTTTGTTTGATTTTTGTTTTTGTTTTTGTTTTTTTTGAGTGTTGCCATCACAGTTTGTGCAGTGGTTCTCTCTTCTTCTCCTGCTCAGTATTTTTTCCTCCACCAATCCACAAATGTTCTACATCTAGTCTGTGTGTATTTTACATGGTTGTATTGATATTTGCATCAAACTAGATTAAGTCTGACAGTAAACATGTACAGTGCCCCTGTCCCAGAGGTGGTGTAGTCGTTGATCTCCTTCTGTCTGGATCCATGTTTGTCTCTGTCAGCCACGGTCCAAAGATAGACTGAGTGCCTCACAGGATGGATGTAAAAGTCACTCTTTATGTGCATAATTTGGTTATGGTATCACCACAGATTTTGGAATAGTGTAATAATAATGTCAACTAGGTTTTCTAGTGATTCTGCGTGATTATATGATCAGTTACAATCATAGTTGAGTAATACCAGCACATAACCTACAATTTACCACCAGCAAGGTATTAGAACTCTAAAGGATAGATCATTACTTATTTTTAAATTATATGTAAAGATAAAAAAGAAGATTGTTAGTCATGTGATGAGTCAGACGTAATGTAGACTGGGCTCTGGATAATGTGAATGTCAATGTAGATGTTGTCTTACATAAAACTGAATCTGAATCTTTACTGAACTGTTAACTTTTCTTTCTTTCTCTCTTCACCTCCATTGTGGATCGTTGCCATCCATGAGTGTCTCCTCTGCTGATTCCAGTTGATGATGTGACTTTTTAGTGCTCTGTGTTGTGCTGAATTTGAAGTGAATGACTTGACTAGATTATGTAATTGTATTTCAGGCATTGTGACATTTTATTCTGCTTTCTGTCTCTGCTCTTGGCTGTCCCTCTGTGATCCCCATGGCTTCCTTTGGCTGTTTCTCACTGCTCTCCTTCTCTCTGGCTCCTCAGGAGCAGGAGTTTCTGCAGAAGCAGCAGCAAGACCTGGACGGAGCTCTGAAGAAAATCATCCAGCAGCATAAACTGGAGATCGCCACTATTGAGAGAGACTGCCTCAATCACAAGCAGCAGCTAATGAGAGGTAGAAGCTGGAGAAGGAACTTTTACTCCACCACTTAACATTACAGCTTACAGCTGCTTTTAAAAGCAGTGCAGTTTTTTTTTAATTTACTGGTTAAAGTACAAATTTCTCTTTATTTTAGTATGATTTGAAAACCAGAGACAAACTAGAGACATGAAACCATTCACAATGAATATCACACTTGTGAAAGCATCAATTGATTTGAAGCTTGCTGTCCGTGGTGCATTCATGTGCTGATGAGAAACATGGTGACACTTCTGGTTCAGATTTCCTTAACTCAAGGCACCCCATCAGCAGTTTTTTGTTATCAGTCCAGTCTTGGACTGCATTCAAAACCAGCTACTAAAGTAGTGTATGTCAGCAACACCATCTTTTCTCGCCAATAATGTGTAAATACAGACTTTGACATGCAGACATGACAGTACAGATGAACTGTTTGAGAAGACATGTTACATCTTGTCTTAACTAACTGACAGTGTTGTCTTTCTCAATTTGTTTACATCACTGTACTCATCACCAGCTACATGCATGTGCATGTCAGATAACTCACACTTACATGGCCTCATGCAATGTTTTTGTGTGTCTGCACATGTGTGTTTTGCAGCTCGAGAGGCAGCCATGTGGGAGTTGGAGGAGCGTCACCTGCAGGAGAAGCACCAGCAGCTGAAGCAGCAGCTGAAAGACCAGTACTTCCTGCAAAGACACCAGCTGCTGAAGAGGCATGAGAAAGTAAGAGCTCAGAGAGAAAAATGCATGGAGAAGTCTTTGGTCTCATTGAAACAACCCTGCTGAACTCAAAATTGTGTGCGTGTGTTCTATAGGAGATGGAGCAGATGCAGCGCTACAACCAGCGGCTGATAGAGGAGATGAAGAATAAACAGACTCAAGAGAGGGTTCGTCTGCCCAAGATCCAGCGCAGCGAGGCCAAGACCCGCATGGCCATGTTCAAGAAGAGCCTCCGCATCACTGCCACTGCAGCTGTCACCCCAGAGCAGGAGAGAGAACGTATTAAACAGGTACAGACACAGAGAGTGGATGCCTGCTGCTGTCCTTTCACAATTTCTACTTGTCCCTTCTGCCAGAAATGACTGAACATGCATGGTCCTTTTTTTAGCAACACTATGTCACTCTGGAATAGAGTCATACCGAGGATCTGCCCAATACAAACACAGTGCTCTTAATTATTCCAACGCGTCTGGATCTCAGACCGGTAACTTTCCAGTCACCATTTCACAAGCTTCCCTGACTCCGTCATCCTCAAAATGTTGTTTCACTTTAGTTTTGTTTAGATAAAACCAGTGCAAAACCTTTGAGGCAATAAGAAGTAGATGTAAAAAATAGGTCAGTGCCTGACAGTTTGAAGTGTCCATGTTTGAAATGGACCGCTCCATGGCCAGGTCCCTCACTTGTCCTTCTGCATAATCACCACTCTATCATTCCATGTGCTAGTGCTGCCTGTAGCACGAGCAGACCACTTTTCAAAATGCGACCTTTCTGCCAAAAAGACAGAACACTTCATACTTCGGTGCAGCGTTGTGAATTTGAGGGAAATTCCATTAACTCTTGTCTGTTGTATTTTGTCCGTGTGGTCAGTTTGCTTCTCAGGAAGAAAAGAGGCAGAAGAACGAGAGGCTCCATCAACACCAGAAACATGAGAACCAGATGAGAGATCTACAGCTGCAGTGTGACTCAAACATCAGGGAGCTGCAGCAGCTACAGGTGGGACTACAACACACACACACACACACACATCTTCTGGCTTCTGTGTTTGCGTGTTTCAGAGAATAAGATTTAATAGCCAGATTATACTGTAAATATTAGACTGTGACTATAGAAAGAGTGTGAGAAAAATAATAAGAGCTAATGATTTTTACCTTAAAACGCAAAGCTGATATAAAAAAAATGAAAAATAAAATAAATAAAATCAAAGTGACATAGGTATATTCCAGTGCAGATCAAAGAGGTAGAGTAGATGGGGTGGATTCATTAATTCAGCACATGAATCTTGTGTTTACACTCTTTTTCTTTTCTTTTTTTCTTTCAGAATGAGAAATGCCACCTTCTGATTGAACATGAGACCCAAAAGCTGAAGGAGCTGGATGAGGAGCACAGCCAAGAGATAAAGGAGTGGAGGGAGAAGCTCAGACCCAGGAAAAAGGTAGATTTAATATTCTTCATTCAAGCATTTATGTCTTTAGCAAACTGTCTCTGCACTCATACTGTTCATCATGAGCTCCTGCAGCTCAGATTTTTTTAAATTTTTTTTTTGTCATGTGACCTTCAAGGCGTCTGACTCAGTTGTTTGTATCTGCTGCCCCCTGCAGGCGTTAGAGGAGGAGTTCACACGGAAGCTCCAGGAGCAGGAGGTCTTCTTCAAGATGAGCGGTGAATCTGAATGCCTTAACCCGACCACCCAGAGTCGAGTATCCAAATTTTACCCCATCCCAAACCTGCACAACTCTGGTTTATAGCCTCACGTCTGTCTGTACTGCAAAACAGACTCCTGTCGAACTCGGCTGCGTTCACAGACGCTTCCTGGTGGAGCGACATCATTTCTCTGACCGTTACTGATAAACATGAAAATGTCTTCACTGCTCTGATTCCACCTTTAGTGAGAATAATGTGCCTACACACGCACTTCTCAGCTCGTTGAGAAATTGTCCAGTGGAAAATATGCACTTTTTTGAGCATGTTCAAAAATTTAAAAGTCTGCAGTTGGTAGCTAAGGCCAATCATGCTTATCAGATTATTGTAAGCACAGCCTGCTACTGTATGAATGATCTCCAGTGCCTCATATATTATTTTCTTCTGCATTGAGGCACTTCCCTGTGTTTTCTACAGCTTGCAGTAAATACAGTGCCCCCTGAATGTGTTGCACTTAAATAACCGGTTATGTTTCCACCCATAGTCACAAGATGTAGACGGATTATTTTCATTGTTTCACTGAAGCTGGTGATCAAACCAACTCTGGGGTCTTGTTTCACTGCATGGAAGGTAGAGCTGGTTCAAAGGGAGATGTGCTGGTGAGTCAGTGGACAGTGTTATGGCTGTGTAGTCTTTCGTGTGTAGTGTCTGTTGTTGCCATGAGAGTCAAAAATAGCGCCCTGTTGGGATCATAAGGCTGTAAGTTACAATGAAAAGGAATGTACTGTGTTGTAAACGAGTGAAATGTTACAAGTCTGTACCTACATATGAAGTTTAATCAGATCCTGTGCTTACCATGACGATTTTACAGTCCTGAGAGATGAATGAACAAGAACATAACTATTGCTTTAACACACAAGTTCATTTCAGTGCTGTATTCTCAAACACACATTCCCCTGTTAAACACAGAGGTGACCTCTGAAGAATGATGAAATCCTTTTTTTATATTTAGAAAATAAATCACTTTACCTTCTGGGAGTTATTTTGAGCTGTGTTGAGAAGTACGATCACAAATGAATACTAAAGGAATGTAAAGCTGTTAATTTGCACTGTTTTGCCACATGAGCTAAAGAAAAAAATATGCAGTTGTAAACTGTCAATGTATTTTTGACAGCGAGTCACCTTTGTCTCACCCAAGCCTATTCAGACTCCAAACTGACTGAACTGTTTGAACATTTTTGCCTGCTTTTTTTTTTTGTTTTATTTTTAATAATTTTACCTTGTTTTTCAAATATTCCCTTAGTATTTTATGACCACATCTAGTTTTCTAAACATGTATTCCTGATATATTGATGCTGTAATCGCTCTTTATGGTGAGCTTTTGCTCTGGTTGAGACCAGTGTTGTATGAAAGATAAAATGCTGTATCTATAACTGTATGAATTTCGATGTGTGAGGAAACGTCCTTCGCTGTATTTTACGAGCAAAGTATTGATGGTTCACAAAAAGAGACCTATTTGAAGCTAAAGATACCCCATGACTTTATTTTGCCACTGCATATCATCAGTGCATGTTATAATTTCTGTATGCTGACATCAGCATTGACTCGTATTTTGACATGAATGCTGGATTTTTATTGGGGTTGTTGGAGACTGTGTCTTGTGAATTACACCATACGCCCCATAGATTTCAAATATTTTTTTATTTTGTTAAGTTACAGCATTTTAATTGTCATTGACTTGTCATTCTACCACATAGGATATTCTTAGTATATGCATTTTTGACGTCAGATCAAATGTATTTAAAGTGTCTCTAAAAATGGACTTTTTTTTGTTGTAAATAAAATATTGACTGTTTATTTGACATTTTAACTGTCTTGAATCACATTTGAGATCAGTTTAGTCATACAAATATCAAAACTCACAAGTCCAAAAATAGATTTATTTGTGTGTCTTTCAAATATATTGATCAAATGTCAATAAGTTCTATCATGTAAAACATAATCTGGGAACATTTTATAATTTAATCTTTCCAACACACAGAGAAAATATATCATTGTCAGTGCGCTCTTATACAAAAATATACAACCCAGTCAGTCATTTCTAAGTGATGATGAGGTCCTGTCTTTCAATCATGTGAACAATGTGATTCTTTTTTTTTTTTTTTTTTTTTTTAAACAAACCTTTCAAGTATATTGACCTAAACCAGCCATACCCCCAACCCCAACCCCAACCATGTTGCACAAATGGCCCTCACTGACTGGGAATGTCTCAGCTTCTCATAATCATGCATTGCTTTATAAATTTTTTTAAAAATTTGTATTTTTATGGGATGAATTAACTGCCAGGGGTCTTAAAGCCTGCAGGTGGTCTTGACTTGCGTTGATAATATGAAAATATTTTCTTCTAGCTTGATACAACATTTAACACTTATGTAGTCCTCAATACAATATAATCCTCAAAAGACAAAAAAAACACAATAAAACGTACACCAGACGCTCAAGTCACACAAGCAATAGAAAAAGATGCAAAGTGCAGTTAAAATATTAGCAATTGCTAGTTATTGCTAAAAAACAGATGCACTCCTAAACAACGCTGCCCCCCTGGAAAACAGTTTGAATACAAGCTACTAGCTAAGCAAAGTGAACATCATACACCCACATGTCAAAAATATAAAGTCTGTGTCACAAAAACACTGACCAGCAGCTAAAGCTATGTCTCTGCTGAAGCCGTTTGAAAAGAAACTGATGCATTTTATGGCCGCTTTTATTTTCTCAAAATGTCCTCTGACGTTTCTACAGATGGCAACAATAAGGAGCACTTTTTTGACTATTTGCATTGCTATAGTTGAACACCTAAAAAAAAAAGCGTAAAATGGAAATGAAATCTAACGATGCAGTAGTATGTTAGCCCTTTAACCACCGTTAGCCTGACGGCGATGGTTCTGACGACGACTAGCCACTTTATTGCCTGCAGCTGATGAAAGAAACATTGAAGTGATGAGTCACATGTATGTTACACTGGATAGTTTTTATGTGGTTTGATGACACATTTTACTGAGCTTACCTGTGTCCCTCTTCTGCACTCTGTGTGGAATTTGGACAGTGTACGACCCTGGTACTCCTGGTAAACCTGGGCGTCCAGGATCACCTGGAAACACAAAAACTCTCAGTCCCTTGCTTGTCTCAGTCACTCCACTAAAACATAACTCTGAAAAGCTGGCGCTCTCTAAACGTACCCTTGTCTCCTCTGGGTCCTGGGTACCCTCTTTCTCCCTTCGGTCCAGGGCTTCCTGGAGGCCCGGGGATGGTGCCATAGGCTGTGCAAGAGCAAAAGCACAGATTCTGTCGTGATGAGGCAACATTTTCCAGCTACACTTACGTAAGTCTTGATCGTTTTCCATCGCTGTAAGATTCAACCTGATACAGTATGTGGAAAATTATGACTCTATATACTCACTTCTGAAGAACTCCATGAGATCAGCTGTGACGTTGCCGTAGGCCCCGATGACCCGGCTGTAACCAGGTGGTCCAGGAGGGCCAGGTGGACCAGGGGGGCCTTGAATCGCTCTTACGTTTGTCGTCAAAGGACCCTCAACCAGGTACTCCTGCAGCAGGCCTTGATCTGTGGGAGGGTTGTTAGAAAACAGTACTTTCATCATTGTTGGCCAGAGGTGGAAGAAGTATTGAGATCCTAATCCTAGTAATAATAAGCATAATAAAGGCACACACAGAAAATCTGTACGTTTAACAGCTGTAATTGACTCACTCTTGATGTAGTCTGTAACTTTCAAGGCAACGTTGGTGTAGTCCAGTGTCTCAGTGAGCTTGCTGACGTCGATCTCTCTGCGCTCAGTGCCATAGCGGGAGTCACCCTGAGAGCGGCTCTGGCTCTGGCTCTGGCTCTGGCTGTGGCTCTGGCCCTGGCCCTGCGAGTAGCTTTGGATGTAACCCGGGTCTCCACGTTCTCCTTTCTGACCCCTCGGTCCTTGAGGCCCCGGAGGTCCCATGATGGTGCGGCGAACACTGTCACCTTAAAAATAAAAGTTCACCTGTGGTATCTGGACTCATTTGCGCTGTTAAGAATGACGTTTCCGTCTTAGGTTTTACACATATGTACACACTGAGCATGGGATTCATGCAACAACACAGCAAATGCAGGTTTGTGAAGAGAGGTGTTAGGAGCTTACTGGTCAGATACTCCTGAACTTCAGCACGGATGCTGTCCCGAGGGAAGTTTCCACTGTAGGAAACTGATCTAGTGTAAGTGCCTGGCGGACCCTGTGGTCCCTGTGGACCTGGAGGACCAGGAGGGCCGGGAAGACCTCTGAACCCAGAACCTGAGAGAGATTCAATTCAAAGTTATTGTCATTCTAATTTGTACAAATGCAGAGCATGATGAGGAAACCTTGTGCAACATCACTATGTTAAAGAGGGTGGATCGCAGACTGTAAAAAATCTGGAGTGGACAAACAAACAACCATCAAAATTACCACAGGGTTTCATTAACACCTCTGTAGATGAATGTTAAGCTACATAAAGGTAGGCTCTACTCCAGGGCCGATGAACTGATGAACTTAACACCCTCTGAAAATCATGTTTTAGCTGATGTTCAGTGGTTTGACTTCTCACCTTGCAGTGAAATTATAAAATTATATTTTTCTAAAATAAGAAGATTTCTTTGATAAAAATTGGAAATTTAATTCATGGGTAGATGTGTTCAATTCAAATGTGGATAAACTTTAAAATTAATTTGGGTTATCTGTAAATGTTACAGCCGCGCTACAGTAAATTACCTCTGAATTTAGATCAACAGTCCACAAGCCTTCATTCATACAAGACACTATGTTCGCCCTGTCTGTCAGACTCACCATGCAGGTAACGCTGAATATCCTCCAAGCTGTAGCCACGACCTTCCGCCCCATACACAGTGGCAGTGGAGACTCCTGGAGGCCCCTGAGGGCCAGGAGGGCCAGGTAGCCCTGGGACACCTGGAGAACCAGGAGGACCATGTGCTACAGCAGAGCTGATCCATGAGCGGAATTCTGAATCTGGGTAAGTGGATGAGGACAGAATGAAGATGGTGAGTGAGTGAGTGAGTGAGTGAGTGAGTGAGTGAGTGAGTGAGTGAGTGAGTGAGTGAGTGAGTGAGTGAGTGAGAGAGTGAGAGAGTGAGTTGCTTAATTTTCACTGTTCTCAGAGAGCAATGAAGGAGAACGTTGATTAGCTTTGTTTAATTAAAGAGCAAAACAAAACAATAAGATGAGTAGATTAAAATCCAGTTCAGTACTGAATACAGTTTATCTTCACAGGTGAAGTAACATCAGTATCTGTCAGTCTGGCAGACCTAATAAAAGGATCTTACTTCTCATCAGTGCAGAATAGTCAATGGCAGCGGTAGTGAAGCCAGAGCCAGGAGGCCCAGGAGGACCGGGTGGCCCAGGGGGACCTGTAGCAATCCCTCTTCCTGAAAATGACAATAAACGCATTTTGATTGATTGATTGATTGATTAAGCCCAGGCACCGGGTCCAGAGTTATTGTTTTCTGTTAATGCAAACTGTGCTTACTATTCATGATGTTGAAGACATATGTGGCTATCTCCTCTACAGTGTAACTGCCTGAAAATCCTCCTGATGTCCCTGGTGGTCCTGGTGGTCCTTGTGGTCCTGGTGGTCCTGACAAATATCTCCTCACATCGTCTCCTAGACAGATCACAGCAGAGATAGTTTAGCCTGGTGCATCCACTGAAAAAGTCCTTAAGCGTTTTTGTCTTTTGTCATTCAGAGGAGATGATGCTGAAGAATAATATGTGGATGTCAGATGTGTCTGATACCATTTGACGCAGAGAGAATATCTGTTATCAGTCTCTACTTACGCTGAAGCATGACAATGAGATCATTGACTGACTGGAATCCAGAGGCAGGTCCAGGAGGACCAGGTGGTCCTGGAGGACCCTGAACACCAATGCTGAGGCTTGAGCCTGACCCTGCAGTTGCACAATACAGTTAAATGTGGATCCATTCTAATGATAAGCCCCCTCACACTATCATTTAGTGACATAAATTCTGGGGAAAAGCACGGGCTTACTTTGCAGGTATGCAATGATACGAGCAGAGATGTCCTCTATGGAGCCTGAGAAGGTTCCAGGGATTCCTGGAGGCCCAGGTGGACCTGGAGGTCCAGGGACACCAGCCTGTCTGCTTCTACCTGCATGGAACCAATCAAACTATGTTAATACTCTGTTCTGTCCCCATGACTGCCTGTGACCTTATGACCTTCCTTCAGAAAAAAACTCTTACTTATATAGTCAGAGATGTACTGGCGCATCTCACTAGAGGAAGCAAAGGAGCCCGGCAGGCCTGGAGGGCCAGGAGGACCTGGGGGACCAGGAGGTCCTGAGGTGACTGAGATGGCGCCTGAGGAAAAAAAAAAACATAGTAAAAACCCTGAAGAAGATATGTGGTGTGAAACTTTAAAGCCACTAATTATGGTTTTCTCTACCTCGAGAAGAGCCAGGAATACCAGGAGCTCCAGTGTCCCCTTAGAAATGATAACAAAACCATTATCAGGTGGATACAGTATTTACTCTGAAGCTCAGTAAAACACAGACAGCATTCACACAGTCAGTGTCATCACATTCAGTGTAGAGTTGGGCGGTATAATTTTCATACCGTCAAACCTCCTCCACATTTTACCCCGGTATAAGGTATCACCGTGGCCTGGGTTTCCGTGAAAACCTGCCGGTTCTGTATAACCCCGCCGGTCAAAATGTCAGGTGAAAATATTCTCTACAAGTACAATTTGAATTTTGAATCAAAGACATTACAAGTGAGGACAAGTCGGCTGCGGCTACAGTCCCGCTAACTGTAATCTAAATGCTGGTCTTCTAACACTGTCCATTGCCATCCCTGTTTGTATCATGTTTTATATGCTGCAT
>JBBMJY010000003.1:9244923-9279829 GCA_037833715.1 Toxotes lorentzi
AACTGGCCAAGATAGCCTGCGTGATCCCCGTCTCCAGTGTGCCAGCAGAGAGAGGTTTCTCTCTGCAGAACCGCATCAAAACAGCGCCTAGGGCATAATGCGCATTGCAAATCGTGGAGAGACACTGCACACTTTTGATTTTAATTCAGCAGCTGTAGTCTACAATTCACTGCAGCAAAAATGCATTTTAAAAAAGCCTGAAACATGTCAAGGGATCTTTTTCAGTTTAATATAGTTTTTATTGCATATATAGGCTATTTGAAAACGCATATAGCGAACGCACTTTTTTTTTCAAGTTGGCAGCACGCCGCGTTATTAAAATGGTACGAGCCAGTCCAGATGTGTTTTTTGTTTGCAAATTGATTTATCTGAGAATACTTTCTTTATATTCATGTTAAAAGAGCGCAGCTTTGTGCAGTATTTATTTTAGCAGTTACGCATGGGAGTCAATTGACGGCACTTATATTTTATTTGATACAGCCCATACTTTTCAATAAAAAGATTCTAAATTGACATGCTTTGATATCATCCTTATATGTCCTGCATATCATTTATCATTTTAAGCTCAATAAATTCATATAATACAAACATTTAATAAAAAACATTGTCCGGTAAATTGAAACTCTAATACTGAAACAATAACAACATAACATGCACAATATTATCAACTTTTATTAGTAACTTGTTGTGTGATTAACCATCTTTCTCCCTTTCTCTCTTCTCCGCGCTGTCACGTAATGACGTCACGTCCATAAACTTTATCAAACATCTCCAAAAGTAAAACATATTATACTACTGAAGTAAAACTGAAAATTCAACCACACAAGGCATTAAAGAAATCATGTTTAATATTTAATCCTTATCTCCTATATAAGTGCATTGCATTTTTTTTTACTGACGTATTGAAACTGGTACCGTTGCTATTTTAAAGACCCCGCGGTATAACGTATTACCTTATTACCGTCCAACCCTAATTCAGCGTGATGTTAGAGTTACCTTTGACTCCTGGTAGTCCTGGATGTCCAGGAGGCCCTGGTGGACCTGGTGGTCCAGGGATCCCGTTTCCTCCAGTGTAAGTTGACACTGTAAGGAAAAAAATACAGTGTCAGTATATCACACTGTGCATTAATGAATCATACAATGGCTCTTTAATATAAATGCAATTAGATTATTTATTTTTGTTATTGTTATTGTTGTTGTTTGTTTGAAAAAGGCCTGACCTCTCTCAGAGCTTCCTGGTCTTCCTGGGATGCCGGGCACACCTGGCTCTCCTGGTTCACCAGAGACACAAATGCGTAGTCACATTTATTGATACTGGTAAGGTTTGTTGACAGGGAGGCTCACAACTATTTGTTATTTAACGGTCACAAAACTTAGCATAAAAAAATACAGAGTGAAAAAGCAAATGATTTAAAAATGAAACAAAGAAAATCACCTAAAATACTGATAGAGATCTGATGATAAAGTGCTAATAGAGGTTGTTTTAAATGAGGTTAGATGACTTAACAAAATCTGATCACCTGTTGATCCTTTAGGCCCAGGAGGCCCAGGTAGTCCTGGTGGTCCAGTGTAAAATGCTCCTGTAAGAAGAACAGTGTTGAATCAGTGTCGTCACTGAGTCATGTAAAGTTTCCTGTTACTGCTGCTTACATGTGTAAACCATATCAAGACAGAGCACACGTTTAGATTTTGGATCATACCAGAGGAGGATGCAAAGCCTGAGTCTCCTTTCTCCCCTTTAGGTCCTGGTCTTCCATAACCTAAAAAGCAAAAAGTGATGATTAAAGTTTCATTTGAAGAATGGATGAGCTTCACAAAATGCAAAAAAACAAACCATGCTTGATCTACTCGCCTCTGTATCCTTATTTGAAACTGTATATTTGATGAGCTGAAATACTTGCCTGGCTGACCTGGAGGCCCAGGTGGTCCTGGGGGTCCTTGTCTCGAATCTCCTAATGAAAACATTTTTAAAACAGTCAGTGACACAATTGGAAGAATATTACAAGAAGACACTGCAGGAGCAGAAGGCAGTCATTCTCAGATGGTGTCAAACAAATCCCACAGAATCATTAAGGAGGGTCTCTTCCGCTGCAGCAGAGCATGTTGTGTCCTATTTACCTGTACGTCCAGGAGGTCCAGGTGGACCCGGTGGGCCAGGTGGGCCAGTTAGTCGTGAGACTCCACCAGAACCAAACTGACCTAAAGCAGAGAGAACCAAGGTAAAAGTGTAGTGAATTACAATGTGCTTTTCCTCGTACAGCTCAAACGTGAACCTTTGCTGAACAGCTGTGGCCACAAGTGACAATTTCAGGATACAATGGTAAATGATAAAATGTAGAGTAACAGTAGCACAAGTAAAAACGAGTAGGTATTCAGCAAACAAACCTTAATTACAGTTAAAGCAATATCTATCTAAAGTCTGCTAACATTAGCTAACCCCTAACCCCAGCCACCATAAGCTATGAGGTACTAAAAGACGAAAACATGGCTCATAATGTTTGAAAAAAAAAATGTGGGGCAAATAATGAAAAGGGAAAGAGTTTTCATATTTCCTTGTTGAAATATACAGCACTGAGGACACAGTCAATCATTTTCATTTGTCCAGAGAAACTATCACTACTACTACTACTTAAGATCAGATAGTGTTACACAGCAGATGCAGCAGGTTACTTCCCACCTCTAAACACTATATGTCTTATTTATAGCAAACCATCAAAAACACTTACTACTCTCAGCTGCAGATGAACTTAGAGTTTCAGTCATTCTCACAGTCAGTCCTGGTTCTCCCTGGTCTCCCTTATATCCTCTGTCACCTTTAAGACCTGTGAAGACAAACAAAATGCAGCATCTGTTAAAGACTGAGAGCTACATATCCAATCTAAAACACTTCCTCTGGGACAAAAAAACCTACCAGGCTGGCCAGGCAGACCAGCAGGGCCAATGGGACCTGAGGATTGAAATCAAGACAAAAGACAAAGAATTAAAATGTTAAATATAAGTATGTATTGTCACTACTGCTAAGGTAGTGGCTAAGATGCAAGATATGTAGAATGTTAATGACATCTACTGGGTTAGACCTGATAATCCAGGAGGTCCTGCAGGGCCGGGAGGTCCAGCAGGTCCAGGTGGTCCTGGGATGCCAACAGAAGAGGAACCAGCTGGAAAATAAAAGTGATGGTCAGACATTCTGGAGCTAACGTCTTCATCAATAATGTGTCAGAGTCTAACTTTTATCATGCTCTGTTACCTGCATTGATGATTCTTCCTGGTTCACCAGTGTCACCTAAGAACAGACAGACACATGATGTCAGATACAGAGTTTAAGAATTAATAGCACAAGAATATTGTATTTTGTTCTACCCTCAAGGCTGAATCAGCAGCCGTACCTTTGGCGCCAGGTTGTCCTGGATTTCCTGGTATCCCTAAACGCAAGATAACAGGACACTTTTAGTGTTGAGAGCGTTAAAAGTAAAGAATGTAAAGCAAGCTGTTGGTGAGAACTGCTATGTCATAGAATTAATAATAAAACTACAATGGACGTTTTAATTGTATAGTCGTACCTGGTGGTCCTTGAAGCCCAGGCACTCCTAGAGAAGGAGGAGGAGGGGGGGGTTATGAATATATCTCATCATATTATCCACTGATGATACTGCTAATATAGAAAAGTAAAGTTCATGTTTCATAAGCTTCACGTTCACTATACCTGGAGGTCCAGCATCTCCAGGAGGCCCAGTAGGGCCTCTGAGTCCAGGGGGTCCAGCAAGTCCTTGGTCACCTGAAGACCGAAAATAAAATGAAGAGGATTTTGTTTTTCTCTGAAAAATTGTTGGTGGAAGAAAAGCCTTGTTTTTAGCCTGGCCGTCATTCATTTTTGTGCTGTGTAACTGACTCATTTACCTCTTGATCCTTTTGCACCATCATTTCCAGACAGTCCTGATGACAAAAACAGAAAAAAATATTATAAAAGAGGGGGGTCTTTAAGGGCAGACTCGCCTCGACTGCCCCCTCGTGGAGGTTCTCATTACTGCCACACTGAAATCAGTTATAATGATTCCACATAACATTAACAGTTTCAGAAAAAAAGAGATAAAGATAAGTGAGCTATAGAAATCTTAACTGTCTTTAGTGCTACATTGTTAAAATTTAAATGAATTATTCTTTAAAATAACGATTATGCTCTGTTCTAAGAGCCTTTTCCCAACTTCTTGGATGGGTGGAATTTATGCCATGATCACACTCATCATCTTAATTCATCACAGTCAAGTTACATAAAGTAACAGTGCAAGATTGTGAGCAGTTTCCAGGCAACCAGCAGAGACTCCAGGAAATGCGTGCTTCCAGCCATGAATTAGTTTTTATTAGAGACATGACCCTCGTAAAATGGCAAACTAGTTCAGAGGAAGCACAATACCATGAACTGAGTTATCTGAGGCTGGAGGTCCTGTGACTCACCCATTGACCCTTTGGATCCTTTCTCTCCAGCTGGCCCAGGCTGACCTGGTAAACCAGGATCACCTGAGGAGTGGAACAGCTGGATTAGAAAAATCCCATAGACTGTATGAGGTATTAAAAAATGCAAATTTGACTTATACAGTTGAATTCACAAAGCTGTACTGACCTTGCACTCCTCTGAGACCTTTATCACCAGGTTCACCTAAAATAAACAATCAATTGAACTATGGTTAGAAACACTGACCACACAAACCCTATCCAAATCTGAAGTAGTTACGACAAACCTTTAAGTCCTTGAAATCCAGGAAGCCCCCTATCACCTGCAGAGTGAGAAGAGAGACTGTAAATAACATTATGATAAAATTAAGAAAATTAACTGTGCATTCCACTGTGTGTAGGAAGTTAACAATGTCCAACCTACCTTTAAGCCCAGATGGCCCTGGCTCACCACGGAAACCCTGAGGACCTGGTTGACCTAACAGTTCATGTAAAATGGCAGGGATCAAGTCAAGATATTTTAGAGCTGGCACTGGTAAATTCAATTATATTCATCACAGAAATCACTGTAGTGGTCCACTGGACTGATGATAAGCAGAGACTGACCTGGCGGTCCAGAAAGCCCAGGAACTCCAGGTGCACCTGGAACAAAGATGAATAATCATTAGAAGAAAAAACACTGCATTACAAGAACATTATAACAGCCTTTGGACACAATCATACTAAAAGTACACAGCACTAATGTGGAAGTGTTTTTTGGCAGCGTTTTATTTTTAATTATTTTTGTTAGTCTGTCTCAGAGCATCCTATGGGTATTAACATGAACCAATTTTTCACTTACCTATTACATAATTTAGTTGTTTGTTTTTTTCTAACTCAAACACAACAAGCCGTTACTTGCGACTGCTGAATATGACTACGTCAGGGTAGAGATAGTGTTTAGTTTCTGTAGAACAACATGGGTGTGACTGAGGCTTCATTCGCAACTGACTCTATGCTGCCACCTGGTGCTGATCATAGTACACACGCTCCTTTTTAGACAATTAGATTATTTTGTTGTAGTTTTGTTTGTAATTTTTTGGATTGTTATGGATAATTATGTTCAGTGATCTCACCTTTTGGTCCAGTTGGGCCAGCAGGGCCCACAGACCCGGTAAATCCAAGATCTCCAGGAGCACCTGCATATACCAAACACATCAGATTATCGAGTAACACATTGTTTTTGAACCAAGATAAACAAGCTGATATTAGTATCACTAATGCGCACAAAAACTCTGTTACAGCTGTGAATCTGAGCCGTACCTTTGTCACCTTTCACCCCAAAGCCTGGAGGTCCTGGCTCACCTCTGGGGCCAGTTGGGCCCTCACGACCCCTGATACCCGGTGGCCCTTCCAGCCCATGATCACCTAATCAGATATTTAACATACAAATACTCAGTCATTCTAAAAAAAATTTAAAGTGTACTTCTATCATGTCGTTTGACCTGAAGTACTCTCTGTACCTTGGTGTCCTTTCTGTCCTTTAGGACCCTCAGGGCCTGGATGTCCTATCACACCTGGAGAACCTGAGGTCAAAGGTCATAGTCAGTAAAATGACATCATGATACCGCACAATAAACCTGGGAAAATGTAAAACATTGTCAATGATTTGAGGATAATGTTAGTGATCATTCCTCACCTGGAATTCCAGGGAAACCAGGATCACCTGTGAAAAATGAAACACACATTTAAATATGGTGAAAGAGCACACAAATAAAAATTCAAAAGCAGAACGACAGAAGCAGAGCTGGAAAATCTGAAAAAAAAATCTTGCAGGAAATGTTCTTGTTTCCCAACCTTTAGATCCAGAGTCCCCTGAAAAAAATAAACATGAATGAGTAAACACAGTTTGTGTTGATTAACTGAAAAGACCCATATGTTTAGATTTTATGAAATAAATAATATTTCAATTTCACCTTTAGGTCCAGGCAGCCCTCTCTGTCCCTGCACTGAGGATGCTAAAAAGGCTGAGACAGAAAACAACATTTTAGTGAACATGAACGTAGTGTGTGTGTGTGTGTGTAAGATAAGATAAGATAAGATAAATCTTTATTGTCATTGCACAATCATACTTTGTACAAATGTACAACGAAATTGAAGTACTGTCCCACATCAGTGCAAAAGAAGACATGTGTGTGTGTGTGTGTGCGTGTGTGTGTGTGTGTGCATGCAGTACCTTTGAATGTTTGTGATTCCATTTCAGCTCTGAGCATGCGATGGATCATAATCTGAAGAGCATTAGCATCTATCTGTCCTCCACTCACAGCGGTCCCAAAACCAGTGCCACCACTGAAACTGGTACCAGTGCCACTGGAGCTGGTGCTTCCAGCACTGCTGCTGCCAGTACCACCAACACCGCTGACACCACTCGTCTCACTGGCCCTACCAACGCTACTTCCAGTGGCGCTACTTCCAGTGGCGCTACTTCCAGTGGCGCTACTTCCAGTGGCGCTACTTCCAGTGGCGCTACTTCCGATGTCATTCCTGCCGCCACCTGTGGAGCCACCACCACCACCAGCAATTCCGATTTGTGTTCTGGAGCTTGTGCCTCCGCCTCCAGCATCCAAGTGTATTGTGCCGTCAGAGTGGCCAGTACCTCCACCATCCACATAGGTGTTGATGTCATTGGGAGAACCTGACCAGCGACTGGTATGAGCACTGGTGGCTGAAGACCTAGACTCCAGGGCTGCCACGCGATTCTTCAGCTTTCTCACGTCCTCAGCTGAGAAAGGGGCATCAAGATATATTAAGATATACATACAATATACACACTTTTTATTAACTTATTGTTGAGTTATGATGATGAATCCTGAACAGATTTATGGGCGTTTATGATGTTTTCAGAAAGTGTAAGTCAAAACATAATATAAAAATATGTGTTTCAGGTCTGTGTGTTCAGATCTGGCAGAGTTATGATGCTGAGAAGAGTCTGATTTTCTTCTGATGGTCCCATCACACAGTTTGAAAGCCTCCGCAGAAGAAATTCAAAAAACTGTTACTATTCTATTTATATTTTACTTAGTATCTGGTATTAATATATGGCGCTGAAAAAAAATCTAACAAAAAACCTTCAAATAATATTTTTTGGGTCAACCTCTAGAGAGCAGTTACACTGACAGCTGAACACTGTTGTACTTTCTGACAAGAACTGCTTAACAGGTTTTGGGGTGCACATGTTTACCTGCAAGTTAAAGTATACCTCAAGTCAGAGGTTGCAAATGTTTTTTCCAGGTTGTTTTGTCACATTTCTATCTGGATAAATCCACATCAACAACTCTCTTGCTGCAAGAAAACAAACTGAAGTCTCTGATGTCATCAAGCAACAATTTCTGGAGCTGCTCCACGGACAATGAATGCCAGACCGACTTTATGGCAGCGGGACAGTACCCAGAGCTCAAATCTCCAGGGAGAGGAGTACATTTACTGTCCCACAGTTCTTAGCAGCACTGTGAAATAATGCTCACTACCCTGTAAAAGCTGAAACACACATTTTATTGGTTCACAAACAGTCACTCCCAGGCGCTTAATTGCCGAGCAGCTCCAGAGAGAATCTCATGACTCCTAAAGTTTTATCTTTGAGGGGATTTTTTTTATTTTTCCCCGTTTAAATCTCATTACGTTGCATGAGCGAAACTTACCCAGCGCGATGAGACCAAACAGAAGTCCCAGCAGGAGCAGGGAGAGGAGGAGAAGGCCCAGCAGCCATTTCCACCAGGAGCAACAAGCGTCAGAGCAGCAGCAGAATCCTCCACCTCCGAAGATGCCGCTGTCCCTGTGAATCTCTGAAGACGGAGCAAAGAGTCAAATCCTCACTTTCGAACACAAAAACATTCATCATCATGTATAAACACGTGTGCAATCAAAATACCTGCATAGGTGGCTTTGTCTTTCATTACAACTCCAGATGATCCATCTGGTGAAGGAACAAATAAAACATCACAAATTTGTCTTTATGATAAAAGAGTGTTCTTGTTATTCGAGATGTTTTTCATGACCACTCACAGTAAGAGTTGCCTGTCTCTGCCTTCAGCGGGGCCGTCTCACTGTAGCTTGAAATAAGTTTCTCTTTCTTTATTGAATCTCCTGATAGCGACCCTGTAAATTAGAAATCTTTTTATCATATTTATTGTGCTTAAGAAGCAAACAAAGAGAGAATACAAATAGAAATAAAACAAAAAATTGGGTCCAGAAAAAGTTGAGAAACCCTGACAAGGTGAGAGAAAAATTCATTGTTTATCCAGAAGGGGGCAGTGAATATCTGAATCACCTCCTCCGACATGAACGCCGCTGCTGCTGCTGGTAAACTGCTTCCCGCTGTCTTTAGCCAAAATAAGCATCTCTGCATCCCTCTTGGCTGGAACGTTCTCCTTTTCAGAGATCAAGAACTTATAGTCTTTCTTATACGCATCATCAGTTTGGGATCTAGTGGCTGACGACAACAAAAAAGGAGAGGAATCGTTATAATTTTTAGAAACCAAGAATTATTTTTTCAGTGGTAACTTTTCCTCAGATAAGAGGGGACTTACTTGTAGAGACTCCAGTGCTGATGACACCAACACCATTTGACACGTTCTTCTGAACGCCATAACCTTTAACACACACACGCACAGATAAACACTCAGGTGAGAAAGGAGCTATTTTGTATATTTATTGAGTACAAAACATTTAACACTGTCAAAATGTGGTGGTCAGAAAACATGCTGCCGCACCTCCTAGGTTAGCATTTACGTTGGCTCCACTGGTGGTGAGCATACTGCCAGAGGTGGGTGCCAGATTATTCTGGAAGCCATAAACTGTAAACAGAGATACACAATTCGATTTGAGTAAATAATATGAAAATATTAAAATAGCACACACATAACACACTTGTCCAAATGTTCACAAAACAAGAAAAAAGAAAAGAAGAAAACCAAAACAAAAAACATTCAACATTCAATCCCATGTTGGACATGGACGTTCAGACAGACAATAAAAATCAAACAAACAATAATAAGTAAGTGTAACACAAATCAGGTGTTCTAATTTTAAACTGAGGCATGGCAAAGGACAGAAACACTAAAAGTGGATATAAATTTAATTTTATATTTATGTTAATTTATCTATTTGTGCATAACTATGTCCATTTACAGTACATAATATAGCACTAGCAAAGACAAGACCGCATTTCACCTGCAGGCAACAGGAAGCAGTCAAGGGACACTGGTCTCACCTGACAGGGACGAGGGTGAGTTAGGGCCCAGCGGCGAGTTTCCACCCGACATGTTGTTGGTGTTGACCTGGTACGTGTAGGTGCTGGTGTTGCCAGCGACCACCGTGGTGGAGGGGGAGGGCAGTGTGGAGGTGGACCAAGAGAAAGTTGGAAGTGTAGCATCCAGCGTGTCATACTGTCCTGATCTCATACTGCCTTCATACTGTCCTGATCTCATGCTGCCATCATACTGTCCTGATCTCATGCTGCCATCATACTGGCCTGATTTTACACCAGCATCATATTGCCCTGATTTCAGACTGATGTCATATTGTCCTGACTTTATACTGGTATCATACTGTCCTGATTTCAGACTGGTATCATACTGGCTAGATTTTACACCAGTAACAAACTGTCCTGATTTCAGACTGGTATCATACTGGCTAGATTTTACACCAGTAGCAAACTGTCCAGATTTCAGACTGGTATCATACTGGCCTGATTTCACACCAGTGTCATATTGGCCTGATATCAGAGTGATATCATACTGGCCTGATTTTACGCCAGTATCAAACTGCCCAGATGCCGGACTGGTATCATACAGGCCAGATGTGTCAATGGTGTTGAATCCACCTGATCTCACACCAGAGCCAAATGAAGTTGAAACTGCAGGAGAGAAAAGGCACAAAGAAAAAAATCAGGAAAGTGTCTCTCACTTAAACCTAACCCAGTTTGTGGCTCTGACGCTTTGTCAACATTCAACAGCCCTTCATGTAATCTTTAAAATATTTCAATGAATCCTGAAATATTCTCCAATCCAGGATAAAAAAAAAAGAAAAGATTTTTGACCTTTCTCAGAAGTTGTGACGTTCTTCAGTCAACATTTCCTTGGTTGAGTTGTTTGATATTAACCAGGATTTAAGTTGTATCCTTAGGTGTATTTCTGTGTATTGGTGTAATCAGTTTATATTTTCATATATAACAATGCTTTGATATTTTCCTCATGTTGATCAAAATGAGAATAGTCATGTTAATTGTGCAGCAGATAAAATATATTTTGTTCCGTATCAAGAAGAGGATTCTGTACCTAAGTGTTAAATGTCTGCAAATCGTCACAAGAGATTTATGTGTCATGAGGGGCACAAACTGAGGTCACGTTAAACCATAAATCTTTGGGAGGGAGACACGGTGTCTGTGCATGTAGAGGATGTGCATGTGTGTGACGCTGGTGAGGGTACGTACCCGACTGTGTGGCCACAGAGACGGTCTTGGCTTCCATGCTGGCCTTTTTAGGGACAGGTAGGACGATGGAAGCGCTGGAGGAGCGAGTGGGGCTGACGCTGCTGGAACGACCCTTCAGCAGCTTCTTCACGTCGTCCAACTCCGTCCCTGCAAAACCAACAAAACATGATGAGAAGTATTTTTCTTTTTAACAGTTAAGTATATGTAGCTGATAAGGTGTTATTTTTCTTTTTGAATTCAGGACTTTTTCTTTTAATTAAGTATTTTTACCAGGGGTGGAATAAATATTGCATTTTGGGTTTTTTTTGTTTGTTTTTTTTTTTTTTGCTCAAATAATAGTAAACTTAAGCTTAACTTAGTAATATAACACAGTAAAACACTTCATTACAAATAAAAGTTCATATTTTTTTTTCTTGTGTAAGAAGAAAAAGAAAAATATAGACTTTCAGTATAAAAGTAAATTGTAGTATATTTGATTTTAATGGATTATTATTATAATAGTATACTGTTGGGTTGCTATTTTCTCTTCAGTAAAAGTGCTAAATACTTCTTCCACCACTGCTAAAAGCACAGAAAATGCAGCACAGCAATGTGAGACCCAGATGAGGTGGGGTTAAGGTGGCACAGAATGACTAACTGTTAAAAAATGTGGATTAAGTAACAGCAGTTATACACTTTAATCAGCAGGGGGAGCGATGAGCGTCTTTATAAATCTGAGTCTCCACTGTTCTGCTTCAAACTGGTGGTGCTATAAACAGTGACTCATATGTGCCATTGTTGTCACCACAGATCTGGCCCCTAACTTTTTCCCTACATGAACTCAATGCAAACAAATCTGTGCTCCTCACTGTTTTCATCTCACTTGGTTCTTTTTCTGATGTATATCTTCTGTCAGGGGAACTGCACATGTGTTACTAATTCAAATTTCATGGACTTAAACATGCATGTGAGAGGTTAAAGAGAAGGAATGTGCTATGCGTAATAAACTGAATACAGAGCCAAAGCATTTGACAGTAACATAATTCAAAAAACACACTTTGCTCTAAAGTAACCCTGCAGTAAAAATCTTTCACTATCTAAGTGGTTCTTTGAATGAACACAGATAAAGATGCTTTGTTGCTTTCTGAGGAATTGCATAACCGACAGCGAGTGGATCCAAGTGGTCTTACATCTGCAGGCAGTGGGAGAGGCACTTTGTAATCTGGCTCTGATCTCGCTCTCTGGAAAAAAAATCACAACACACAATGGACAAAGGAAACCTGATTTAATAAAATGTAAGCCAGGACAATTCAGAGTTGGATGGTGCAGAATTAATGAAGAGAGGAGTGGCACAAACTATTATTAAATACCTCTGCTTTCACTCCTCCCTCTTGTGGCGCTGGAGCCTGAAAAGAAAACATAAATACACAAAGACACATCTTGAGGATAAAGCTGGAAAAATATTGTGCACTCATAAAATCACTCTCACTTACAGTAGTTTCCATAGTCTTTGCGTGTAAATTCTGGAGAGGAATTAGCGCTAGAACTTCCTAGAAGAAAAAAAAACACAATAGATAAGCAGAAATATAAACAGCACCCTTGTGCCCCACAGTTTCCTTCTCTTTTTTAAGCTCTGACGCCCGATGCCAACTGTGCACCGCCCGTGTTATTAACAGGACCTCACCGTCATAACCCCCCGAACGACTGGATATGTTCTTCCTCTCCCGGAAAGCTGGCGACAGGCCTCCTGATGAGCCAGCAGTCTGCACTCTCCTGGCACCACCTGAGGAGCTGGACCTGACCTTTGACACCGAGCTCACGAGATAACTGCTCCCTCCTCCTCCTCCTCCTGTTCCGTACCCCTCTCCATCTATGTAACTCCCCCCTCCATCGCCTCCCGCTGAGGAGTCTCCTCCGAGGTAAACTCCTGAGGAGGAGCTGAAGCTGCTGGTGTTCACACCTACAGAGGCTGGAGAGATGATATGTTGATGATATAAGTTAATTTAGGATTTCCTGCAACTGTGTCATCCTTACAGCATGGAAGCACAAACAGGAATACGCCTTATTATTAGATTATTGTTTACCCATGCATTATTATGTGCAAGCAACATTTACTCTTAGCTCACTTTTAACAGTTTTATAAAGGGCCACAATTTATGGTTGTTGTTTTCCTAATGGATGAATCTGCAATCTATTTTCTTGCTCAGTCCATGAACTGCATTTATCATAAATGTAAGAGAACAGTGAGAAACAACCATCACAATTACCCAGAGCTCAAAGTGACATCTTGAGATGTTTTGTTTTGTCTGACTGACAGTCCAAACCTCAACATCATTCAGTTTACTGTCATTTAAATCTGGGGAAAACCCGCAAATTGTCATATTTGAGAAGCTGTAACCATAAAATATTTGGATGTTTTTGCATGAAAAATTACTTAAATGACCAATTACCGAAAGAGTCACTGACAAAAATTGCACAACATACTGTTGAGCAGTGTGTTTGTTTTTAAATGTAGTAGTGGAACTGAAAATGTCCTATAATGGAAATACTTAAGTAAAAGAACATCATATTTGCACTTAAATACAGTACTTGACTAAGTGTCTTTAGTTACATCCCACCTCTGTAAAGAGTTACTAAAGTAGCTTTACACCACACTTTTTCTGTATTGAGTACTTTTACTTTTGATGCTTTCAGAATATTTTGTTGACATTATGTACTTTTAGTTCAGTAACATTTTCCATGACGGACTTTTAACTGGCAGTTCTTTAAAACTGAGAACAAACCCAGAAATCAAAATTAGTCTTACTTTCTTCCTACTCTGGGTTAAAAATGCAAGATTCAGCATCTTAAAACTCGTCCCAAGACAAATGCACAAAATTTCGGCCCACGAGTGGAAATTTGCTCTCACATGAAGAGAAATACGTTCCACTGCTGTTCTGGGTTAAGACATTCTTCTCCAAGCCCAGCCCTCCAGCACCGCTGGACATATTCCTGTGATTTGATCCGCTGGTTCCCTCTAGCAACGAGAAGACACACAGCAAAACAAGGAGAAGCTGTTACTCAGAGGGTACTTCCTTTAGAAAGGCTCGGCTATAATTACTGTATTATGCCTTTAGTTTACCGACAACAATTAAAGTTAGCAGAACTGGAAAAAGAGACACTCACTTGGTGGTAGAGAAGTAAGCCTGGTCGTGGAGGTTACAGTTTCTGTCACCACTGGTGAAAAGAAAGGAAGTTATCAGTCTGTTTACACTGTGCAGTTTATGTTAGGGCCTGTGTGTCACTCAAACTTCCATATGTTAATCCCAGTTAGCAGGTGCTGACTGGAGTGTTGAGTGACTGGCGTGGTGATGAGTTTTACACTTCCTGAGCTGAATTAATGTGACTTTGATTGATAGATGGCGTTAATAATGCTTTATTTATCAGTTATGAGACATTAGAGAACAATGTTTGAGCTGACAGGTTGTTTATCTTCCTCCTGCAGGTCAGTTCCTTTGTCTATGTCTTGTCTTTGCCTTTCAGTTAACTATTAACAACTTATTAAAATTTATAAGTACATATTTATTGCATTAATATTATTATCATCATAATAAGAACAATTATGTACTGACATGTGCTGATGACTTATTACACAGTGAGAAACATGTAACCAGTCCTCATGGTTAGCGTTTAAAGGCACTATACTAATGTTTAATAAAAGGTTTATAACACACTATAATGTAGTTGTTATAAGATATACATCATCAACTGTGACTCCTCCTGTGGACACCCATAAGAGGAGGGAGGTGTATAAACAGCTGTAATAATATCAAACATGTCTTCACAGAATTGTTGTGTCTTGATTTTTACTTTGACAAAAGCTCTTTAGCACAAGACACACTTCCAGAGCTTTCAGGCAGATCTGCAGGCCTTCATCTCCAGACAGAGTTTGCTTAGCTGCCACAAAGATGGTTTAGTTGTTATCATGGGACTTAAATATGGAACAAAACCCAAACCCTGAATACTTTGGAAGACTTCCAGTAAGTGGATCTTGTGGGATCAAAAGGAGCATTAAAGCTTAACTTAATTACTTGTTTACTTTTTTGGAATTAACCCTTGATATTTGTGTTGTGAACTACTTTAACAGAGAAAAATAGCAAAAATGTTCTCTTTCTCTTTTGAGGTTAAAGTGATTGGACAAAATCAGAATCTACTCTCCAAATCTGTGTCTGTGCCTCTCGTCTTATTGATGCATGTAGTCAGTTGAACACCTTGTTAAATACTAAATGTGTGTGGGTGTGTGTGTGTGTGTGTGTGTGTGTGTGTGTGTGTGTGTGTGTTTGGGTCGGTGGAGGGGATAAACATTTTGTGAAATCGGAGCTACTCGTTAATCACGAAGGAGGCAAACTTATTTTAACACTGTGCTTCCACTGAGAGGCATCTAGTTCTCCAGCCTGGAGCCTGTTGAGTCTCCCTGGATTCAGTTATAGATAATATAAATTCCATTTCAATTTCATTCTGCCTCCTCACTCCTGTCCTCCTCCTCCTCCTTCCTTTTAGGGACTTCTCTGTGTTGCAGGGCCAAGGCTAAACACTAACAGTGATCATGCTTTTGCTGCCGTTGCTCCCTGACTTTGGAGGCGAGAAGGAGAAGTCAGATGAGTGCATGTAAAGCGTCTTAAAGCTCGCTTTGTTGGGTTTTTTTTTATGATCTTCTTGTTTTGTTTGTTGTGTCTAAAACCACATTATCTTGTCTGTCTCTTGTTTTTTCTCGTTTTTTCTCTTTTCTGTGAAGCATTCTGTAACCACTGGTCTGAACAGTGCTACGTAAAAAAAAGCTGACCAACTGTCTTTTAACATAAAACAAGAGGCGGACAAGAGGACAAAATGGCTGATTACATGTTTTTCTCGGTCAGCGTCAAACATATAATCAGGCGTTCCTTGACCTCTCCATCCTTCTCCGCGTCAAAAGCCATGGGGCCCAAGATGAGCTGTCCTTTTATATTCAGTTATGACAACTGGAGAAAAACCTGGAGGATGACTTAGTCCCTGAGAAATGGAAACTGTGACCAGTGAAGGCATGACGTGATGTTAGTGATAGCAAGCCCCCAAGAAAGAGAAACACAAGCACCACCCAAGAAAAAGATGTAATGTAGTCTAAAAGTGTTTTGGGTCTTTAAACACAGATTAACTACATACCAATCTGCCATTAAGCTTTCTGCTGAGATTTAAGATTTTTAAATGTATTTCTTGCTCAATTCTTTGAGTACCACAAATGAAAGTCAAGTCGTCTCCATTGGGTCGGCGTGGCTAGAGAGTTTCTGAGAGTATCTGCAAACATCTACAGCTACGAGTGTGAAAAAAAAAAGTTTTCCGTGAATTGGGCGAACTGGCCCTTTAACTTTTGTGAATGTTTGTTGTTTATTGCCAGTTTCAAAACTTCATTAAAAAAAATTTAGAAATCTCACCCCTTTCTTCTGACAAGCCTCCTGAGAAGTCCATCTCTCTTGTTAACTCGTCCATCCCATCTTATCTGGTGAGATGATGATAAAACGTTGACCACGGTAAAGCATTTACTGATGTAATAAGTCTGTTTACAAGTCTTTGACTTGTGACTGTGGATAAAATGGCATTTTAACAAACATTTGATGGGAGACGGGCAAAACCGTCAGAAGTGATGCCAAGAATGATTTGGGCTAAAGAGCAGACCGCTTTCATCTGATGTTCGCTGCATCATCTCATCTGTCTCATGATTTTAAAAACCGCAATCTAATATTTAGTAGATGCAGTGTTCCCTTGAACAACCGGGCTTTAATGTACTTGATAAGGACAGAAACTCTGCAGCAGCCCCCAAGATAAATCAGATAAGAGACATCACATTCAGCTCTCACCTGTACAGTGTTCAAAAACTTTACAGACACGTAAATCTCATGTGAATTGTCGATACCACAAAAAAATTCAATAGACTTTGTATTTACTTGGAGTCTTTGAAGACTAAACTAACAAAAGAACAAAAGAAGCCAATGGATCACTGCACAGCTCTGAAAGGCCATCCTCTCACCACACCCTGCCAGCCAAGAACATTGAACTGCATGTACTTCATCTACAGGACACTTTGATGCACTTCTTCTTCTTTTTTTTTTAAATAATGAAATAAAAAAGCAGAAATACTCTCAAAAATGTCACTTCTTCCTGTTTCCTTATACCCTAAGGCGCTGAAATCACAGTTTCTAGCCTGTAAAGTGCATCAATCGTTGAAGTTTCTCACTTTCTTCATATTTCTCAGTAAGTGCCCTGATTTATTAAAGCTTGCACAAAGTTCACTTCTATGGCCTGTAACTGATCCTGTAACAACAAATATAAAAGCCTGATGTCACATAAAGCTGATGCTACATCAAGGCCAGGTCCTGTAATATTTTTAGAGGGGTGTAAATAGCACAGCAAAAAATACCTGTAAAACTATCCTGGGATCACTATAACAGACTATAGATACCACCGGACGATAAACGATCCCCTGAAATCCCCTACACTGCTTTACGCACAAGCTAAGAAATATTTGTAATGCTTAAAAAGAATGTGGTGAAACTTTGTGCATTTTCATTGTATAAAGCGAACAAATCTGTAGCAACCCCCTCACCATAAAAAAAAAGAAAAGAAAAGAAAAAGAACTAGAAAAAAGAGCTTGACAGCCCATCACCAAACCCCCAGCGTGCAGCTGTTTGTACGGAGATGCAACAGCCAGGTGGGAAGAAACAATGCACACTCCACATCCAACATAAACAACTTTTTTAAAAAAGTCAATAAATAAATAAATTGAAGTCTCCAGGTTATCCCAGCGTACAGCCCATACCTTCAGCCAGCTCCAACAGCAATCAATCAAATCCCGAGTCCTCTCCAGACAGACCGACTGATCGCGTCCACGGCAGGAATAATGTGTTTAAATGAAGCTGACGCGCCGTGGTGGGATGTTCTTAAAGTCCTCGGTCCTTTTGTGCCTTTTCACTCAACTTTCCCAGACAAGTCAAAACAGAGTTTTAGGCTCCGGTCCCAGCCGCGCCCATTAGCGCTGGAGCTTGGAAGGCAGGTGTAATAGACGGCACGAAAGGCAGAATTAAAAAAAAAAAAAAAAAAAAAAAACAGCGCCTGAGGGAACTTATTATCTTGTCAGAGACAGATAGTCGACTGTGTAAAAGTAAAGTGATGAGCTCCTCCTTCTCCTTCGCCTCCTCCTGCTGCTGGTCCTGCTGCTGCTGTTGCTTTAATCACCACTTTTCGAAACTGGCAAAGTTTTGGAAGGAGGTGGACAGGGAGTGTTTTTGGGAGGTGGGATTTTTTTTTTCTTTGTTCTTTTTTTCCCTCTTCTTCTTCTTTTTTTTTGGATTGTAAGAGTGAACCCAATTCAAGGCCCCACTGATCTATTGTGTGCAGTAAATCCATCCTGTTGCAGCTGGAACACATCTGCTGCACACATTGGAAGTAGAAAGGGAACATTTAGCCAGTATGGTTTCAGCCACTGTGTTATTACATAACCAAACAGTATTTTACCTCATATGCAGTAGGTTGGTTTTGAAAGCATAAGCAGCATGCAGGTGTCAGTATACCTATCGACGTAACTTTAACTGACTGTCATCTTTGCACAAAAGCTTATACAGCATGTTTGTGCAGCTGTTGGAGGATCAGCTTCTGTTTTTTCCTGTTTACTACTGAGTGCAGGAATTATGATTATGGTCATCTTTAGAACATGCAGAATCAAGCTGTCTCCACCACAAGCACACTCCCATGTGAGAAAATCTAAGAGCTGTTTTTAACTGCATGATCAGAATAAAAGTTCCCTATCCATTCATTTGCATTTATGCAATTTTGAGCCAAATTAGATGCTTTATTTCTACACTGGCAGCCGCAAGTGCAAGTAGGATCCCTCACCCACCACGCCCTGTGTCGACATTCACCCACCCTGCATGACTCACAGCGAGCATGACTCCAATCTGTGCCAGTGATGGAAAACAAATGGCCCCAAGGACAGTGTAACAGAGGAGGAGCTGCTCTGCTCATATCTATGTGCAAGATTGAATACTGCCAAATGTAACGGAAAGGGGGCCGGATTAAAACAGCAAATTCCAGCAGGCGGAAAAAAAATAAAAAGGAGTTAACTAACTTTTGCAACCTCTCTGGATAAAGCACACTCATGTTTGTGTTGAGGATAACAGGTTTCCAGAGAAGGGCTCATTATTATTACTTCTCTGGAACAAGGGGGCAGCAGCAACAAGGGGGAGTGCATTGCACAACAAACTCCTTAATCACTCGGGGTTTATCAAGATAATGAGAAATGTATACATTGATGAGTCACTGTGAAGGTGAATCTTGACAACAGAGAGGTGTAAAGAACTCACCAGCTTTCCGTAGGTCGATCAAGCAACATCACTCATCAGAGATCATTTATAGGAAAACCCAACAGAGTGGCTCGACTTCGAACAGCTATACTGGATGTTTTGACACTTTCACAGAGGTAAAGCAGAGGTTCGTCTTTTCATGGACGTCACGCTTTGTTCTGAGCTAAGCTGCTAAACCTCTGTGGTAAAATCTCTTAGAAAGAACAGCAGAAAATAAATTCCAAGAGGGCACTTTGTTGGAAAAAGGGGGGGCAGCCTTAGACCTCAATGGTATCTGTGTATTTATCTACCTGGATACTGGGCTTACAGTGAAGGAAAGTGATAAAGGGACAAAAAACCCAATTTGATATCATCACCTTGGGTTTTTAGATGGTTGTCTTTCACAATGTGAGCCAAAAAAAACAACAAAAAAAAACACAAGACTTTGGTGGAATCAGTTGTATGGATACATACATACATACTCTATTTTAACTACTTCACTAAGTATTGACCCTGAAAGAAAACACATCTCTCATTCAGCAAAGATATGTAATAAGCACAGTCGTCCAAAGAGCACAACAATCATTAGGCTATAGGTCAAACTGCCATTTCGAAAGCACTGAAGTTGGCTTCAGTTTCAGGGTCCTGGGACTGTGCCTATCGAGTCACTGTCTCGCTGAAAAAGGCCTATTTCAACAGACCCCAAGAAGCCTAAAAAGCCCCAGGATCACTTCATGTTGTTTAGTTTTAGCAAATTACACGTCTGCTATGAACTGGCACCACTGAAAAAAACAATATTATCTAAAGCAGGTCAACATACTTCAGTAATTTTGTGGCAGTGTCTTGAAGACGGGCCCTGTGTCAGACAGCACTGCCATTCAGAAACCAGACTATGTAAACCTGGAAGATACGGAAATGTTTACAGATGAGGCTGGCACCACATTAAAGGGGAATCTCCAACGCAGAGATAGCAGATAACACATAGTATGAACTGGAAATAACATTCTAACCCAAAATACAAAACACATGCACTCACAAAATAAAATGATACCTCGATCACAGGATCTCCACCAGAGACAGAGGTCTTAAAAAGAATCTGGTGTGTTAAATACTGAATTCAAGACAATCAGTGCCTCTTCCTTACGATGTGTTCCTCAACTACTTTAGCACTGCTGTGTGCAAACATGACCTGAGGCCATATGAGTGTCCATTCACACCATTCACTCCAACATTTGATCAAAGCTGGCCCCCTCACAGTCTCACATAGCCTCTAGATTCTATAAACCCAAACCATTGCTACAGTTGCTTCATGTTTTTAATGCTGAGGAGCAGGCAGAGCATTTCATGTCAACGATTCAAAAGAAAACAGTCTCCTGACTCACACATAGTAATTATCTTCAACCCTCAGCCCTGGAAGATTCATACATATAAAATGTAAAAAAAAAAATCCAATTCCCTGGGGTGTGTAATATCAGACTGCCAAGTACTGATGCTCAAGTCTAGGCAGGATTACATTTTAATTCCCACCTTTCTCCTCGTGGCTATAAAAAGACACACTTAAAAAATGTAGGATATCAGCACAAGTCTCAAAACGATCTCAAACTAACGATGAATACCTCGCTCGGAAAGAGTTTTAAATAAAGCCTTTAATAGAGATGAATCAACTGATGAGCAGAGCTGAATCACAATATGACTCGACCTTTGAAACTCGGGTAACCAAGTAACGCTGCTTCAACACTGGACCTATCCACAAGCCCACTTCAACTTGTGAACTTCCTTTGAGCACTTTATTTCACACAATAAAGTGCTCAAAGGAAGTATTATTTGTATCTGTCCTGTCTGATTTTCTTGTTCAGACACCAGTTTTGCTGCTTGACTAAAGTCATTTTGTATGTTTAACTTTACTAAAACGAGACCTAAAAGATAATGAAACCTGGTGGGATTGGTGTGTGTTTTAAGTATGAGTAATAACATGAATATATTTCGTTTGAAACCTCTGGTTTTCTGCTGTAACTTATGACTGTAACCAAACTAGTCTCAACAACACCAGCTCCCAAGAGTCTGTTCGGCGACGCGTCATTAAATTCTGCCCAATCGCTGACTTTGGAGGTAAAAATACGGAAAAACATAAAGACCTCGCACCACTTTCACCGTTTTATAAATTAGACAGTGTTTTGTGAAAAATCTGTTCGGTTGCTCACGATTTATTGGGACTGCGTTAATTATTCGTGGTAGTTTTGGTTTTTCGAAAGTGTTTGTAGAGAAGTTATGTGACTACTGCGGTCTCGATACTGTACCTGAGCCACAGCAAGTGTCACAGATGGAGGTCACCCCTAAAGCAGCTAAAGTAAGATCAGTGTGTTCTTCGCCTTGTAATTCGGTGGACTTCAGCCCCTGTGAATACAAAGAGGAAAAGGTAAGTGAAGTGTATTTGCTTACATCGAGCCTGTGAAGGAATCTGACTGTCAGGAGTTCTCCTGTCAGGGTGTCTGCAGGTTTTACAAAACCAAAAATTCAGTTCCCTCTAAAAGGCCTCGAACCTTTAAAAGACTTAAATTTCATTTACAGAAGTCTTTAGTTTTTTTTAATCTTAGTAACAGAGCTTATATTCTTTGGCTTTGTGCGGAAGGTCTGCTCAGTAACCCGCGGGTCCAGATCACGTTCAGTGATTACAAGAATTAATGATATATACATACATATATAATAAATTATTGTAGACCTTATTGTTTGTTAACAGTCATCCTTGAAAAAGGTATTGAATTGTATTATATGTGTTATTAAAGGGGTTTAATTTAATCTGAATATTGCAAAAACACTGCCTATAGTCTTCTATAACGTCCCATTAAAAACAACTAGGTGCCATATATATATTGTGGCTGAGTTCATACATACTCTGACATTGATTATACATTGTGTGCACTGCCGTTCATTCATTGTCTCCACAGCCTCATCAAAAGCTGAGCTCCTCGCTGAAGGAGAGGCTGAAGAGATCGAGGCGCTCCTTCACCTCACCCCTCTCTGTGGCCAAACGCCTTTGTGTTGATGAGCTGGAGGAGGGTGGCCAACAAGTTTCAGCAGATTCCCGGGAGACCGTTAATAATTCTCTTCTCGTCAAGCACAATGTTGATGTAAACAGAAATGACATGAGATCAGGGAATGAAAGGTTTGCTGGACCCATTCCCGAACCAACACATCTTCCTTCAGACGACTTAGCACAACGACAAGACCAACTCAGGAAGGAGGTTAAAGACAAGATGGAGACTCTGCGCAGACTCAAGATGGTTAAGATGTACCGAAGCAAGGTATCAGCTACCCTTTTTAAATGATCTAGGTTCCTCCTAACACAAATATAATGGCGTTTATTTTGTTAAGTAGACTGAAAGTAGTCATTTTATATGTATGTTTTTTCCTCTAGAATGATTTAACACAGCTCCAAACCTTGGTTGACAAGTGGCGGAGTTGTGCTCAGGCTGCACTGTGTGAGCTCCAGTCAGACGTACTGATAGAAGGACGAAAGGCCAGCCTGTCTGAGCTTATTGACCTCTTTGGTCTGGAAGACGGCATTCTGCACTTTGACCGCACAGAGGAGGACTTCACTACCTAATATAATGCTCTGAAACACACACACATCATTTGTGTCATCGGTTTACAAAAATACTACAGAGCATTTCAAATATTCTGAGTTATTTAATTGTTTGTTGCTGCTACAATATTTGTTCACAGCTTGAGTTGTAAATTTCATGTTTACTTGTTAAGAGAAGTGTAAATAAAACCCCACTGTCTGTTCAAGAGAAGGCTTTGCTCAGTTGTGTTTCAGCTGATCAAGTGATGGAAAGTTCTTCATCCTCAGACGCTCAAGCTCTGCCCAGAGTAAACCCAGATCTTCCGCCTGTGCTCTGGCAAAGTCCTCCAAGTTCTTCTTCTGAACGATTTCCCGGTGGCGCTCCTCTGTTTCAGCTTCCTCATTTTTCTTTGAAGCTAAACACCAAACAAGCCAACATTTTCAGTCAGGGGAGGCTGTAAAACTCCTTTAGCAATGTGTTTAAATAGAGCTGAAATTAGTTACCTATTGCTTCATAGATGTGTCTCCTCTCTGCCACAGTCACCTGCATGTTAGGTAGCTGCTGTTCTAAAACTGTGGTCTTCTCAGCTTTCATTGCTGCCTGCCTGTTCAGCTGTTCAATCTTTTTTATGCGATGCTCCACATTCTGTAGATGAGTCTGAAAACGTAGTATACATGTTAACTTAAAAAGTACACAAGAGCTGACTGAAGAGATCACAGTTACTTTTCTCTTACCTTTTCCTGGAAAGCTATTGTTTTCTCCAGAATGGAAACCTGTTTGGACACACGACTGTCTCGATCTGTCTTGTTGAGATACTGAAAGAAAAGGGAATGACTGACATTTATGAAGCTAAAAAAAAACAAAAAAACCAGAAGGAACAGCAACATAAAGTGTCTCAAAAGACTTTTCTATCAGGATACTCTGCTCCAGCTCTTTTGTGTGTGGCAAAAATGCTTCATTTTAAAATGTTCAGGATCACTCAGGATGGATTTGTTTATATTAAAAGCTTTTCTTTTCCATGTTTTCATGGGCCTAAACAATTACAGGAAGCTGCATGCCACGCCACAGCAGACACTACCTGAACCTTTTGCCAGAGGAAACTGGCATGCAGGCCTGGAAACATGTTTTGTGTGCGTGCCATGTGCATCAACCTGATGAAAATAAGATGATGGATGAATTACCTGATCTTCATATATTTCTTCATAGCTCAACCACCAATTCCGTTAATATCACTAAATCACGGAATGTCTTGTGTTTTTTAATGTGTACCAGGGGCTGTACCAGGAGCAGAATATTTTCAGTGTCAGTGTTTGTGGTCTGTATTTGATGAAATTGTACATTTGCAGCCAAATGAAGCAGAAAAGCTTTTCTGTTTTCCCAGACCTACCTAGTCATTTTAAGTTTTAAAAGATGCAAACCCCCCCCCCAAAAAACAGGAAAGTATTAGGGTGTGGAGCCTGCGTGAATAGGGTGTGTCTGATAACAAAAGAAAGATCATCCATCTGTACTCAGGGATGGTAACAATTTTCTGCTTGCAAAACATCTCATGCTGCCAAAACCAAAATATCTGCCTTGATATCACAGACTGAGGTCTGGCCAAAAATGCTAAATGCAAATTTCATCACCATTTCAAGCAGATGCTGAGCTTTTTGAAAACTTTAGACTTCTAATTACCACGTAAGTATTATGTAAAGAGTAAGATCTATTCACAATCCCTCAGAAAGTGTTGTTTAGTGCTTGTTTCCATTTTGAGGCCAAAAACAGTATTGGACTGATAATAAGACACCCAGGTCCATGAGAAAAGCCAAAACGGCAGTGTAAGGATGTTACAGGGTGCTGATTACACTCACATCCTGTTGTTCCTCAGAGAGGCGTAACATCTGGATGTCCCTCGCCTTGTTGTTGAGGTCCTCTATTTGCATCCTCATCATCTTGTGCTCCCACTCCAGCTGGATGATGCCTTTGCGGAAGTCTTTGCACTCCACCATGGAGGCTATCTTCTGCTCTCCAAGCATCTGATCATGTAGATAATCATCATTTGTCATAACCGGTGTATCTGACCACCACTTGAAATTGGCTCATTTTGGCACCTTTTATCATAAGAAAATTGTTTTTTAGTGTTCTATTTACATTGTAATTCAGTAATTATGTACAATGTGTGTATGCAATTGTGACCCTTTATGTATTTTTTTGCATAGATCCATCATTTGATTATGTATCCTGCTTTTAAAGAGTTCATGTTTTTAATTGAGTAAAGGCTAACCCTGATGGTTCTGTTGAAGTCCTCCACCACACTCCTGCAGAGAAGTACAGAGTCACTGTAGTCAGCTGTCAGGTCTGTGGTAGACACCTCCACCTGGCCCTGTTTGAGCAGGACCTGGACCATGATGTTCATCAGGAAACGGTTCTTCTCCTTATGTAGACTAGAAGAAAGCATGACAACAAAAAACACTGTTTATTTTGTCACCTTTTTATTTTCTCTTATGTTAAATTAAGGCTAAGTTTAAATGAAAGACTTGTGGAGCGAGTGCCATTCTCTCAGGTTAAGAAGAATGAAAATTAAAAATGCTTCTGTTTTCAATCACAACAGCTTATATTCATAATCAATGACAAATATCACAGTCATACCTTTCAAGGTCATCAGAGAGATTTTTAATTTCCTGTTGAGAAGCTTTATCCTCCTCTCTCCTCCTCTGTAGGAACGCCTGCATCTCAGCAAGAGTCAAAGCTTTAAGTTTTACCTGCAAAAGATATTTCCAACAGTGAACCACAGATGCAAACACAGAATGAAATACATAATAATACAATATACATACAATTATTTGGTAAAGTCTCCTAAATCTGTTTAATTAGCTGGGCTGCACTGAGTGTTACAGTAGTGCAGCACTGTAAATACATGAAAACATTTGAAAAATATGCAGTGATAGAGGCATTAGAGCTACTGTATACATTGGAAAGTTGATAAGGATTAGAAAAATTTGTTCACAGACTATAAAATATTACGCTCACTGCATATTTGTAGTATGAAATGCCTCTCTATGTATTTTAGTGGTTTAGCATTGTTCCACTGTATTTCTAATCTTTAACCTGTCCGTGTCCTTACATTACCTTTTGCTCACTCTCTACTTTTGTTCTGCGGACAAGACAAAATCTCTCCCAGATGGACGGGTTCAAGCCTTCTGGTATATTTTCCGGAGCATCCAGCTCCTCCATGGCCTTAAGCATTTTGCCAAGTGCGTCGGGAGCCAGAGAGCCGCACAGACGCTGGTCTTTAAACGGGCTGGAGCTGCTGTCGGTCTGAGTCCTCATTTTTTGAACCCTGAAGCATAAAAGACTCTGATAGCAGTGCAGCTCTGTCTGTAGGGTTTCTACATATGAAGTTATGAATCCAATAAACTGCATTATATTTTATGTTTGCAATTAAAAGTACTACGAACCTGGGTCTACGTTTGAACAGCTTATACAAGTGATCAACAACATGGGTTGGTACATCAAAGAACTCCTTCCTGAATTCTTTGTCAAGAACCTTGGGAGATATGGATTATATTATACTATGCGCACAGCCATTTACATTCAAATTTATTTCAGTATTTTACAGCTGTCTTACTTTGTCCTCAGCTACGATGCTGTCATAGGTCTCGTGAAATAATTCTACTTCTTCTTCATGTCTCTTAATCTCCTCCCCAATTTCATCCTGTCAGAAAAATACAATGTCAATACAAGGAGAACAGCATGTATGGGAAATAGTGCGTGGAGGTGTTAAAGCGTAACAAACGAGGACAGGTTAGCTCTTGCAAAACACGCCTAAGTGATGGGAAGATGTTAAACAGGGATTTGGAAGAACACCGCAGAGCTTCACTCAGGTGTCTCACAAATAACAGCATCTGAAGCTGGCAGTCATAAATTCCTTCAGCATTACTCTGTACGAGGTTTCTGACCTTGTATGCCAACATTTTTTCAAGTTTGAGCTTGAGCTCCAGCTCTCGATTCCTCATCTCCTCTTCTACGATTACTGAATAAGCAAGATAAGTGATCTTGAGCTCTTCCTGTAAAATGCAACAAAAACAACATTAAACAGGACTTTTTTAAAGATGTCACATTCACATGGTATCGTATCTCATATTTATCTCAAGGAGGGAACCACAATGAGAGGAGAGGGCCCTTCGTGCTTGTGTGTGGAAAATGAGAAGAAGGAAAGAAAAGGACGCAAAGATGATGCAGAGTGATTTCATGTGTCCGTGTTGTGAATCTGACCATATGTCACACACATGTTCTGCGTGTTTATGTGTGTGTCAGCTCACCTGATATATAGCCATTTCACATTTTACTTTCTTCTCAAACAGCTTTGTCAAAGTTTCATCAAACCTTTCAGTCGCATCCTTGGTGGATGCCTGCATTTTTTTCATTTCAGTTTCCAGTAGCTGCAATTACAGAGTTCGAAGATGATTTATATTGATCACTGATCAGAGGTTAACAATTTTTCTGATCATAGCAGAAGAGTGAATGCATCTACTGTAATACCTTTTTGTATTTCTCTTTCTCCTCACTCAGGTCTTTGGTTTTCTTCTCATACTCTTTATAGACTTTTTTCTCCTCCTCATTCCAGTGAATGCCAGGTTTGGTCAAAACAAACTCAGGCGGAGGTATTTCCTGTGGAGTAAATTCAAAAGAAACTATGTGCCCTTCATGCTGATTTGTCTAATTTAACTGACACCGCCTAGAAAAGAATTCAAGTAAAAAGAAAAGCCAAGGACATCGTTTGCTTAAAGGGAGAGAATTAATGCTTTCATGTGTGAGTATTAATTAGTTCATTTTGGCTTCAATGAGATGCAGTGTTTTGTGTACGTCACAGGAAATGACTGCAGCAGGTAAGGTCTTCCACTCTTTCCCTTCCAGGTGTTCAAAAATGTCTTGTTTAATTCCAAAACAGTTCAAAACCCAAAGATATTCAGTTTAATATCATATATGACAAACAAAATCATCAAATCTTCACATTTACGAGGCTGGAATCAGAAAATGTTTTCATTTCATCATCATCAATTATTTTAAAAAGATTAAAATAATTAAACAAAAAAGCTGCAGATTCATTTTGTCAATTGACTAATCATTACAGCTCTGATTAACATTCTATTTTTCATAGACAGATTCAAGCTCACTAATTTATTAAAACTGGACTTGACCACTTTCCTAACACTTGTTTACATCAGCATTTAAACTGACACAGAAGACAGTGCAACTCCAAAATGATGTATTTCAAATATTTTAAGAAATAATATATCTGGGGATCAATCTATTACAGTATTAATGATTTAACAACAATTCAAATATTTTCAACCCACCACTTTCAAGATATCCTCTGTTTTCACTTCAAGCACACCATCCATCATGTCATCAAGAGCTCTTTCTCTGCAGCTATGACCCTTCAATAGACAGACAAAACCCTTCAGTATAACACAATCTAACAGCTTGTGGTATATACTGCAAATCACTAAGTAATAAGACAAATATATTTCATTTCTTTATGGTAAAGAATTGTTCAATTTGCTCTTACTGCTGTTAACAATAATCTTAGATGCCGTAATCATATATAAATGTATTTGAAGAATTTTTAAATAGCAACAAACAAGTGTTGAAAAACAAAAACATATTTATTGTGGCAGCATACCTTGGCAGCCAAACGTCTTTGCTCTTCCAACTTCTTCCTCTCCTCCTCCTTTTTCTGTTCTGGGGTGAGGTACTTTTCTGCTGTTATCTAGAGTAGGGGACAAAAGTGCATATATTTCTGGTAAACTGTGAAAAAGCATGACAACCATGTACTGCCACATTCTGGTAAAAAACAAACAAAAAAAAAAAAAAAAAAAAAGCATTTCAACTTGTTGCTTTCTTTGTTGAACTTTATGTGAACTTTGTCAGTTGTTTAGATGGATCATGAGGAGGTCAGTAACCTCAGAGTCATCCACAGTGAGCAGCCTCTCTGGCCACTCGCTGTTGGTCAGGCAGGGCTCCCACAGCTTCTCCTTCATGTCCAGCTCCAGCATGATCTCCCTGATGTGTCTGTTCCTGTCTTTCACACGGTTGAGCTCCTGTACCTTCTGCCTGTGCACGGTCCCAAATTCAGTGTTGAAAGCTGTCTTGATGCGATAAATCACATCCTGCATTTGGGGTTGAGTGAAATTTGGCAAAGAAAATAAATGTTATGTCTTAGTAATCAGTTCTTATAAATCACCTGTTTAATTGTTTAATTCACTTTTTGCGTAGTGTACATTTTAGGCACTGTTTTGGAAAAGTACTGTGTAATACAAAGGCATCATTATCACACTTGTGCCGAGGCCCAACAGTTATTGAAACAGGTTCCCACCTGTAGCAGAATGATCTGGTTAATCCTTTGTTCTTTGGTTTGGAGTTTGAACTGATCGTACATGTAAGGATTTGAATATCCTAACTGAGCGGAGGAACTTCCCGTTATGGCAGCACTCTCTGCCGTGTGGGCTTCCTCCCTCTGCTCTTCCTCCTTCGCGCTGGTTGTGTTGGAACTTTTCTTAAGGCTGCTCTGCTTAAAAGTTGGAGACAAATACTTTGAATGAGAGGGCTGAGATAAATGATGAGGATTGAATCTGTGGCCATAAGATTATAAACTTTATCCCAAGAATATTGCAATGAAGGGAACTATCGTAACACTTGCTTTTGGCCGCAAAGCCATAAATCTAGAAACGTTTCAACACTGGTGGACTGGCACTTACTCAAGCATTTTAAAAAGTTACAACAGTGAAAGGTCAAACGAAGGACTGTGATTCAAAGCATCAAATTATTTTCCAGCAGTAAACTCCTTTTGACCGAGCTGGTTTTGCCATAAAATGTATTTTGAGAGAGTAAACAAGCAGCATACTGAAGAAGTATTGTCACTGCTTTTAGAAAATGTAAGACTTTTGACAAGTTGTTTGCTGTGACTTTGGATGCTGCATTTCTGTTTTACATTAAAACACAACTATCATCTCATCTATTCTATAACTCATCACATGTGCTTTTGTTTGCTGTGTTAAACAGAATCTAAACCACAGACTGTTCAGGCCTGAGCATTGCTTACGGTGCAGGCTGCCTTCTCACACTTCCTCATATTCTGAACCCTGTGAAGTTCCTCCACCTCTTTTTCTGTTCGCTCTTTCAGAGGGTAGTTTTTCACCTCAAGTTCTGAGTGAAACCCCTGTGGTAAACAGCCAGATGGTATTTCAAAATAGTTATATATAGTTCGCAATGTAAATGAATAATGTAAAACTGTTCCTGGTCTTACCTTAATGGTCCGGCCCTTGACTTTCATTGAATCCCAGCACTCCCTCTTTAGGACATCATGGAGGTAACATTTTGCTAAAATCTCCCACTCGATATCTTTTCTCACCTACAACGTGACTCCATTAATAATCACTACAATCATGAACTCCAAAGCAAAATTAAAGATTCACCGGATTTATGTTAGTGTGTGTTGTCATTACCCTGGCAACCTCCTGCTCCACCATGGCCTCTAGTCTCCCCTGCTCCTCAACATCCAAGTTGAACTCCTGTTGTTCCAGACGCTCGATTTCTGGAAGCTTCTCATTTTCACGCATCATCTCCTGAATCTGACAATTACAACACAGACTTGTTTTGTAATTGTGCACGTAAAATAACCTATATTAACCCATAACCTATAATTAAATAGGTGAAATGTTCTTAAGACAGATGGCTGATGATTTGAGATCCAACTGGATTATAGTGGCTTCAGAGATTTGTTTCTATATGCATTTTTTATATAAAAGTATCTCTTTATTCACACATCTATTGCCAGAATTCCACCAACAGTTTTTGCCTTTAGCTTTTGAGTGCTTTTCAACTGTGTGACACACAGTTAAAAAGCATTTATCAAATATACTGTATTCAGTGATAAAGTATTTGTGCTTAAATGCACTGTGGGATGTTTTGTGTGTGTTGTGATATCTTCTTGAGTAAGGGCTGAAATAAATCTCACTCACAGTGTCACGTAACTCTTTGATGGTTTTCCTCAGGTTTTTCTTTGTCTCAGAATATTGCTTGTTCTCTTCTTTTATAATCTGTTCGATATGTACAGATTAAAAACAAGTGAGAGATTTAAACTGAACCACACAACAGCAATAAACCACTTGGCGTTAAACTGGTTGTATGTCAACTCTGCAACAGCTTCTCAAGCCACAGCAAGTACACCAACATGACTTGCAAAAAAAACCAGCATTAAACATAATAATTTTACATGATTAAAAAAAATATAAAAATTATAGCCTATCCAAAATTTTATCACTCAACATGATGCAGCTTGACTTAAAAAGACATCTTCACAGAACATGTGAGTCAGATTAGAAAACATGTTGTAGCATAGGAGCACGTTGGAAAGTGCCTCTGCCCATATCCCACACGTGATTGTTGATGGGGTGTGAAACCCGTAACTCAAAGACTGCCACACCTTCGGTATCAATTTATTGTTATCAAGAAGCTTTGTCAGTGACTGTACTGACGTTTTTTAATAAATGCTTATCTGCTTTATGGCACTCTACCACTTGCTAATTGGTTGATTTTCTCACATTGTAAGTGACGATAAATCAAGCTGCTGCGCAGAGAAACTGTCTGCCAAAAGCAACACAGCTGGGTTTTTTTTTTTTTTTTTTTTTTTACAAGATATCGTACACAGGTGCAAAGGGCACTTTTGTAATCCTCCACCTGCAACACTGTAGAGACACAAGACAAGTATCTAAACATAGTTAACATTATTCACAGGATACACCACCACAAATATTAGAGCATGTTAGTCACTGACCGCTTCCCGCCTGCTTTCTAACCAGGTGGGGTGTGAAGGTGGAGCACACAGCCAGCTGTTATAACTCTCATCCTGCTCGGCCACATCTACACTCTCTGCTCCACGGCTGAGCTACGGAGCATTATCAACACACAAAAATAACACACACTTAAGGATAAATAAAGGCATTTGCATAATTTTAACATTTAGCCAACAATTCAACAATTAGCCTTTAATAAGGACACAAAATGTTGAGTTTTGACTGTCTGCTTCTTACAACATATTGACATTTATTATTTTAATTCTTCCAATTTACTGGGATGCATTATTGTTAACAAAATAATTATTGTTTACCTCACTTTCCTCTGGTTTTTCAGTGCCAGCCTGAGACCCTTGGCTCCACTCAGGCAAGTCAATGAGGACAGGGTTCTCTGTACTGAATATGTTCTTCAAGAGATCAGCCATAGTCTTGCTATGCTGAGTAGCTTTGTTCACCTCAGTATCTACATCTTTAATTCTGTACGGAGTCATGAAAAACACACAGGGTACACATGATAAGAGAGCAGATATGTGAAGATATCAACAGTCCGTGTCTTAATAATTTCCGACTCCCCTGTCCTGTCTTTGGCACTCAGCCTTGAGCTCATTTGTTCCCACTGAAGACAACCTTTAAAAAAGAGGTGACAAATGTATAGTTTCATTTTTAAAAAAGAAACATTTGTTTCCTAAAGCAGCTGGGCATGGTCTCAAACAGGAATAAATAGAGCATTTCCTGGAGACAGCACCAGGATAGTGTATATGGGACTGACTCAGAATAAACTCCAGTGCTTTTGTTAATCACAAGAAAGTGTTACCCAATGTAACAGTGTGACTCACTGATAGATTGTTAATAGTTTTAGGGCAGTAAATGGACAACAATCTATGACAATGTGACAACGCTTCTGCGAGCAACAGTTCCCTCTACTGTTCACAGCTGTGCATTATGTAAGCGTGACAAACCGCCTGCTGCCTTACCTGAGATTAGCACACACAAGAGATCCATCTCTAAAGCCAGCAGTGAGGAGCGTCTGGCTGTCTGCTGAGAAGGACAGACTCCGAACTCCACCAAGACGGCATGAATGACACTGCAGCTCAATGTATCGCTCCTGTAGGTGCAGCAACAGCGACATAATGCTACACACCGTGAACAGTGAAAATACGATTCAACCGTTTACAAGAATAAGCTCCTACCATGGAAGCCGTTTCTCTAATGCGTAGTAGGCCATCACGGCCTACAGAGGCCAGCCACAACTGATGAGGAGACAGAACAAGAGAGGCAGGGCCCAGAGGATGACCCTTCACCTCCTGCTTTGGTTTCAGCTGGACCACCTGTTGACTGGAGACTCCGTCTGTGTCCTGAGAGGAAGAAGAATAAGAGAATAAGAGAATGATACTTTCATATTTTTGAATTTAAACAGATTAGGAACAGGTAACCTAACTTAGGCCATTCATTATATAAAAATTTGCCATTATTTTAAAAAAGTTATAATGTTTTGCTGTTGTAAATGTGTCAAAGACATTTTCGTGGGATGGTGACAGAGGATCATCAGCTACTGGATTAGGCAGCAGCAAACCTGGGGAAGCTGAAATCGCTGAAGAGTTTTCCTCCTGTGACAGTAAGCAAAGACCTCACTGATGCCCAGAACACAGGACTTAAGTGGATGAGGCACTTCATATCTGGATACTTTGAGAATGTGAGTAGACAGGCAACCATGTCGGTCTACACAATCAGGGCCTGCAGGTCAGCAGAGACACATCATAAATGCAATAAGAACCAAATAAATAAGTAATTAGAAAATGTAATTTCTTTAACTATCATGCAGATAGCCCCTTAAAACTCACTAGTCGTGGTTTTTTTGTTTCATAACCTGTGTGTGGCACACCTCAGAACTGCTGCCACACCCCAGACTTAATCTTTGCACTTTCTTCTAGAGATTTCTCTGTCTCATGGTCTCTCTTGTTCAACAAAAGCTGCTGTATAAACAAAAGGGTGTGTTTTTGTAAACCGCTCAGTCATTGTGCGTTTTTTTTTTTTTTTTTTTAACAGCGCTCACGACAACATGTCTAAACATTTGGATAAAAACGTCCTGTTAAGTTCTACTAATCGGTTATGCACATGTCTCTGAATATGGCTATTTCTTTGGAAACAGAACTGAAGTCCACTGTCAAAATATCTCCCTGGATGAATGATGAAATTTCCAGCCTTAAAACAACAGGAACAGAAGACAAGTGGAAGTCCTGTAAGCTTACAGATTTATTTAACTCATATAACCATGACCTTAAGGAAACCACTGGCTATTATTACTTTGTTCATTTCTACCAACCAGCACAATCCTTGAATTTGGTTTAATACCATTAATCACCTCGTAAACCTCTCCTCCCCTACATGAGATGATTCATCACCTGCTGGCTGCAAAATAAATTCCTATTCAGTTCAGTTCAGTGTTTCAACATCATTCCTCCCATGTCTGCAGTGGACCTCCCTCACTTCTCTCTGACTTTATTAAATTGCTTTAGGTCACATGATCTTATGAATAATGTGTTGCATATGAGACCTCAATCTTGCCTCTTTGACAACAGAGCATTCAGAGAGGTAATAGGAGCCACTGGCCCTAATATGTTCTCTGTTATTAATAGTTCTCTCCTCTGGATGTGAACCAGAGGAGAGAACTATTAAAATGGCTTGTGTTCAACCAGTGCTGATATAAAAAAAAAAAAAAGAAAAAAAAAAAGAAAGAAAGACAAATTTCTGACCAATTTCCAAAATGCTCTAAGTATAAGAATCAATCTTCTAAAACAGTGTTGTACCTGTAAGGGCCTCCTTGGGCAGAGAGAAAAGCGTGAACAGGCTACCATCATGATTTTTGCCCTCCTGTCCAGGGCACAGAGCAAGAACTTTCACCTGTTCACGGTCCCTGATGCACTGAGTGGAAAGTGACAAAATGGGTCCAGGAGCAACTAAGAAAAGAAAACCAAATGGATGCAGGCAGGTTTGAGATATGTGCACTGTTTTGGTCTGTACAACAGAGCAGTAACATGTCTAATCAATTAAAAAGCATGAAGAAGACCATGTACCTGTGTATCCTATGACTGAAAACTTCTTTGATGGTTTTGCATCTACTACATAGATATGTGAATCTGAAGCACCGGTTAAAAGGTAGTGCCCCTCTTGATCAAAACTGTAAAAGCACAAACACACACACACACACACACACACACACACACACACACACACACACACACACACACACACACACACACA
>JBBMJY010000003.1:9279929-9299605 GCA_037833715.1 Toxotes lorentzi
ACACACACACACACACACACACACACACACACACACACACACACACACACACACACACACACACACACAAACATACCATGTACATGGACACAATAAGAAAGCCTGTAACCATTTAATGTGACGTTTTAATTTGCTGGAGTGGAGTGGAGGAGTAGCTATCTTCTCTGGGTTTTATGGGTCGAGATAACTCATGCCTCTACTTTGCAAATATATGATGAAACACTGTCACAACTACAGTGTTAAACTGAGACTCTGTGGTATCATAGGGAGGGAGGATACTTGCACTAGGTGATCCACAGGAACGTGGTAGAGCTGAACCTGGTGCACGAGTCGAGGCTGCTGCTCCCTGTTCAGATCAATGAAGAGGACATTTCCTGAAGTTGTTCCCACAGCTGCATATTGTGCAATAGGACAGCAGGCCAGACTCGTCACCTAAACGAAAACAAATTACACGTTTACCTCTGCTCTGATACATTTAATTAGAAGTCATTTTCACATGCTTATAGGACAAGCCTATTACTGTGGCACTACTGATGTGTTCTAAATGTTCACATGTTGTGAACCTGACCTCAGCTTGAAGAGACAGGGAACTGAGGCACATGCCATCTATGGACCATAGCTGCAGTTCTCCAGAATCCCTCACTGACTGCAACCAGGAGTAAAAACACAAACATCACCACTAACTTAAAAGACATTGACCTAAATTACGCATGCCATCAAGAGATGCTATAATTCTTTAGTAACACAAATGTTTTACCACACAAATGTTCTTATCGGTGTGTGACAAAGCTGCTGCCACAAAGTTTCCGCTGTGGACGTCCAGGACCTTCACAATCTTGTCTGACTGGGTTGGGTTCAATGCATAGGTCTGCCCCTGAAAAACAAGATGCCTGTCATCTTCTCAGATTTTGTTTTCAATTTATCTTTTCTCTGTGTATGTATTTGATGGAATATCATGTGTTTTTATGTATAACAGGCCACACTGTGGTATATTTGAGTACTTACTGTATTAGAAGATAAAAGTAATGTTTTATAGTCAGGGGAGTACATCACAGTTGTGGCTGGGCCTTCTAACTGCCATGTTTGCATGATGTCAATCTGAGTCCCTTTGATTTGCAGACACTGCACCACACCATTCTGTGAGAAGAGTTTCAAAATACTGTTAAAATGGAGGAACTGATCATTCCTGATGCCTGTAACTGCAAATCAGATCACCAGTTATCAGAGGAAAGAACATACCTTTTTTTTTTCAGTCTTAAAAATGTCATACTAATTAATGTGTCATAAAAAGCCAAGCAGATATTAATAGGTGATGGGCTCGTACCTGACCTACAGCGATCAAGTCATTCTTGTTAAGAGTCAAACCTTGAAAGTTGTTCTGTCTGAGACCAGGGATGGCATCAGGACCTGTACAAAAGTGAAACACAAATCAGGTTTTCAAATGTCTCTATATTGCCAAATAAAATGATGTAATACTTACATGGAGGAGTAGAAATACCCCCAGTGACTTTTTAAATATCTACCAAGTCCCAGTGTCCCATTGGTGTGTTTATTTACTTGTGGGGTTGAAGAGGACTGAGACAGAGAGGCTCTCTGGGTCAACAAGGAGCAGAAATCCTTCTGCACAGCCCACATAGAGCTCTGATGTGGTTGTCCAGCAGATGGTAGTAGGAGTTAGTCTGGCCTTGCTGCAGAGTTTAGTCTGTGTAAACACATGTGGTGTTGGGTACCAGTTTACATTTTGGCTTTGCTTGTGTGCCTATTAGCAAAATTATTTTACCAGATTTACAGACCTAAAAATCACAGATGCATCACAAAAAAAAAAGAAAAACATAATCTTATTTAGTCAGTATTGGTATTTAAGTGACAGTGGGACAATACCACAATGCTTTCTGCCTTGTCTCCCTTAAGCCCTGTGATGGCTGATGGAGGCATCTCTGGACCAAAATAGGATTGTTCGTCACAGACAGTATGAGAGGTGGGCACCAATCTCTCAGCGAACAAACCGTCAGTTACTGGAAGCTCTATCACACTGAAAAACAACAAATATGACATACACATACATAATATTGCTTCACACTGTGTTATCTAGGTTCAACATGTGTTTTTCAGTACCCACTGCAGATGCCCCTTACTGAATATAAAGTCTAAATGCAGGTAATATATTTTCAATTATGAAAGAAATGTCCATATATCAATTTATATTTTAACTACATGCTTGCACTGCCAAATCTGCTTTACCATGGTTTCAGGATGTGAAAGTTGGCACTCTTCTCAATATTCCAGACAGTGATGGATGTAGTGCCCAAAGCACAAATCTGGAGCCAGTTCAGTGGGTTGAACACCAAAGAAATGACATCCTGCCCAGCTTGTGGTTGTGTACAAACTGGCTCTGCAGTTTCCCAGTTCCTGCATCACACAGCCATGATTACAGTAACAGAGCTGATCAGCCTAAATAAACACAACTGAAACTATATAATACATAATGTAGTGTACTGCTTTCAGTGGCTTACCACACTGTTATGGTGTGGTCTGGAAGAGAAGAACAACAGCTCAAATAAGGGCCACCATTACTTAATATCAGAGATTTGTAGTCCAGTTGCGCTGTTCCTAAAAATAGGATCATTATTTAAGATGTGTGAGAAAATAAATGTAGGACATATGGCCACAAACAGACACTAATAACTCAATACATCTTGCTAAAAAATTACAATAGAATCTTGGATTAAAAAAAAAAAACCATACCAGTTGGAATATTATGGCAACTGCATAGATTTAGCTACTGATCTCAGCGGCAAGGGGTGGGGAGGATTTTAATTTGACAGAATGCTCAACATGAGGTTTTAAAAGTGACAGCCCCCCAACCACACCTGTGACATTGAACCACCAAAGATCTCTGTCCGCCAGTGGCAGTGACAAGGACAGCTGTTGTGAATGGCTATCAGCATTCACACAGAAAAGTATCCTTAAGCTTAAGTGTCCCACTCAACCTGAACCCACCCTACTTGGTACTGAAACCTGATTTTATCAGCTGGGAGTAAACATTACCTTACCTTTTAGTTCATTCTTCAGCTGAAGCTCTGGGAACATATACACGAATATGGAAGGGGATAACTTTTGCTCAGAAAAAGCAAAAATCCCATTGATGCCACTGGCTGTCAATGCACCAATTCCTCTGCCAGGGCCCTGAAACATACTTTGCAATTTTGTCTCCAGGTTCAGGAAACAGATATGACTCCCACATGTGTAACATACTGTTTTATTGTCCACAAATTCGATGGTCTTGTTTGTGAAACCTTGTAACCACCTGAGGGGAGAAACGCAAAAAGCAAAATATTAGCTAGGTGGCTAACTGCTACAGACACTTGAGATAAAAACGGCAGATGAACGGTGTACACACATTGTTGTAAAGGTATATTTGCACCGGCTACATACCCGATTTCTAAACTTCCAATACCATCCATTTTAAGAGAACATTTAAACCACACACAATAAAATGAAACTTATTTTCACCAGCTCAACAAACAAGCAAACAAACGGTAAAGTTATTTCGTAGCCCTGGCAACCAGAAGAGAAAAGCCCTTAGAAACCACTCTTTTATACCATTGGCTGATACTTGGTTTGACACGCCCACACCGGAAGTAGATTACAAATTAAATTCTACAACCGTAGGCTACAACCCTTTGGTCAAGTTCGTCTCCTCTCGGTCATTTATAGCCTTTCTCCGTTCGTGCCAAGACCTTTTTTTTTAACACTGACCGCATCCACCGTCTGAAGTGCAAACATGTCTACTGAAAAGTGTTTCGCCAAAGGTAAGACTTACAGCGATTACTCGGCTATCTTGGGAGTCATCTGCAGACTGCTAACGCTAGCAAAAGTCTTGAAGTTTTCACTTCCTACAAACTGTCATGTGCGTAGGGGTTCATTTGAGTTCGCTTTTCTTTTCCATTAAAACCTGAGAAAACTAGCGGAGACGTAAACCTGACATGTTGCCAGATGTTCCGTCCTGACGCGCTGTGTTGCAAAATGTCAAAAAGCGTCGTGATATACAGTATTTTTTTTCAGTCATTGTGACTACGCATTATGTAACCTCCTCTGTCCAAGTCGTAAAACGCTAACAACATATTACAAGAGTGTATTGCAAATAGTACAAACTATGAGCTCCTTTAAAAAAAAATAATTTAAAAAAATCTTAAGTAGTATTTGTGTCACAGTGATGGAAGAAGTACGCAGAAATATTTACATCAAAAATATATTTAAAGTACCAAAAGCAGAGGCAGAATCGGCTAACTACTTTATCCCCTCCACTTTATATTTTTTTATACTATATTTACTTTAACCAATGCATTATAAATAACTTCTTGATTATATTTTGAATTATTAATTTAAAGTAACTACTAACCAAAGTTATCAAACAAATGTACTGAGTAAAATGGGCAATATTTGCTTACAAAATGTAGTGGAATATAAGTATAAAGTAGCAGAAAATTGTAAAAACGTAAGTACAAGTACCTAAAAACTGTACAACCTAAAAACTGTACTTAAGTAAATGTAGTTACATAACTTGGTCTATTGCTGTGTTATGGGTTGAGTGTAATGGAATTTTTTAAGACTGAACCAAGCAGCATACAGCGACTCACTGTGGATCCTCTGATGACATGCAACAACTTAAGAATCAGGATACTCTACAGACACTATAAATCAGTTCATATGCAATATACTCAGTTACTAATTAGAAAGTGGCACATGATCTCTCCTCTTTGATTGCAAAAGACAGACACGATAGATTTCAGTTTAAACTTGAAATCTAAATGCCCAAAATAAAGTTAGCTACCTTTTCTGGATTTCACTCACTGCCTTTTTATAAACTATACTTTATTCTATAATGGACATGTTAACACTGCCAGCCATTTCTATAACTCCAGTCGGAGTTATAGTAACATAAGTAAATGTTTTTTCTTTCAGGATGTCCTGCACCCGGTCCAGTCCCCAAAGGCCACATCAGGCTTTACAGCATGAGATTCTGCCCCTTTGCCCAGAGAGCCAGATTAGTGCTGAATGCCAAAGGGATCAAGTAAAGAAAAATTTTATTATACTATATTTAAATCCATAGCTCAACTAATACCAAGACATGAAATTTTCTGCACTCTGCTTTTTTCAATGAAAATGTGCAGAATTTGCAAAAATTTGTTTTTGTTTTCCAGACATGAAACCATCAACATCAACCTGAAAGATAAACCTGACTGGTTCCTTGAGAAGAATCCCCTTGGTCTTGTCCCAACACTGGAGACACCTGCTGGTGAGGTGATATACGAGTCTCCTATCACCTGTGAATACCTGGATGAAGTTTACCCTGAGAGGAAACTACTTCCTCCCTCTCCTTTTGGTAAAGCTCAGCAGAAGATGATGCTGGAGCATTTTTCCAAGGTAAATTATATGAAAACCCTGCTTCTAAATCTTGGGGTTTGGTTTTGTGTACATGTTTTACTGTTGCCATCACCAATTAATCAGATTAATTCCACTGTTCTCCACAGGTTGTACCATACTTCTACAAGATCCCAGCAGGGAGGAATAATGGCGAGGATGTCTCAGGACTGGAAGATGAACTGAAAGAGAAGTTTGCCAAATTAAATGAGGCAAGTTGAGACGTTTTTTTTTTTTTTACACATTCACTAGACATGTAATTCGGTAGCTTGTTGTCCCTTAATATGAGTGTGAGCGCAACTATAGCTGTCTATAAATTCTTATATACAGTCAAAGAGTGAAGCGAGATCACCCATGTGTCCCTCTGTAATGACTTCACCTTAACTGTGTTTCATATAACACTTTAATATAATGTTTATTTTTCAGGACTTGGTGAATAAGAAAACCACGTTCTTTGGTGGAGACTCCATCACGATGATCGACTACATGATGTGGCCATTTTTTGAGAGGCTTGAGATCTTTGAACTGAAACAGTGAGTAATAATCTCTCAGGACATTTAAAAATAAATAGATTTTATTTACGGAAGCATTTAGAGACACTTCAGGTTACCGTAGAGGGGAGCAAAAAGTACAAATAGCAGGTACAGTGCAAAAGTAAGGCATGTAAGCCAAGTCTTCTTTGTCATCTTTCCTTCATGACATCTGATATGTCCGATATTATAATGGTGACTTATATGTGTTGTTGTTTAGTCTTAGGTGAATGATTTTATTCCCTTTGTTTTCTCAGCTGCCTTGACAAAACACCTGAGCTGAAGAAGTGGACAGAGTGCATGTCGGAGGACCAGACTGTCAAAGCCACCAGGCTCAGTGTGGACACCTACAAGGGCTTTTACAAGTCTTACGTTGAGGGGAAACCAAACTATGACTATGGCCTGTAGAAAATACAAACCAAATCCTTAAACCGTCCATTTGCATTCATTTTTCTGTTTGTGGTTGTTGCAGAGTCCTGTATGTTTTTCAGGCTTTGATGCAACAAGTAATATCTGTAAGTAAAATATCACGATGAGTAAACATCAGGGATAAATTTGACAAATGTAAAATGTGTTTTTATTGGAGATTTTACCTATTTTGTTGTGAGGGGAAGATACCAAATCACTATAACAGGAATCAGCCACAGTAATCGTATGACTCGAGATGTTTTCAGAGATCCATTTCAAAGTCTGGACTTTATCTAATAAACTGTGGTTGTAATGACTCTGACCCGAATCTCAATTTTCTGTCTGTACTACAATAAACAAAAAAAAAAGACATTATATTTTTGTCCCAAGCCACACAGGGTGGTCCCCAATTGATAAACTGGAGCTCTATCAAAGATTTGACATCAACAAATGAACTGGACATGTAACAGGTAAAATGAAGCTTTGCTCTCTAAAAGGGAATAGAAAATGAGTATTTAACATTGAACAGGACTGAACTTAATAGCTGCCATCAGATATGCAACAGTATGAATAAAAACAAAACTACTATAATGTTTGGTAGATAATTCCTGTTTAGACCGGCATAATGAGAGGTATCGCGGTTAAAATGATTAAATGTACAATTATTATCTTTCATGTAGATCCCTTGTTGCTGCATTTTTTTTTTATTTTTTTTTTAGCGGCAGAGGGAAATATACTGAACACCCCTCCTCCTGGTTATACTTCTAAAACAAACCATATGATTCTTCTGCTTCAAAGCAGTGCCATTGAATTTTTTTTTTAATTACAGTACTCTATTTTGGCACTAGATTTTACAAACAACAGAACCCCCTGTTAAAATGCTGAATAAATACATATGGATTGGCTTGGAGGTCATTGTCTCTATATGCTGGTTACAGCGTCAAGTGTAATGAAAGCAGCTACAGTACAACCACTGCATGTCTAGATATCAGCTACAACTGAAATAACCGCTGTATGTGCACCTGCTATTAGTAATGTTACCTTTAGTAACACAATGATATTTAAAGATCTGCGAGTGCTAAAGACTGGAACACTGAACATGGCCAGTGCTCACAACCTTTCATCTAGGCTGTGGTGTAAACCTCCATTTGATAAGTGAGGTGTGTACTCTTGTATGAGAACAGGTGCATTTCTCAACATCTCCTGAAAATGCCTGACTGTTGCTGCATAAAGCTCTGTCTGCAGCACCAGAGACCTGAACAGATTGATGGGCTCTGCTTTGCGAAGTATCTTAGGAACCTGGACTTCCTCTGGCACTTTACTGTTTCCAATCAGAACATGAAGAAGTCTCTTCTCCTGCAGGCTCCTGTGCAAGAAGCCCAGCACGTCCCGAAGCCTGTGCTCCATACTCTCAGTGCCCCACACAGAGGGCCTTTTACTCAGCAGCAAGTGCAATAGAGCAGTCTTTAAGTGGTAGTTAGTAAGGGCGCTCTTTCCCGTGAGCCCCGTCTGCTTTCTGTGTAGGAAGGTAATGATTTGAAGACAGTGTAAATGACAGGAATTTTGTGGCAGGCGTTTAGTGAAATGTTTCAGCAAATTCCTTTCGTAGACAGCGAATGAGAGGGGCCAGTGCGGGTCTGGAGAGCTGTCACAATCTGACGGGAAGTGCGAGACAAAGTAAGCGTCTGTGTCCTCCAGCTGAACCACCGGTATGATGTTCATTACGATGACCTTCCCGGAACGGAATCGGATCTTCAGCGCACCAGCGGAATCCAGGTTGCGAAAAGTGACCTCAAAGTCGTATTTGTGAGAGATGCGTCCCCAAGCTTTGGTTACAGAGATCTGAAACCACTTCATGACTTGATCTTTGGCTAAGAAAGGTGTGTTCCTGGAGCACAGCAGTTCATCAGGACTGTGGTCCACTTTGATGGCGTCATTCCTGCTATGCAACAGACATAGCATATCCTCTCCCAGATTAACTGAGCCACAGAGACAGCCCTCCTCGTTCTCCCCAAACCTGGTCACCCTTATCTTGCCGCAGCCTTGCATGTCTGGAGGAATGTCATTGTTGGGGCTGCACCACAGATGGAACTGGAAGAAATATGGATCTGGAGGCGAAAAGGGCACTATAAGGTCACACATTAGAGGCCTGCACACCTTCCAAGACTCGAACATGCTTCCAATCCCGACAAAATCCCCGACTTCCATGTCCGCCTCCCTGTCGCACACACTCCTGAGTGATTCCAGCAAATCATCAGCAAAGCCTTCTACAAACTCCCTCACCCTCCAGTTTTCATGGGCTGAAGTGTAGTTACATTTGTCACAGAAGTTGCTCAGGATATCTTTGTCTAGTACCATTGTCTTGGAGGTGATGGATCCAGTCTCTGAAAATATGTCTTCATCCTCGGCCGGACGGATTTCTGTGTCAGCAAGGTCCACCCTGCCCATCTCGACAGTGAAGAATATGATGAAAGACACAGTGCTCCAAAAGTACCAACTATAACCGCCCTCCGAGCTGGCTTCTTCCTGCTTTGAGTCCAGCTGTGAAAGCTCTTTCTCCAGCTTGGCCTGCTCCAATTCCAACCTCTCCTCGTGCTCCCGCATGCGAGCCATCAGCTCCTCGTCCTGGTCTGGGAGCGTGCTGTTCTCTTGAGGAAAGAGCAAGGGATGGTTTAATATGGCAGCGGCCACCACCACACACACTCGTGCAATGGCCCCCTGCATCTTCAGCTAGTTTCTAACACACACATTTAAGCACCTCACAGACACCCAGGGCGGCTGCAGCTCAGATCCTGAAACACAAATGTATAAATAGTGGTTTTAGTGAAAGGACAAGTGGATTTAAGAAAAAACTCTTGTACTGAATAAAATATATGAAAATCATGGTCTTATGAATTTTGTAAAGCACTCCACCCAAAAGTGAGGCACAAACTGTTTCTCTAAATATAGAGTCAGTGGGCTGAGTGACGCACTCATTCAGTATCAGACTATGCAACATGGGAGGAAGGAAGATCAAGCCCTTTCAAAGTGCGTTGCCCTTCGCTGATAACCCTATTTAGGTACCAGCATTGTGCCTGTTAACTTTTACATCCTGTTGACATTTTTATCCAAAATAAAATGAATAAAATCCCCCCTTTCTGGAAAACGTCCACATGAAGTTTGTATACTATGAAATTTAGCTTCTAAGCTAAACATTCACACTGACATTATCTTCTTTCCTGAACGTCATCAAATAACTGACAAGTAATACAACATACTGCCCAAAAGAGGAAATTACATATCGTTCTTGCACATGTTCCAGCAGTAATGACAGCAGTAATAGCAGTGCAGTATGAGTATGTGAGGCCACGGGGGCCCAGGGAAACTTCCCATGACTTACTCACTGGGATCTTTTCCAACACTTACATAGCTCAGTCCACACAAACAACAAGCCAGACAAGAGGCCTGTGCTGTGGTTCATTTTAAAATATTTAAGATCAGTATTGCTGCAGAACATGAAGGCTATATTCAACATGACCAAAGAACAAATCCTTAGTCACTCATTTAAAAAAAAAAGATTTCACTTACAGCTGTAGTATTAAAAAGTACTACAAACCTTTACAGTAAGACTATCAAACCTTTAAAATGAGAAATAACACAGCAGTCCTGTTACAGACAGAAAACTGAACTAATAAACTATAGAATATTCAGCTGCATTCAGGGGTTTTGCTGCTACAGCCTAATTTGGCTTGGTATGACCAGCAACCAATGCCTAATGTTAGCAGCATGACTTTACTTAAAGTTATTACACCAGACTGCACTTACAGGAGCTCGCTGGTGGATTTATATACGCTTTGCGCTGCTTAACAATCCATTATAGTGTGTTATAAACCATGTATTAAGTGTTAATATTTTTAATAATAAAATAATAAATATTTAAATAATAATAAGTAACAAATATTTGGCTTCTTAAATGTGAGTGATGCTTTGTTACAGTATGGTATATTGATCTAAAATAAAATGAAGTAAAGTACAAGTAGTTTAATTTAAAACTGCACTTAAACGCATGAGAAAATATAAAGCAATTGTCTTTCAACCACTGCTGACTGCTTCTATAAAGCTCAGGGCGTTTGGACCAGACTTTGTCACTATGACTTTGACTGTGTACTTGTGAGGTGATGCAGTCTGGACACATTGCCAGCGGTCAACTCCTCCTCAGTTTTCTTAGCAACAAAACAGCGACCCAGTCCATCATGGAAATGTGGTGGCAGACAAACACTATTCCAGACACATGAGTCACTTCACAGCCTGGTGTGTAACAAACGGTGCTATATAGGATGCTTTAAAACAAAAACAACAAAAAAAAGAGTCTAGATTCTATGGTTGTTCCCAGAAACAGCAATATTGCATAAGTTGAGGCAAAATAGTTGCATGTTTAGCGGCTTGGACGCTCTCTTCGCCGATCCTCAAGTCAACAGAGGTGAATGTAGAAGACACGCGGTGTAAAAAGCTTATGAACTTACCTTTGAACTCTTCTCTGGGTAAAGTTCATGGTGATAAACTTCATGTGGCGGGATCTCCGTTGGAGGCACCTTCATCATCAAACTCATGCGAACAACGAGGAAACGGTTTCACAGCTTCTTTTTTTTTTTAACGCATTTCCGGACTGTGCGCTCCACCCATAGACACAGAGACCGCCCAGCGCCCCCTGCTCAGCCGAGGGACAGACTTTAAGATGTGTGGGGAAAGGCATTAAATATCATAAACGATGTGCAAAATCCAAACGGTTTCACTTAATACCAGTTTTTTTTTTTTTTTTTTTTTTTTTTTTTTTTTAGAAAAAATACTTAAATCAATCAGAATAATAATGAAAAAAAAATCTCAGATCAGTTGTTAAGAGATGACTCATCCTTTTCACTCTACATTGTAGAGAAATGGGGCAGGACGCTTCAGAACTTGTCTGACAATAATCAGGTTTTTAAGTTTTCTTCCGTCTCAAAGTAAATCAGTGCCAGTTTGGAAGCAGAAATCCACCGACTTACAGACATAACACATATCAGCATGGTCTCATCCTCTGAGAGACACTGTTACAGCACCACTCATGTAGATATCAACATGTGCCCCGTTTTTTAAGTGCCATTGTTTCATGTGACTAAATACATCTAACATGAAAACAAATGTCACATTCTTGTTAGCACGACTTGTGACATGTAACACCCCCTCAGGAAATTACTGGTACGACGTCACGCGACGTCACAAGAACTCACCCTTCACTAAGAAGAGACGCGTCTGTGATGTTTTTTAGTGCTGAGATGACAGGCTCAGAGAGCACAGAGGGATGCCTTCTGCAGTACCTGTGGGACGGTTTGCAAGGATGGCAGAGCCTCCTCAGGTCACCGTTTTTCCCAGTTTTGTTCTCCCTGACTGTTTACGTGGGCTGCTGCTTTCCTTACGTTTGTCTGGATTTGCTCTGCTCCAGACTGGTCCTGATACGTCGCTACAAGATCCAGCCTCAAAGCAAAGTGACATGGCCAGTGGTTTGGGGGTGCTTGCTCAAAATTCTTCGCAACCACGTTTGTTTTGTTTTCCCCCTCTCTCTCGTGCACCGGTACTGGAAGCCCATGGTTTGTCCTCCACAGGCACCTGAGATGCTGTCTGTGGTGCAGGGTGTGCTGGCCTGCCTCCTCCTGTTCGACACGCAGTACTTTTTGTGGCACCTGCTACATCACAAAATGGCCTGGCTCTACCATTTATTCCACAAGGAGCACCACCTCCACACGACCACCTTCTCCCTGGCAACAGAAGACACGAGTGTGTGGGAGATGCTGAGCCTCAGCTTCTTCGCGACTCTGAACCCGGCGCTCCTCGACTGCCATCCACTCACCGAGATGCTCTTCTTCATCACCAACATTTATCTGTCTGTGGAGGCTCACTCAGGGTATGAATTTCCCTGGTCTCCACACAGGCTGGTGCCCTTCGGCCTCTACGGAGGGGCTCGGCATCATGACCTCCACCACCTGAAATTCAAAGTGAACTATGCGCCGTACTTTACGCACTGGGACAGACTTTTTGGCTCACTGCATGAAGGAGGCACACAGGAAAAAGTAACACCGAAACTTTAAAGAGGACTTTAAATTTAAAATTATCAGAGTACGTGAAGGACATTTTTCTTCTGTTATTAACCTGTAAGACTAACGAAGACTGACCTTGATTTAACTAGTTTTAATCTTTATATGTATTTATTGATGGATGCCAAAAGATGTTATACTCCAGCCAGAATCGTTCGAGTATGAAACACAGCTGCTGTTGTGTCTCATGCTCAGAAAATAAATATTCTAATGTGCTCGATCACAGGAACCAATAACTGTTTTAGTGACAGCTTGGAGGATGAGACTGAAGTCATGAATTTAGCCTTGTTTTTGTCATAAACATGTAAATGCTATGAAACTAACCTGATCACAGCAGACACTCTTGTAAGCATTAAATTCACTCATAAATCATCATGTTACTTTTTGTTTGCTCTGCTTTTGCCACAGAATGTGAAATGGTTTCAAATGTTAACTGTAATTATACTCCAGTTTACTGGATTTATTAAAATGATATCAAATCAAGTGCATATGTTCCTGCATATGTATCCTCAAAACAAAGGTTATAAGACAGATTAAAAAAAAGAAACATAACCAGTATACATCAGAAGAATTTTTTTAAAAGTTGCATACATTTCCTTTAACCTCAATACAGTTTTGTTCTTTTCAACAATTATCACTTGATGAAAATAATTAAAACTTGTATTTTACTGTTCTATTTTTTTAAATAAAATATTTGAGAAAGTAAATATTATCAGTATCAGAATAATATCAGATTCAGTTTAAACAAACAGCAAGAACTCTCCTGAGCAGAATTGTTGGCAATTATGGATACACAGAAGTCAAATTTTTACAAGGGTCAGGCTTCTGTTAGTCATTTCATAGTGACTCACTATGGAAAGGAAAGCATAGTGAGTCTTATATCCTCCCTTTGGACCACTCCTAATTTTGGAGATGACACCACACTTATGTTACAATTTGCCAAAAAAAACCCTTGGTGACAGTACAAATATCTTCTCCCAAACGTAGATACCAAACGTATTGCCACATCATGAAGTTACAATTTTGGTAAGTACTAATAATTAAGTACTAATAATTTCATTCACCTTTCTTCATACAGGTTACTTTATTTATTAGTAATTCATTTCATTTAATTCATTTCCACCCACACCCCAACCCCCTTTCATTCTCTTAAAGTCTTTTCTAAACAAATAACTGTCAAACAGAACTGAGCAGAACTTCCTCGGCACTGTAAAGGAAAGAGAAAGCACAGATGATGCTGCTGTAGAAATAACACTAATGTGTCTGATGTGATTTCTGGATGCCATAGCAAATTACTTCGATGATTCTTTTACAGCAGCACTACCCAATGTGAAAAGTTGGTATCAGTGTTGCTTTTATGAGAACTGAAAGTAGACAGGCTAATGAGCAGACCTGAAATGGCTGGGCTAAAGCGATCGACTTCTCTTCTCACCGATTTATGGGCTAGGCACATCAATCTGATGAAGCTTATCTGTTTTTTAGATGTCAGCAGTTCAGTACATAATGCCCCACCCACTCAACAAAGTTTCACAAAATAACAGACTTTTTTTGGATCACTTTCCACAACCACAACTTCTTGTCAATGCTGATTACATCATCACTGTTTTAGAGAAAGTGGAACTTGAATTGAGAAACTAAACCCCTATAAATACAGGGGAAAATTGTGTTTGACAATAGCTATTTTAGAACTAGGATCAACTAGTTTTGCTTTGGTTTTTTTTCAACTTTTTCCTTACTAAAGGGTAACACTTTAAAATATGGCCAGACAGAGTGCAAAATCTGAGCCGAAACAACTAGTTGATCAACCAAAATTTAATTGTAATTTAATTATGATGCTTATCAATTATGATAATCATGTTAACCATCTGCATCAGATGACCAGAACTAGACCGATCACAATTTCCCAACAGATAGGAAACTGAAATCCATGTGACACAAATTTGTTCCGTTATGTCACAGTGCATGCAGTGGAATCTAATCTAATCCTTACAAGGAAACAATACAGAAAACCCCTCAATCCATTATTTAATAAACCGTGGAACAGATAGTTGTGATTACTCCACGTTGTTCCTCTGTAACATCACTGTACATCATAGTAATTCTACAAAATCTAACCTTAAATTCTCCTTTTACAAAATTCAAGTAAAAACAGAGAAATCCATGACTTATCACTTAAAATCTTAAATCAGTATTCATAGCTCAATTCTACCATGTAAACATCTCTACCAGTGCATTTCAAAATAGTAATTTGCTCAGTAGACAGCATTGCAAATACTTACAAAGTGCTCACAATAGACACATTCAAACAGGACTGTTTGATCCAGCAGTGCTGCCACTACGCAATATATCTGTCACTTTCTTTGCTGCTTGCTTTTTGCCTCTATCTTGTAGGATTTGTACCAATGTTTTAGAGGCATCACTGCCTTGCTGCTCTACCCATCTCATTAGTAGTTGGAGTGTCTGCTCCTCAGCGTCATTGGGGTGGTTCTGCTTACAAGTATCGATAACAGTCTGTGATATCCCAGTGCGTAATGCAATATCCCGCATATTTTTCCATCCAAGAATTTCTGCAATATCAGGCATGTGGGTCTCAATATCTGAAATGAACGTAAAAGACCAGAAAAGATTGAATTAATATCAAAAAGCACGACCACCATCACAATTTTACTGATCTAGGGACATTTTGATATTTATGGGTGGGAAAAAAGAAAGAAAGAAAAAGAAACGGGAACATTCAAAGCAGCTATGTTTAAGGCCTTTTCTTAATGGCTCTTAAAAGGCCAACAGCCATTTAAAAAGAAAACGAGTCATAGTTGCTACACCAAACTGGCCTGATTCCAGACCTTGACAATGTTGCTCACATCCTCAGTTGTTTCAGCCATGTTTGTTGTACTATTTGGAAATACAAATAGACTAAGCAGAGCATTGTAGGCAGGCTAAAGAAACGGGAAGCCACAAAAACTACATCAGTTAAAAAAAAACACAACAGTGGAACTGCCACAAAAAAAAACAGCAAAAAGCGTAGATGTACAGGTTGTTGTAGTTCAACAGATAAAAACTGAAATGGCCTTGATAAACATTAACTGCTCCCTTCCATGCTAACGTGGCATTCGCTGCTGATTGGTCAGGGCAAAACTAAAGAAAATGCAACAAGTACAAGAGCACATTTCTGACTGAATAATGACATGAAATGTACTGTCACGTTCAGGCTGATCAGCTATCAATCAGCTGTTTCATCTGACAGCTTCAAAACAGAAAAAAAAGTTTCTGAAAAGTTCTAATACTTCATCAGTTTAAAAAGATATATTCTACGGTTTTTCTTACCTTTCAGAGGCTGCAACTCCTGAGAAGAAGATGTAGAATGAATGTTAATGAAATATCTTCAACTCCACAGTGATAGAATAACAAACTGCTTACACAGGCTTGACACACAAGACACACCACAACAATACTTAAGCAGAAGAAGCACATTGACAAGGACACCAAGGGTTTCAGACAACTAACCTGCACCTCCTATAGAAAGTGACAGCTACGCCAACATTAGAGGAGAGACAGGAAAGTGTTTGTCATACATGTTGTGTGTATGTGTGCGACAATGCAGGTTGGATAAAGCTATGATAAGCACCTCACTGCTGGTCAGAGAACGTCAAAGAGCTATAAATGGACTAAAAGAGATCACGTTAAAGAGTAACTCACCCCATTTTCTGCGTCGTGTCTTGGTGTGGCCTGACACAATCTTCTCTTGAGATAGTACAGTCCAACTCCTAATACAACTAAAATAATTAGTACAACTGTGACAATTATGGCGTTTTTTGTCGCGCTGTTTCCCCCTGAAACACAAAGATAAGATTACATTTTCATTACAAACTAAGAATTGTGCCATTTCTGTGTTTTTATTATGCAAATGTACTAACTGAAGCCATCATGATTTAAATCAAATGCAGTAAAGTAAAACTAAACCATACCTTCAGTTTTGTCGTTGCAGACTGTGTTACTGGTGGCTGTACAGGCTACTTTGACTCCCTCAGCACCACATCTTGAACCAAACACAAAAACAATAACGAGTATGAGTGACAGACAGGATCATGGCAGCAATAATTAATCATTATAATTTATTATTATGTTTTTTTATTATGTTGATTCTGCCATCAGCCTGTGAGGACAAGTCAATACATCGGTGACACTTAAAGAAGGCATAAGTTCACAGATAAAATCTGAAGGAGCCGAACTTACTTTTCACAAGGGTGGCAGAGTCTGCAAGTCTCTGTGCCGCTGCTGCAATAGTGATCCTTTCTGCAACGGCATTTGGTGTTCCTGGCAGTTGTACAGGGTTCAGCCACCTCTAGATTCGCTAAAATGATAGTACAACCACAAAACTGGCATTAGATTGAACAGTATTTTTTCATAAAAACAAAAAGTGACACCTGATCGCATTTTCCCTGTCCAAGTCTAACCTAATGTCTTCACATTCTCCAACAAAAAGTCTGAAGGCCAAAGACTTGGGTGATACAATGACACCAAACAAAAAAACATTGCAAATCATGGCATTGGAGAAGCTGAATGCAGGGAATGTTTGGAGTATTTGCCTTGAAAATTTACTTAAATATTGACTTAATTATGTTTTTTTTTAATCAAATAATAATCAATTTACTGACAAATCATTTAGCTCTTATTATGATTATTCTTCTTTGGGTAAAATGAACAGGGGATTGTGACTGCACTTCACTACTTTTTTTTGTTATAGGTTTAAGAAATCATGCTGGACAGTGTAAGCAGAGATACAAATGCAATGCATTTAGATTGGTGCATCCCTCCATAAGAACCATTAGAAAATAATAAGGCTTTCTAATATTAGGAAGTTTGTCTTCCTCCTAATCGTGACATGTCACAGTTTTTTTTTTAAAACACTAATGTGTCAATAATAAAATGGTTTGCGACTGAATCCTTTTCAGGTGCTTTCAGCTGCAGTTTCAAATGTGATGTCTGTACCATTGGGGTGGTCACAGGATGTGCAGGGCTCACAGTGCTGCTGGGCATTAGGGTGACTGATGTATGTCCCAGGATCACAGGGCTCGCATTTTTGATCATCTTGTGCTGTTGAGCAGGGACTCTCCATCCACAGGCCTACAGCATGGAGACAAGTGAGCCAGAGACAGAACAAAATAGTTTGACTGGTTTGGGCAAGCTGATGACATACACACCTGCACACGCTGCCACATGCAAACATATTCTAAAAGACAGTATCGTAGCACAACCTGTTGTTTCTTTGTTTTTAATGTAAAATAGCCATAAACGGATTTATTATTACATCTGACATTATTACGTTGTTGATACTGATTTTACTGTTGTAGCTGCTTGAGGTGGCGCTACTCTTAACTTCTTTAGAAACCGCCAGACAGTCACAAGACAAATCTGAGGGGACATGAGATGATTAGCAGGAAAGACAAGAAGAGCAAACAAAGCTTTGTCACACAAACCTGTTTCAGTTTTTTTGCAAGTACAATATGTCATTCTGAATTGCAGTGGAGTAGAAGCATTATAAAACTAAACTACATGTACATGTAAACTACATGTACCTTAAAACCACACATCATAAAAGGTACTGATGGTATGACACTGTACAAGATGTAAATGTCGATGGATTTAAAGGTAAAACTCAAAACAATACATTAAGATATGCACCTTTAACTTGAAGCTGATATCTAGCACCTCCTATCATTGCCTTATACATATAACTATTTGACACCTCCTTAATTTAAGAACAAACAGGCAACTAAAACTTGTAGAGTGATCTTCACACTGCCATTCAAGTTCACATGTAATGTAAGCACTGACACTTACCTGCAGCACACAGGCAGCAAGTCCTCCCTTCATGCTCGTATGTACCGTCCACACACACCTGTCTTCTGTTACGAAATAGTCCTTTAACTAGACTCAGAGTGGCATTCCCGTCAGTCTGTGAGGAGGTTGGAGTATACGCCCTGACGATAAACAAAGCAGCCATCAGAAAACGAAACTGAAAGTAAGCATGAGGGCTCGTTGCCCTTTACGACCAGTCCCAAAATCCCCAGTAAAAAAAAAGAGCCGCTCTTTGGATGGATTAACCAGACGCACACTGGCAAAACCAACCAGCTAGTCCTCATCTCTAATGCCTTATGTCCTGCAGAAGTACAGGAGGGAAGAAAAGTTGCTTGAAAACACTTCCAATAAAAATAAATCTCACTTTTGTGTGGCTTCAAACTGTATTTTTCGAGAGAACAGAGTTTAAGGACGAGGTGTGACGGTTTGGTTTGGCCAGGGTGCCTCTCACGAATCGCCAGACCAGTACACAGCCGCCCCACAGCACTCTTGTGTGAGAGGTTCCGGGACTATCTTTATTTACCTGCGCTGCGCCACTTAAAAAAGCTCTGACCTCAGTGTTGCGGCGACGTCTGCTACCCACACCTTTGTTTCCCCTGTGAATCAAATCATCACGCGGTTTACTGTGATACTTTATCTGTGCCAAACCTTAGACTGCACTCTTTACAAATCAGTCGTCTCTTGTTTTAAATTCAGCGTTAAATTAGATCTCTCGCTCACTCGGCGGAAACACTACACAGCGGACCTCAGTAAACGGCCACTCCCAAACTTTATGCCTGTGAAATGTGAAACTTTACTTACAGTGATACATGAGCGGAGAGCGAAAGGAAGACAAGGACCCACGCAGAAAACGCCATCGTGCCCATTACCTCTCGCCGGTATCACGATGATCACTACCACACGCTCCGCTCCTCGGTCACACGTCTGTGCCTCTAAGTGATGTGTCGGTCGCGAGTGAAACGGCTCTTAAAGCCGGCTCTTTGAAGTGAACGATGCGAGCCGACTCCTGTCCGCTACCTGATGTGAGGTGTGTCTGCACTGAGCAGGAAGGGGAGGGAGGAGCAGGGGAGAGAGAGGGAGAGGGAGAGAGAGAGAGGATGAAAGAGAGGGAGAGAGAGAGCAGCCTCTACAGAGACAACAGAAAATGAGTGACTGCAGGAAGCACGGTAAAATTTGGATGCGTTTCAATTACATCGATATACATCTAAATACAATAAGCCATATAAATAATAAACATTTAATATGGTGTATGTTTTGCACATTAGCAATTAATTTTACACATAATTTTACATTATTTTGGTAATAAATTAATTTAAGAAACGAAAAAATCTGAGGAGCCACTTGGGAG
>JBBMJY010000003.1:9313286-9343958 GCA_037833715.1 Toxotes lorentzi
ACACACACACACACACACACACACACACACACACACACACACACACACACACACACACACACACACACTCCCCCACCCCCTCATTTGGTCATAATACTAGGCTTACATCTCTATATTTTGGTGTTAGCTTTTTTTTTTCTTTTCATAGTGGCTCAATGCATGGTCTATGGAAGACCATTTCTGCCATTACAAAAAAAAAACAAAAAAACAAAAAAAATCTGATATGTTGAAAGAATTTCGACTCACTAACACAAAGCTTTCAGCAAATGCATTGACATACACATCTCATAACTGCGTTCTCAAATTTTTCACTTAGTGAATTATAACTATTTCACAACTTTGACTATAAGAATTTTTACTCAGTAATTTTGATTTACTATCATAACTGACATTTTGTCTCATAATTTTAACACTATTTCATACTACAGACTACTACTATAAATTATTGACATCATGTTTGCTAACTTTGATTTACTCATTGTTCTCATTGTTTTGTTTTCCTTACAGAAATGAGCTTCCATAGTCAACTAAAATAAGGTTTACAGGGTAAAGTGGACAAACTGGTTGTAAACACAGCACCAGTACACATATCAGTATCTCATATCATATTTCTGTGCTTCTTCTCATGCCATTCTTAAACAGTGCACCATACTCCCATCTCTGTTTGGCTGGATATGTCATATATGACCCACATAATGGAAAAAAATTCAGATTCAAATATAGAAAGCAAACATTCCTCCAAATTGTCTCAAGAGAGGAGCTGATGCAGACAAGTCAGACAAGCGAACATCTTTTAGAAGAGCCGGTGCTCAAAACATACAAATGAAGCTGTATATTGATTAGATTAATATTTCAGATGCTGCTTGTGCTGCCGTGTCTGTGTTTGTGTATGTGATAAGGAGGGCGATCAAAAGCAAAGAAGTGGACTCTCCAGCTCGAGCTCTACTGAAGTCGGCCCTCTTCGTTCTCTTCAGTCTCGCCTGCCTGTGGAGAGCTGAGGCATCTCTCTCTCTCTGGTCTTTCTCAACCCAGCGCAGCACATTCATTATTAATCACCAAGAGTCTCTCCCTCCTTCTCAGCTCAGCCAATTACAGTCGGGCCCTTGCGACTGCTGCCTGTCTCATTTGACGCTGCACTGGTTGGCTTTGATGTCTCTATCAACACGAACGAGCCTGGGACCGAGTCTTAATAGAGTAGAAGGGGATTATGCGACTGCCTGCCTCTGGGGGTGGAACTTTTTTTTTTTCTAAATATATATGTTTAATTCATACTTTATCAAGAGACTTTGGGCCGCACTTTAGCCAGGGTCTTGTCACTCTCTGCTCTCCTATCACAGTGACATGGTTGTTAATCCTGTTACTCTTTCATTTGGGGAGTCACACAAGCCTGCAAACCGAGCAGGCTCGACTACCAGGGGCCCAGTGCTCCTCCCTCCTGGGCTGGTAGCCTTTCCTTCCTCTGCTCATTTCATGTGAAGAACGCCTTGATTAACCAGCGGCAGCCACTCTGCATGCAACGCTGATGGTTTGGTATGAGGTCAGGCTGCTTTTTGGCTCACAAATCTCAATGTTTTTAATCGGGGTTTCTGAGGTCAGCGTGCTTTGAAATCAAGAAATGGAAACGTACTGTTATTTGGCAGAAATATCAAAACAAAAATTCTCCATTTGATCTATAAAGAAATTGTAGAAGTGAAAGCTCACTTGTGTGAACTTCAACCAGTCAAGTTTGAATGAAAGCAAACTGTTGCAGCACCTCTCAAAAGACTTAAGTGTGCTTGATAATCAACAGATTTATAAGCATGTTCTCACTCACAGACTGCCATTAGCTCCCTGGTTGAGTCACTGTTATTTGTTTCAAGTGGGCTCTTCGCCCTCAGTTGAACTTTTAATAATAATCCTTCCATCACTTCCCTACCTCAGGTCCCACCCGCTATTTGCAGCGCTGACCTTTAAAGCAGGAAGTTACTGTTAACACAGCTCCAGCAGCTGCGACGACAACCTGCTTTACAGCATTTTTCTCATCAAGTGCACATTTTCCTCCCTGACTTGCTGCACCTCTGCTCCACCTCGCACATGCTCGAGTTCAGATAATGGGGTCTGGCACTTAAAATTCTGACTTCAGTCGGCAGCGACGGCATCAAGTTAAAGACTGCGCCAGCCTCGCCGTTCGATGACAACTGCATATTACAAAATTCATTTTCATTCTGCATGATTTTCATTAACTGCGAACAGCGAAGGGAGAGTATTACATAAACCTCTGATGTAATTTTCTGAGCATGACTCAAAGCACTGGGGAACCCCACGCAGAAGACACATCTCAAAGCTGGTTTCTTTAAGAAAAGACAACATTGCATACATTTATTAGGGATGGACGCCAATTCCAATACATGCAAATCACCACTGTCCTTTAAATGTAGTGTTGACATTATTGCAAACACTTGTCTCCCTGCTGTTTTGTGTATTATATTTTTATTATCTTAGGATAAAAAAAAACATTAACAATTACATGGGATGCCTTGTTCTGCATAATTTAACGTATACACAGTGGGAACAGGAATGGCAATGCTTTAGACATCATCACAGCCTCTTCATAACCCCACCCACCCCCAACCCACTGCCCGCATGCAGTTTGCACTGCACAAAGGCCAAAAGTCACGTGAGACAGCCTGCAAAGAGCACAAGAAGCATTCACAGTAAAGGAGGATAGGAAGGAGGATCGGATGGAGGGGAGGGAGAGTAAAAGATGAGAGGAGAGGGGGGCGGGGAGGGGGAGGTGGGGAGGAGGGGGGAGTGAAACAAAGTGACTGCAGCACTGGCCTTGGTTTAGACAGGAGAAGGAGCAGCATAGTCCTAGTAAATCATTCTAACTTCTCCCACACTTCAACTCCCGTCTCCTGATTGTGGTACTCTTTCCATTGTCTTTGACACAAAAAAAAGTTTGTTTATATATGCATGTATATATGTATATACATATACGTATGTATATATATATAAACACATTTTTATAGCTACAGCACCTTTTCCCATGGGGCAACAGTGTCAATACCTCGCACATGGTACATGGCCGTGCCAAAGAAAAAAAGAAAAATAAAAAAAACAATATATTGGTCAGGATATTTATCTTTTTTTCCCTAAAATTGGCATTTGACATGATGATATTCTATTGCCGTCTGGGGGGAGGGAAGGGACAAAGGTTCTTCTTTTAGTTTATATTCAAGTTTTCTCCTTTTTTTTCTGGTGTATAATTTCTTCTTTTCCTGTTTAAAAAGAGTTCACACTTTTGTGATTTGCGTGTGCTGCTCTTCATCAAAAGGTTCATTTTCCGGATCAGAGTCAGTGGTGTCAGAGTATCGATAATGGTCTGGCTCATTGTCGCTAACGTCCGGGGTGACGGATGTCGAAGTGCTTGCCTCAGAATTCGAAGGCTCCTCCACGGCTTTCGTAAAATACAACTTCACCTGGATTGGGAAATTAAAGACAACTGACTTCAGCCCATACAAGTAAAATAATCATAAACTCGTCTTATCATTTCTCTTTCCATTATTTCTCTAAATCCTGCCAGCTCATGTCACTGCTTACCTTGAAGTTTGGCGAGAAGTAGCGGTTAGCTTTGTCTTTGTTGGCCTTGTCCAAGTCGTTCTTAGTGAGCGTCAGGATGAGGTAGTCCCTGTCGCTATCCCTGCAGCTGTCCCTGCTCTCGGCACGCTGCGTCTGCATCTGTAGCTGTGGCTGTGGCTGCGGCTGCCCCTGGCCCGGTCCCCCCTGCTGGCTCTCCGCATTGTTCACCGCCCCGTTCTCCATCTTGTCCGAGCTCTCCTCTGGTCCAGGGATGAAGAAGGTGTTCACCCAGAAGTGAAACATTTTGTCCTGGAGGGCAGAGATGATGAGAGGGGAGATGAGGAATGTTCTAAGTTTTTTGATTAAATTTGGTTAAGGGCTCATATTTCCCTTATTGTTTCTTATAATTGTTTCCTTATTTCCCAACAATGCATTATTTTGTCTCTTAGTACTTAAGATTAATTTCCCTGCCATGTCTGTGTTTCTAGTGAAGATGTTGAACTTTAAAAACTGCTCATAAATACAGTTTCATTTCCATCTGGGGCATTTCCAGCCGAAGCATGGTAACTGCTCGCTCATGGTACTGAAGGAACACGTCAACCTGTCCTACAGTGTGGCTCAGTGATGTGGTTTTAAAATTTATGGACAACAAAAGAGGCCTTTGGTAACAGTAAATACACACAACTTTACAACAAAAAACTGTGAGAAAATGCTTATTGTTCTCCGACACAGCAGATGTCATGGCGATCAACAGAGGAAATGAGCTCTTAATGACTGACAGATTCTTTGTGCCAGTGACAAGGACCGAGCAAATTAAAGCCACACAAACACAAGTAACACAACTAACCTTCTTCATCATCTTATTCTGTTTATGGAAGAACTCCACTTTGATATCTCCACAAACTGGCAGCGGCTGGGGGAATTCGAAAAACATGTGCTTGTCCTCGCGCCGCGTATGGGCCGGGTGCGACGTGTGAATCTTCACTTTCAGCTGGTACACCACAAACTGGGGATCTGCAAACAAAAAAAAGGTTGATGGTTGCATGGGGAAGGGAGGAGGGGGAGCAAGATTATGAGATTTGTGAGGAGAAGAGAGAAAATACAAGAAGAACAGGAGGAGGAGGAGTGACAGAGGAGCAGGGAGTGATTCAGGAGAGCAAGACAGGATACTAGTGTTATTACATGAGTTTGACAAAAGATTCAGCACAGCACACCACCACCTCCCTCCACCCGGTTAAATATGTTCAAAAAAAAAAAAAAAAAAAAAAGTGACAACATTATATTAAAATTAAGGAGGAGAAAGGGAAAAGTTTCAGAACACAAAATGTAACACAAAGAGACCCAGAACCAGAGACACAGGACCCTATTCTGACAGTCACAGTTTGGTCTTGGACCAGAGAAGGATTTTAACCCTTCCTCCTTCCTGTCAGGGTGGGGGTGGTGTTGGAGATGACTTCATATGCCCGTAAGCTAGTCCTATCCCGCTAAGCAACATGTCTACCTCAGACTGCTCCTGCCTGGTGGATCTCTGGGGCCATATAAAAGCAAATGAGTGAAATGATAATAATGGATGAAAGGCTCATTTACCCCAATGCCAATTCCCTTTCTTGAAGCCCTGAGGGGTCGGCTCGCTCCTGTTTTTAACGGTACTGTCCCCTTAGAGAGAAAGAAGGAGATTATCACAAACAGAGGCCTGGCTGGCCTGTCAGGGGCTTGACAGCATAGCAGGCACAAACACAAGAGCTCTACACAAATATTTACAGATATTTGCATCTACATAGCTTTTCTCAAAAACAACATACAGTACGTGGCTTTAGAGTGGAGGTGTGCACCTTATACATTTGACATGGGACCTGGTGTGTTGTGAGATACACAAATGGGAAGGAAGAAAAGGGGAACTTGAGATTGCTGAAAATCTCAAACAACCACAAAAACACTGGATTCAACAAAAAGAAGTTAGCAAACTAGCTTCTCCTCTTTTATTGCTGCAGTGAGCTAAAACCTGAGGCTAAAAAAAGGGCGATGCGTGTGTACATGTATTAAGACGTCAAACTCAGAATAGGGCCTTTTTTTCCTTTTTTTTTAAGGGAGAGTTAGGAGGAAAGAGAAGGATCGATACAGTCAGAGCTGTTCAGTACAGTCAGGTGTTAGGGTGAAAAAGCCACAGAAACGAGGGAAGAGGAGGCGTTTTTTTTTTTTTCTTTTTTCTGACCGACAGTTAAAAATGGACAAAATTCAGATACAAAAAAAATTCAGATACAAAAAAAAACATTGTGTGACTCAGACACATTTGACCAGGAAAAAAAAAACTGGTTTGTTTGACTTCTTTGCCTCCTAAGGCCGTGAGAGAGCACTATTAAAAAAGCTTTTCTACTAGTACACAGCACTAACATGCTGTGAAAATATGGACATGGACAGTGAAAATATGTTTTTGCTGAAAGGCTAAAGGTGAAAAAATGTCTTATCTGCTTAGAGCTGTTAACGAGTGTCTCACAGACATGTCAGTAGTATTTTAGAGGATGTGGAAAGTTTAGTCGGTATTGATGTTGATAAAGTTTTGGTTTCAAATAAAGCAAGTTTCTGGGTCTGACTACTTTGTGTCTGTGTCACTCTGCCACCGAATACACACCATTTTACTACAGAGCTATACCACTCAAGCATCGAGCAAACATGCAGTAACGCATAGATTTGAGCTACAGAAACAAACACTCAAGTGCTACTGTATGCTAAATAAAATCACTGACTAACAAATATAATTCCTCTGCTGACTTTCAATTACTTCCTGCTAATGTGTAAATAAAGCACATGCACATGTGGCTTCTACTGAACAGTCCAGTGTGAGTGCACAGCTTACTTCCCTTGTGCAGAGCTTTGAGTTCTACACTCTGATTATATTGTGCATGCATAATTCCTCTCACTACTTCTGAGGAAGTTATAAAAAAAAAAAATTTAAACAATGGCTAAAATATCTACTTGCTAAGTATCTTCTTGTTAAACTTTGCAAGAGTGTTCTAGGATCCTAAAAATCTTAAAATGCTACCAATCTCTGTTTTCCATCGCTTTTCTTCAGATGTGGACACCAAAGAAAAAACATCCTATGACCCTAATAACACTTGAAAATTCCATTATGGCAAACAGAGGGGATCTGATTTTGGCAGAGAATAACTTGGCCTTGTTTTAAGCAGCAACAAGAGGACTTAATCAATAAGAAGCTGCTCTTTTTAGTCAAAAGGTCCAAAAATAGTGCGGCAACTTCAGCCATACTTGATTTGGCTTTAAACCACCGGCAGAGGACGAGTCAACTCTACCATCGGTGACCTGCTCTGTTCTGCGGAGCTAAACTGTAGCGTGGGTGAGCCCTACAGTGCACAACACATCCAAGGCTCTCATTCCGTTTGAACAGCGGCATGCATGCCTACACCCTGGTTTGGAGTTAAAGTTGAACATGAGTGTGACTCACTGCAGGTGCCCCCACTGAACATAGGGAGAGTCTCGAACACCATTTTGTGGAAGAGGAGCGCCACCGGCTTGTACTCTAGCTGGTTCTTCAGTAGGTAGCTGTAGTAGTAGACGTAGCGGCGCTGGCTCGGGATCGTTACTCCCTGCAACAACATTGATGATGTTTAGAGATCTTGCAATGATGTTCTGTTTTCTGTGCATGTTAAAGAGTTTGCAACTCAGACTGAAACTGAAAATTCATCGGCAGCTATTCTGATAATGAGACATACGGATGAGTCACGTTCCTCTGTTCCACATCACTGCAACCCGAATATCTTTGGATTTTGGGCCAACAGTGTAACAGACATTTTTCACAATTTTCTGACACTAAACAGACAAAACAATTAGTCAAGAAAATAATCAGCGGACTAACTGTTAGTGAAAAGAATCTGCCTGCAACCCTGTTTTCAACAGTTGATCTGAACTGATAAAGAGCTATTGTGTTGAGACATTTGGTCTCCAATGAACATCTCACCTTCTTGTCCCTTGTCCTGACTTCACCGTAAAAGTCAAGCGCTTCTTGGGCCTCCAGGAATTTTCCGCGATGGAGGAGATAGGCGCAGATCATGACTCCGGTGCGGCCCTTCCCGGCCTTACAGTGGATGGCTGCCACGTGATTGTCATCCTCACTGAGCCACTGGTCCAGGTCTTCACAAAACGGCTTAATTAGCTCCAGCTGAGGAGGGTTGTGGTCTTCGAAGGGGTACTGTGCAACTGATGCGTGACGGGATGCAGGCCCACGCAAAGATGTAATGGAAGAGGGAGGGATTGTGGACAGGAACACAGCGGCAGACAGGTCAGAGACGAGACGAGACAAGGAGGAAGACATAGTGGACAATTTGTGAGATTTTCATGATACTGTGTGTCACCAGGCTTTTAGGTGGTTTTTTGTTTTTTTGTTTTTTTTAAGACGGAAGCATATACAAAACATAAAGCAGCCTACCTCTGCAGTTAAATTTGGCAGCATCGTAGTGTCTTTCCGCGCAGCTGAAACGGGAAAAAGAAAATCCAGTTAGCGATCAAACAGAGGAAGTTGGTGAGTAAACAAAGAGCAGTTCGGGTACTAACGAAGTGGCACACTTACAGGTTGTAGATTTTGTAATGGTTTTTATGCTTTGAGTCCAAAAACCTGTTTGCGGGAGGAAACATCACCAGACAAAGAATAGATTTATTAGATCAATAAACGAGACCTACAGCCATTTATTCAACAATAAAACACCTTTCTCTTCTGCTTTTCTATGATCACATAGCAGAAGAAGATGCAACACAACTCACCGTACTACATCGTCTATATTGTTTCTGTACACGCCTTCGAGTCTCTCTGCTGGAAAGCCCATAGCAATGATGTTTGGGTAGATATCTGTTGAGGCAGGGGTCAAGGAAATGTACATTGTGCATTGTGTGTGCATGCAAAGTATGTGGAAATCAAGCCTTTACAGAAGATGCCATTACTGAAGCACCAAGCACCACATCTTGAATAGCAAATTCTTACAGGTAATAATGAAAAAAAAAGAAAAAAAGAAAAGCATTTAATTTTAGTCTTTCACTGCTGAAAGCAAAGGCAGGCTCACTTATTCTCAGAGTTAGAGCTCAATTTCAAGAATGCAGAGATGCGCAGCAGAGTATGTCAAGGTTGCAACCAATATAAATGTGAGGTTGTCGTAGTTATGGATAGAGAGGGGGTGTGCTGGTCAGCGTGTGTGTGTTGTGTGTGACAGATGGCCTTGACAGTGAGAAGCAGGCAAGAGAGGACGGGACTAACAGCGCTCCTGCTTGAGCCAGGCCCACATGTGGGTGCATGAGGAGAGTCTCCGCTCCCTGACCTGCATGTATTTTTAGAACCCAAAGTTATATTGGGATGATCGCAAATGTTCGGCTTATCTCTCTTTCGAGCGCGGCCAGACCAATTTGAATATCTAGGAGATCGAATGCAGGCAACATGGAAAAAAAAAAAAAAAAAAATCCTTTGTGTCATGACTTGCGAGTTGCAGGTGCAGCAGAAGGTAGTTGCTGTGTCTCTGTAACATTCAGCGATAGAAAAGACACAAATGGAACCACACACACCCTAGATTCCATCATGAGTTTAACTTCTGGCTGCACCACCTTGCTGGTGCTACACCTTGTCAGCATTTACAGCTGCCTTACATCGTTGAACGTGGCTCCGCAATTTAGAGCAGAACAGTGAAGGAAAGTGTCGAGGCCAATTATATGGTGACATACATTCAATCTTAAAGGCACATATCAGTGTCAAACTGCAGAGAAAAGAATAATTGAGCTGACATGCATGTCTTTGAGGCTTGGCTATAACGCCTACCTGTAACTGAAGTCTGCTTGTCAACATAAGCTGCGGGATTTCACACTTTAACCACTGACTAAAGGGCAACCTTTTCTTACACTTCCTGTGCCACGGTGTCAAAAATAGAAAAGTTGAATATTTTCAAATTAGATGTGTCTGGTTCATTTTGCACAGACTTTATTTTTTGAGAGTCAAATCACTTTTTAACTGGTCAGAAAAATTTCACACACGCATCTGACAAATCTGGTGAGAAAATGCGGCTGGCTGTACCCAGTCTTCAACCCTGCTGGTGTGCACACACGCAAGTACATGCACATGCAAAAACTCACAAGAACAAGCCTTTTTCATGGTACACACACGGTTCACTGTTCAATCAGTAGACCTGCTGGTAGGGAAAAATACTGGACTCCAGAACAAGACGCCGATGTCAACTGTTACACCACTGACATAAAGACAAAGATTAATGCAATTTCAAGCATTTTTGGATGGCGATCTTCTAGAGACCCCAGTTAAAGGAATTCAGTAAGTGCCTTAATGCAGCTTCGCGCAGCTTCATGCAGCCGCGGTATGCTCAACACAAATTTTGATGCATGAATCCAACAAGCCCAATTGCAAACCTATGACATTATTTGCATACTGCAAAGCAGCTTTCTCTGTAGCTCACAACACAGTAGCCTATCTGTCCATACTGTGCCATAATTCCTTCCATTAATGCCTCAAAAACCTAATTAGAAGCAAAATACAGGTTTTCTATGCTATTTAATGGGCTACTCTAACCCTTGGATCTACTGGCAAAGTGATCCCAGTCAGTCTATTCTAAGTGTTTTTAAAAAGCTCCAGAGCTCCCAGGAGAGCCTCAGCCCAGGGCATGGGGGGCTTGGTCTCTGCAGCTGGGAGGAAACGCACATGCGGGACCCCCGACGGAAGCTCCAAGTAGGAAGAAAAAAAAAAGAAAAATGTAGCTGTTTCAGGCACGCCTTTTCTTTAAAGCCAGCCCTGCCTCGGCTCTATGCATACGCCAAATCCACAACTGAGAACAAGAGAGAGGGGGGAAAAGGGAGAGTGGGAACCGGCGAATGCTGAGCGAGGAGGGGGTGGGGAGGACAGGAAAGGAGGAGAGCAGAGGAAAGGGGGCAAGCAGAGGGAGGGAGAATTAGAGTGGGAGTAGTAAAGAAAAAGAGCAAAGGAGAGGTGGTGGGTTGAGAGGGTAAGAGAGGAAGAGAGCACTGAGACAGCAACGCTGATACAAGATCACTGGCAACTCTATTTTAAGGGCAATTCCCAGAACTGTGATACTGCATTACATAACGGCAGAGAGCCCATATTGTTTTTAGACACCATGCCAAAAATGATAAAAGGGGTAGGTCAAAAGGGCCCACATCTGAACAAGAGGAGACTTCAAGCCAAAGAAAGATGCCACTTTTGAGTGGCGTGCCCCCTTCACACCTGCACAAAGCTGAACACCGCAGAGTCCTGCCACTTAAAGACATGACACAAGCTTTACCACATTATAACACCAGGTGGAAAACATCTGAGCAAATGCTGTGATACAAACATTTCAGTATCTTCAGTGACACATACATCACAGGTGACAGCTCTGCCTGAGTTCGAGTCAATATGCTTCTATCTCTAGTGACACCACTGAATCAAGGTAACCCACTCAGCATTACATTTCCATTCTTCGAAAAAAGAAAAGAAAAGAAAAAAAAAACAAAAAAAACAAAACGCTACTCAGCAGAGTTATCATCGATGCCACAATACTGACAATAACCAGAGCAAACTCAGTCCATAAATACATAGGCCTGTTTCATTTTCACATGCTGTTCAGAAGCAGACCGGGTTGCCTGCAACTTAGAATCGTGTTCATTATGGATTAATCTGCCTTGATTTCCTTGATTAATTGATTAATCACTTGGTAATAAGCAAGTCTAGCACACTTTTTCAGAGCCAAAGAGGACATCAACTTTGTCCGACCAACAGTCCAAATTGCAAAGATATTAAATTTACTCTCAGAGAAGACTAAGAAGAACAGCAACTTTTCAGATCTGAGGAGCCGGAAGCAGCGAATGATTGCATTTAAAAAAAAAACAAAAAAAAAAAAAAACACACATACAAAAAAAAAACTGTAACAGAAACATAACAAACAATCGACTGTCAAAATTGTTGCAGATTTATCTTGTGCTAGTCAATTAATCCATAACTCGATTCAGCTCTAAAACTAGAAATGTTAAACTCAAAAGGCTGAAAAGGCAGTTTGACATTCTGATACAAAGTCAAGTGCACAAACACCGCAACCGTGACCCACTCTCAGCCCTGTAACACAGCAGAGTTTGTATTTAGTTGCCCATGGTCAACCACATCAGCTGCTCATCTAGTTTATCCCCAGTCAAATAAGTAAAAGTACCAACTTTAGTACCAGTGATAAGCACCTGGGAACCAGGTCAACTATTGTCAGTGGTAATGGATGAGAAATGGGTCCGACAAAGGGGCCTGAAATAGCAATACTCAAAACTGCAAATTATCTCATAATCTCCATAAAGCGAAAGGAAAATCTTAACTTGATTTTTCAAAGATTTGCTGGAAATCCATCAATGAATACTCACCCAATGTAGACACAAGTGAGGTGATGCATGGTGAGAGTCATCATGAACAAGAGACCTACCACATGATGGAGTTACATACTCTACTCTCTATACATGCACTATGTCGATGAGTAAACATTAAGACATTTCAAGATAAATACCAGACAAGATCTACCTGCCTTCAACTACTGATTTAAAAAAAAAAAAAAAAAACAGGTTTTACACCACCAACAATTTCACAAGTTCTAGCTAGGTCCACGACTGGGTTAAATGTTAATGCCCTATTTTATTATATTTGGACACACATTACTGTCCAGTTGAACGGGGGTTTTCCAGCTATAATATGACTGTGACATTTAAGCGTGCTGGTTTGACAGATCCACCATCTTTCAAACATGCTGGGTGACAGCAGAGATGCGCTGTCTAACCACCTAGCCAGCGAGCTAAGTAGCAGCTAGCTCCCTCACATCCCTGCTTCCACTTCTATTCATCAATGCAACTATTAGACAGAACTAATCAGTGTCCAGGGTGCTGTGAAAATGAAGAACACAAGGAAGGATACATGTTAAGTCCAGGTCGAACCCATCCTCTTGATATCTCCTTTTGTTCCGGCTGACAATTTCTTTTATAATCGCAGCCATTGTAGCAGGTGACAGGAGTCTATAAGGGGTAAACGATGAAAACAGGTTTTTCTAGTATTGGCTGTCTGGTCGTGTTTGTCGCAGTCAGTGGGTCTGCTCTCTGAATTTTGCAGGTCCTCGCAGAGACGTGCTAGCCCGCAGAGCTAGCAGTGGTTGTGGGTCGGATTAGACAGGCTTCCTCTGGATCATAAAGACGGGCCCCGCTCTCCTCCTCCGTGCAGGCCCGACTTTCCCAATCCTGCAATTCGTCTTGCAAACACCCCCGAATTAAATACATGCAGTTGTCCTCAGATAAACCGCTGAATGCCAGACACGGTCCAAGTCGATGGCTCAGTCGCAGCAGCCGCCGCGATTGACAGCGAGATGGAGGACTCACCGGTTCCCGAAACCCGTATCCAGACGGAGCTAGCTCGCTAGCTAAGCAGCTAGCTAGCACAGCTAGCTAGCAACAATAGCTAATGCTGCCTCCTTCTTCGATCCAATAGCCTCCTAACGATTCAACATTGTCCTCGACTGATTGCCAAGAACACATCTGAAAAAAGTGACAGGCTCCACCTTATATGTATATAGAGTATACAAAGCTCAGGAATCAGCAGAGATTGGTTTGACAGCTCGGTCCCGGGGAATCATCTTCTTTTCTTGCTCCTCTCGCTCCAGCTGAACTCTCAGGCTCCCATCATGGCCTCCACCGAGGGAAAAAAAAGAAGGTAGAGCAGGCTGGGATTTTAGAACAAATATCCCTCCGCCCTCACCACATAGTTCTACAGCTGATTTAAAACTAGCAAATGCAGTATCGACTCATAGTGTTTCAACAATTAACATTAGATGCAGATTAACACCTTTGTATATATATAATCGATTTAACCCTAAAAAGCGCAAACAGTTGAGTTATTTCGTGCTTCTGGCGGAAGGATAACGTGAGTCCGCTCGCGACGCTCCCTTCTGTCAAAGTGATCACGTGTGGCTGTAATTAGGGAAGTTTCCAACATAATGTCACTTTTCGCGGTTTAAACTGTCATTTCAGGCTGTTGCAAGTATATCATTGTAACATATCAATCCATAACACGTCTGCTGTGTTTACACTGAAAAAAAAAAAATATATATATATATATAATATTATTCAACGTACGAGCCAAACCTAAAGTCAATCCTAAATTATACCAACGCTGTTAATTGCATGGACAGTGTTATTGTTTTCACCGACGCAGACTAGGAGTGCAAAGACATTAAAATTAAAGACACACCTATATACACCTAAATAATAACAACAACAATTAAAAATAATAATTTACAAAAACACACTCAAAAACCTAAAATGTTGATTATGTACGTACGTAATTTCCCCACTGTGGGACTGATAAAGGCGTATCTTATCTTATCTTATCTTATCTTATCTTATGAGAAGGATGCACCCAAGATATTTATCTTAAGTAACGTATAGGGCAGGGTTTTTACAGGGTTTTAATTAAAGCTGACATTTTTTTTCAGTCATTTGATCAACAGAAAATTTACTTGGCATGCACCTTAGCCATCAATTTCTAGTTCAAGTTTTTCTTGCCAACTGACTACATCTGCTCAAGTGTACAAATTTGCTGGTTTTCTTTTTCCTTTATGTTAGTGAAGTGAGCAATGTGAAGATGTCACATTGAACTCTAGGAAATTGTGCGGGGAATGTTTCCCTGTTTCCGACAAGTTAAAGACAAATCAGTGATTAATCAGATAAGCGATTAGCTGAGAAACAAAATGGCAGATCAATCAAAAAATAAAAAAAATCATTAGGTCTAGCTCTAGCTTAGATGTAGTGCCACCACACCAAAAGTCAGTGACACCTTTCAGAAAATGGATCTGGAGGCCCATTATTATTATGGCCAAACAGCACCAACTGCAGATTGAGATGAGCCTCACATCCATGATCTTCACACCTGTAATGCAAAATAGCTGAAGAAGGGCACAATCCCTCTTAACGAACTGCTTATAAAAATCAGCCTACATCGGGAGCCAGAGAAGCCCAAATCAACCCACGTCCATGCAACATGACAGCTGTGCAAACCATTCCAGATAAAATCACTGATAACTACTTGACATTTTTATATTTAAATAAGGAGATGTGACTTGTGTGCATCTGTAGGTAGTACATCACATTTTGGGGTGTTAAAATAAGGTTAGCCTCTATTCAAGAATATTAGGCCTGTAGGACACAAGAGATTTACACCTGTAGACATCCTGATCATTTCTTGGTGACGTGACATGTTGGACGTACAGTAGTTGGAGATTTTATAAAGCACTGAGGGTGCAGTTCAGCAGATTTAAATGGGGTTATCTGGAACATCGCAGATTAAATGATCTGATCCCATGTAAGGCTAATTAGGAATTTACTTCTTACAGGGGAGACTGGTTCTCCTCATAGAAGAACACTCATCTCATAGCAATGTAAGCCCGTACAGCTTAATGACTGGCAAAATTAATCAGTCTTCCAAGTTCATTCAACCATCTCTTAAGTGTAATTTGAAAGCGCCTCAGGATCTCCTTAATCTGTTATAAAAGATCTAGCTGGCAAAGCCAGTCCTGAGCCAAACACCATGTTTTTCAATGCAAACAAATATGCACAAGATTTTAGGCCATTTTAAGAACATCACCACTGTTGTCTCCATTTAACTTAAAGTCTGACTGTTTTTGAACAGAAACATAGAACTATCTTCAGTTCTGGTCTCAGTGAGCGAAGTTATCATGATGATTCTAGCTATCGTGCCTACGTCCTGTCAGAGAAACAAAGTGACTGTGCCTTTTTATGTGCACTCAGTAGTTTCTCATGCAGTTATTTACCTTTACCAGTTCCCACCAGCAGATGGCAGCATTGCACTTTCGGCTTTGCAACCCCAGGGCGTCTCATTTCTCTGTCGACTTCAACCTTTAACCTGAAATGGATAAGTACTCACCTTGTACAGACAGACGTAAGTTATGTTGCACAACCAGTGGCACACAGACAACATCAGAACAGAGATATCACAGACAAGAAAACACTGAAACACATTGCATGAAAGGATATCCGGTTTAGATTATAGTATACAATATCCCAGTATTAGGCAGTTACCAATGATTCATTATAACAAATCATTTCCTTTATTACTGCATTTCATATACTCATTTTCCTAAAACTGCAGGTTTTTATTACATGAATGCACATGCCCACTTTATAACATCGCACAAATCTCACATTTCAGGCAAACAGCAAGAAATTCTTTTGTAATGTTGGCATTTGAGAGAAAGGCACTTTCACATTATAGAAAAATCTATGTTGTATTTCACAATAATACAGACCATTAACACGATGAATTAATTAACATTCATACATGTAAAACAAACAGGCACTGTTTGTGTAGTAATAAAACTGCATGTGACTTTCACTGAGGTCATGTAAGTATCTTGGTAGACAGTGATGTAACTGCCATAAAGTGAAATCTACAAGTTTTTTTTGTCATGCATCCTTCAAATATATGTAAATATCAAAAGTGATTTCCCTGTCTTGGGATATACTCCTAAACTTAAAAAATAAAACTAAAAAAAGAATCTCAAGTTACCTTTAATTTATTAAAATAGACAGCTTAAGTTAATATGCATATAAACATACACTGGATTTATAAATCAAATAGTTTTATAGGAATGTGATGCTTTAACTGTTTAAGACAAGTCATTTTGATTTGGTGAAGAGAAAACACCCAAACCTGCCAGAATTACTCATCGTTCATAGCAATCTAAATTCATCACTCTAAACAAGCATTTTTTATGTATGAGATAAAAGACGCATCTATCTAAAACACTCCTGGAGGGATGGATGTAATGTATATTTAACCCTCTTTAAGAACTAACTGCATGGTTTTACAGTATACTGCTGACTGGTGATCTGAGCGTTGTGTCGATTACTCGACCTTTTGAAGTGAGGTGTAGTATTCGACCAAAACCTTCCAGGCCTTGGGGGCCATGAAACCATCAGGAGGGTTTTCTCCGCTCCGAGCCAAGTTCCTCATCTTGGTTCCAGAGATGAACTCAAACTCAGCATGTCTAAGAGACGGGACAGTATAGGGAGAGGTGATTAGAGGTGATTAGAAGTGTTGTGGAATCTTCCAATAGGACAACATTTACAAATTATACAGTCTGATGAGGCCACGATTACACCTGCACAGAAATACCAAAAGGTGGATAAAAACACACTGAATCCGCAAGGCTGAGATTCATAAATTAAACTGTGAGAATTATGAGAGCTGTCTTTTTTTTTTTATTATTCTACTATCTGTTTTCAGTGTCAACAGCTTAGGATGTGGGGTCATAGATGATTCACATTTTCATTAAATCCGTGTTTTGGTTTAAAAGATTTGGGCCTACAAATGTGTGTAGGAGGATGTTATGTAACGCTGTATCAGAATTTCACAGCAAGTCTAAAAAAATGTGGTGACACATTCTAATTTAAGAGAATCACACCTAAAGTGGCAGCAGCACTTATGATCTACTGCACTTTGTCCTTTTTACTTGCTTCAGTTTTTGCCTACTTGCACTGAGAGAGGACAATAATCACAATACATTTAAACCTCCGCATTAAAAATCCGCAAATCTTTCTTCACTCACCTCTCTGTGTCGTAAAAGTCCATAGCCTTCTTAGTCTTGTTGTAGGCAGCTACTCTGAAGGGAATGATCTCCACAGAGGTGAGGCCTGGCGCCATGGTGAGGACCTTGCCTCCATGGGTGGGGTCATATAGGTCCTGTTTAGTCTCTGGGTGAGACAAGCCTGCAGGATCCCGGCCAACAATGTAAAAGTTTGCTCCCGTGATCATTCTGGCTCTACAGTGCCACTGCACCTGTTGACAAATTGGAAGACATGCGGGTTAATATTCAATTGCACATAAATATAATGGGTAAACTGCTGAACAGCTAACTTATAACTCTGACTTTACAATAAGCTACTGCAACACTGTGAAGATTCTCAGTCATCTCGGTCAGAAGCCTTTTTGAAGTAACTAAGTCCAGTTGCCCTCGATTAAACCTTTCTTGGACAACTGTAGCAGTGCTCCTCACCTCTGTTGGTCCAGCATACATCATAGGTGAGGGGAAGATGGCAACAATAGTGCTGGCTGGGTCCAGGATGCCCTCCTCCAAGACAGCAGCATGCTGCTTCATCCGCCAGTCCAGAGGCACGTCATCATCTTTGGTCCAGCCTCCGAGCGGGTGCAGTAGGAGCACTGGATTCTTGTAGCCTCGCTCCAGCAAACGGCGCTTGGTGTCCTGCATAAGCAGGGCGTGACCGTTGTGGACAGGGTTACGCAGTTGGAATGCAAATACAGCATCTAAGAGGACAACATGGAGGAGCACAAAATGAAGTTCACATAACAAGAGTATTTGTTGTACTAGCAGCATTATTACAGTATTTGAGCTGTTGAACTTCATGACTTGTGCAGTCCACAATATGTGAAGGATACGGTGGATTTTAAGAGCTGTCACAGCAAACATGCTCATCATGCCTTGGATTTTGTTTCATAAATTTGTCATCAAAATTGCTTGTGGTTGGTGGTGAAGGACAAGTCTGTTGATATTCTAGATTGTCGTACTGTCAGAAAATCCTATGATAAGACAAAAACCAACAATGAAACGATCTTGCTAACAAGTATTATCTGTGTAGGCAAAACTCGACATAACTTATTTCTGTGTGCCATTGAGCTCCAGTGTGTCCAAAAACTACTAAAAATTTATCGGTGTTGCACAATGTTGCACTGGGTGGCATCATTACCACAAACATGAGCATTATTTTGTGTCAGTCTCACATATCCTGTCCTAAATACCCATGGTTATAGCAAATCTACAGCAGAAAATAGTCCCCAACAAATGCACTACTTTCTTGTTTAAGTAATGTTTGCTACAAACTATGGTGCTGGCTGTTGTAGGTAATCAGTTAACCTGTTTTACCAATGAAAATATATAGTTTTGAACCTTTTCAAAAAGGTTTGGTTCCTTTGTAGAAACAAGGGCACTTGAGGCCACAGACCTGTGGGAAGTTGGAAAGTATACAGAGATGGACATTGTTGGTTTTGGACTTTTCATAGGGTTTGTTAACAATAAGAAAACATAGAATATTGTCAGCATAATCTGCTGATGCACATGCTTGCACCAGTACCAAAACTCGGGATAGGACCACAGAGCAGCAAAGAATAATAAAAAAAACAAAATACATACTGCATTGTACATACTGCAAATACATACTGCACAGCATTCATATCAAAGTGAACAAGTGAGTGAGAATAATAAATAAAAGGTGATCGCATTTCATTGTTCTTTACTTTTCAGAAAGATACTGTTCTGTATGTCTCCACTGATCACCCAGAACAAATCACAAACACCGCCATGCAGCTTTGAATTTACCATTTTATTTTTTCAACTGGTCCTTTGTCAAGGTCTTCTGAAAGACAAAGGGTGCACTGCTAAATACATTGTTTATTTACTTTCTGCTTCGCTGCCATGGATATTTTATTTACAGAATGTCATCAATCAAAAGTGTCACATTGGTAACTACGCACAACAAATCGTACAGCACTTTGTGTTTCCTAATTGTTACTGTAGTGTTGTGAGTAATTTAGATTTTCTAACCTGCTTTTATGTCTTTGAACCTCTGCCTCAGCTCCTGTGGAGTCAGGCGGTACTGGTCAAGTCCATCGTTCCATTTGATTCGCTCCAGCACCTCAAGGTCACCTCCCACCAGCCAATCACCTCCCTCCATAACCATCTGCACAAGGTGATAAACAGAGAATACCAGTTATTTTTCCACTGATTCAAACATTTACTTGTAACTGCAATTAGGATTAAACTTCATTGCCCATGAACTGGCTTTAATAATGTAATATTTTTAAGTTCAGTGTTGACACGTCTTGCTGCTGGCAGTGCAATCATGTGGCAGACACTGAAATGAAAACTGTGTGTGTTGAAGACATCTGGTGAATGCCTTCTTACCTTAATGTACGGGTGCTGTGGACAAGTGGTGCCCCACTGTCTGGCACAGCGTTCCTCCTTGCGGTTTACGTAGAACTCTGGGTTCCTGAGAACAGCCACTCGTAAACCCTGGTACTCCAGAGCTACAGCTGCGCAGCCGTCCAGCTCCTGCTTGGTGTCAGTGCTAATGGGCAGGACAATGGGAACAGACAAGTTGATGGCCCCACCTAAGACACAAGAGGATGCAGTGAGCTCAACCACTGAACTGGGGCAAATGACAGCAATGGTTGGTTTTTGTCTTCGTAACGTCAACATCAACTGCAGGAAGTCTTTATTATTAAATGTGGTCTGTTTGTTTGTCATGGACCTTTTCAATGGAATGTCATGAAAATTAATGAATCATTCATACTTTCATTTATTTCTATATATTTTTGTCTAATTTCAGAATAAACTGGATAATGATTTAAAAAATTATGTCTACAATACGTGACTTTGGTTTCTATACTGAAAGGGAGCCTGGGCTGATGCTGCCTTGTAAGCCACGGTGGTGTAGACATAAATGTCCTTTATAAGAGTAAATGTGTCTGTGCAGTTGTCTCTTACCATCCAGCAGGTTGCCAAAATGTAAGACCTGGAGGAACTCTCTCTCTCTCATGAAGCCCTTCAGAGGACTAGCCCAGCCCTCTGCCAAAACCTGCACCCACTGTAAATCCAACTGTGGACAAATAATAATTATTCATTATCAACAATCTGAAAAGAAGATGATACTGACTATATTTAACATATATTTCCACTTGAGGTCGAGCCGTGAATTTAACTGCATTAATGCTATTCAGTGAATTGTAAATGTTGACACAATAATCAACAAGTCTGTAATCATACTGTGAATGAAAGAATCAGTGAACTGTAGGAGTAAGAATGCTGGACAGTTGGAAAACAGAGACAGCAAATGAACTGGTTTCTTTTAAACTCACATACTAGCTATTGACCTTCAGTGCCTAACCATATAAAAGCCTCACTGTGCTTTGTTTGAACAAGACATTGCTCCTGATGCATTTATGATCAGTATATTAATTTCACTCTGTACTCACTGCCTTGTGTAATCTCTTTATTTTGAATTTTTACCCATGCTGTTAAGAAATAACCAAGTCCACTGAACTTTATTTCCATTTGTAGAAATTAGATTAACAATCTCATTCACACTGTTTGAGACAGAGTTTGTGACATTGCTTATTTTATCAGGTATTAGAGTGGCATCTTCCTCTACATAAAAATGCTTAATAAAAACCCAAACATCTATTCTCCTTTTGGTACAAATCCTCATCCATCTACTGGGAACTAACCTGAACGATGATTTGATAAGAGAGTCCTGTTAGTGCGCGTTTCAGTTTTTCAAGCACACTACTGCATGCCTGGCAAGCTTTTATGTCTTTATTAGTACCATGTTTATGGGCTCATCATGAGCAGCTCTCTGCCATGTCCAGTATTGACCCTCTTGTCCATTTGCGGTGTGAAAAAAACAAAAAAAAAGCCTATATACCAGAGCGGTGGGTTACCTTGGTGATGCTGATGGTGGGAAGCTTGTTTGCATCAGCCACAGCAAGATTCAGTTTGTTCTCTGGAACAAAGAGCTCATTCACCTCCTCTATGATCTCGCTTGGTACAATGTTCTATATTCATGGGGAAAAAAGGAAATATGAATCAATTAATTGTTGTTGTTAAATGTGAAAAATACCTATCACAATTTCCCAGAGGCCAAAGAGACACTTTCAAATTGCTTGTTTTGTCCAACTAACAAGTTCAAAACCTTAAGATTGTCCATTGAGTGTCATTTTGTGACAAAGAAAAGCTTCAAAATCTTCACAGCTGAGAAGCTGGAACCACAAAGTATTTATAATTTTATCTTAAAAAATAACTAAAACAATTAATCGATTGCAAACTGTTTCAGTGCTGTGTGGTGTTAAAAGCCAGGATGAAACATTTATGTGACAAGCAACAGTAACTCCGGTGTCACTTCATTTAGTCTTCCAGAGTATTGCCAGTTTCCCATCCTTCCAAGTAGTTTATTGCATTTACCAGTTGCCCCAGATCTAAATCAGTCACTATTAAAAGATGAGGAAAAAACAGCCTACGTGTGAGTGATGGAGTTGGAACAGACTGGGGCCTTTGTTGTCCTCCTTCCATTTACTTTAGAAAATCGCTTCACATATCCATTATGTTGACACAGCATTGTTTTATTCAAAGTTAAGTCACCTGTGCCTCAGTGACAAGGCCGTAAAAAGCCGATGTGATTAAACTTTACTTTATCAGCAACTTTGATTTCAGCAAAGCTTAAGCCTTGGCAGCAGAAGTTTACTTGTTGTCCTTCAAATGTATTTGGATTACTTGTATGTAGGCTCTATTAATGTTTTTGGTCCCACGAATAGTACTTAAGCTATGGTCAGGGTTACACTTATCTTTCCAGTTTGACTTTTAAAATAAGGTTGTAATAAACATCAGCAAAAGTGTGATCCCAGTGATGTGTCAACACTGGACCCTGTAATGTGAACTCTGTGTCTGTGACCGCATAAGGTCCAGCGAGAAGAGAACTGTGCAAGATAAGACAGTTTTTTTTTTCTCATCTGTGAAAGGTGAACATTGCTGCAAGAATAGCAATTTTAGTTTAATATCATACATTTTATATTGTGTCAATAAACTCAGCAAGCATTTTATTAGGAACACCAGTACACCTGCCAATTCATTACAGTTTCTGGTTTCATGAACATGACATTGTTACATGTCATGTTAGTGAGGGAGGCCTCCAGCCAGTATGAGTATGGAGTTCCTAGTAAAGGGCTTGGTGAATGTATGTAGTAACTACTTTTCCTCAGGTGAATCTTTTTTTTTTTTTTGCTACAACAACCTTCTACCTCCACTGTGATCAATGTTCCCTAAATGTTGCTACACCTGAAAGTCTTCATGTCTGGAGAAATTTCTTGTCTGTTACACCCACCTGGTCCCTGAGCAGCTCCAAAACTTGTTGGAGGCATTCGTTCACTGAGAGCTCTCCAGTTTTCAGTACAAGCTCTGGCGCCTCAGGACGCTCATAATGTGAATCAATCCCAGTGAAACCTGACAATAAATATAAAACCATAAAAAAATGTCATTGAAACCCTACAACCATTTATATTCCATTTTTACTTGTAGAAGGCATAATATAACCACAGCATGAAGAGAATTGCAATGTAGTTGTAGAAAGGGTTTGGCATTTCTTGAGTAACTCATAGATCAGTAGCATGCTAACCACTGGGAGAAAGTTTTTTCTGGGGTGAATACTGTCACACAGACCTTTAATCTCTCCAGCACGAGCCTTCTTGTAAAGTCCTTTTACATCTCTTCTCTCACACACCTCAAGAGGAGCATGGACGAACACCTCGAAAAATGGTAGCCTGGAACTCGCATGGATCTTCCTCGCCTCAACACGGTCCTGTGGAAGCAATTAGCACATACAGTTTGTTTAAATACAGTTTCGAGTGTTGCAGTGTATTCTAGACTGATGATACTCTTGATTTTGGATGCCCCGTACCCTCCTTCATCCAATAATATGTTTTAGCTATTTAAATGAACAGATATGAACCATCACGACTGTAACTGTTAATGTTTTCTGACCTTGGCGAAAGGAGAGATGAAACTGGTGATGCAAACAAGCCCAGCGTCGGCAAACAGCTTGGCCACCTCAGCAACGCGACGGATGTTTTCTTCACGGTCTTCGGCAGAGAAGCCCAGATTCTTGTTCAGCCCATGGCGAATGTTGTCTCCGTCCAGTGAGTAGCAAGGGATAGCATGGGACACAAGGTACTCTTCCAAGGCAAAACTGATGGTAGTCTTCCCGGCACCAGACAAACCTAGTGGGAAAAATGTAATAAGACATATCAGCATGACAGTGGGCTGAATGAGGCACTGTGTTTAAAACAGTTCATATCAGATTAAATATTATCCAGTGTATGGTTCCTGTGTGGCATAGGAATGAACCACTTCAAGGCCAATAGGTGGAGACTGTAAAGATTTACCAGTGAGCCAAATGGTACAGCCTCTGAAGCCTCCCCTGGTGCCCACAACCTGCCCTCTCTTGCTCCGGCTGACATGGTGGGCCTGGTACACCACATTGGTTGACCTGTTGAGATCCTGAAGCAGAGGAACGAAGGTTCAAACAGAGGCAAAACGAGGTGGTTCTGGGGAATTACTAATGATACAGATAGCCTGATATAGAAAACCGGCAAACAGTAACTGAGTAGTTGCAGTAAGCACTGTGCTACATCTAAATGTATTCAGCTTAGGTGACGTTATCTATGTTACGCCACACACACAACTCACATCCTCTTTGTCGTTCTGCTCAGTCTTTCAGATGTGGTAACATCTGTAGGCCAATTGTTAGTGATGACTCAGAAAAAGTACAGACACTGAAGCTTCAGACCTGATGCCATTTGACTTAACAAGGCTCATTGCTGTGTCATGCAAACTCACATGTCGCGAGACTTAACATAGCAAATAGAAGTTTAGCATAGTATTACTGGTCCTACATGACTATGTGGACCAGGCTGTGGATGAATGGGGCTGCATTGACTTCTAGAGGGGAGGAGTGGAGGAGGGAGGCATGGAGTGGATGAAGAGAGGGAGAGGACTGACTGGACAATGTGTCCAGTGTGCTGCCTGCAGCCCAGCGATGATGTGGCAGTGCTCGTGCCCACACGTTCGCCCTCTGCGCCCATTCTCCCTCTTTTCCTACACCCATCCCATGGCTTCACTTTCTGCATATTCATCCCCCCTCCTCCTTCTTCTCACTACACCTTTTGCCTACAACCTGTCTTTCTCCAACCGGTGTTACAACAGTTCAGCATACTAGACCCTGCTCTTTGATCTGACTGGGTTTCGTTGCTGGTACTAAAAAAAATAAGGATCACATCAAATATGACTCTTTACTGAAATGAAATGTGCTGTTCTGTAACTAAAGTGTGACACTCAGTGCTGCAAAAGGAATGTATACTGCTTCCCTGACCCCTGACATTAAGGGACACTACAAAATATACTTTACATGCTCTAATGATGAATATTATGTTCTCCAAATGACACCCAACCTACAGTTTGTGCATGTACACACCCACATTATGTCGGTGAGCTGTGGAGAAACTATTCTTCAAAACACAGGAGACAATGTCTCTCCTTCCATCACAGACTCCCATTGGCAACACACTGCTCCATATCCTCCCCCTCCTCCTTTAAACAGTCATGGGAACATGATTTATTTTTTGGCCAAGACCCTCCTTTTTAGACATGCCTTTATCCAAAACCATTACTTCACTTCATACTAGTAAACTTATTTCATTTTAATCCATTTCCTTTAAAAAATCTCTTTGCTCACTTAATTTCCTTTGCTTTTACATTCAATTACCCCGCTGAATTCCTGTGAAAGAAATAAATCAAATAATCTTTTTTGACCCTTAAATGTGAGAAACCTGTGAAAAATGCCAATCTGAAATTGATCACTGTCCAATCAATAGTCCCAAACCCAAGGATATTCAATTTACAATGACATTTAGAAAAGTGTTTGGGATAACACCACATATGTTCTCCAAGTTAGCAGCAGTCCTGTGCAGCACCAGCCTGCCATGTTACAGTGGCCTCTTTCTCCCCCTCACAAGACACCCAATGTTATGAATGGGCCAAACAGACGTGGATGCGTTGGCACACAACAACCAGCCTATTCAGAGTCAAGGCATGTCTGCAACCATCACACCTGACTGTACGGTTAAGAGGCACAAAACCGAACACGGCGTTGTAGACAGCGAGCTTTGAAGCAACGGTCCAGGGTGACTTTGAAGGAAAAAGTAATCTGTTGTATGTACTTTTCGCTGCTTTTTTTCTGAGCGACCATGGTAAGACTAACGCCAACTACTTCACATTAAAGCAGACAGTCGGAGTGTGACAGTTGTGTATTAATAAGACACTTATTTGACACACACTTTGGAGGACTTTTAACTACATATAAGGACTCAGTCACACACTCTTCGCTGCACTCTTGACACCTCTCTCTCTCTCTCTCTCTCCCCGTCATCTCCACATCTACTTACCGTACGAAGCTGTTTCACTCCGGACATTTCGCACGAGTGTGACACCGCCGACAGATTGCTAAACACCGGACTTCACACATACACGGCCTTGGGTGGTGTGGGAATCTGCCGCTCGCTCGAGTTGTAACCTCCAAACTTTTGGCTGCGGTAATCGAAGAAGACGAACGGCTTTTAAGAGGGACTTTCAAGACACGTAGCATTCCGCTGGGCCAGCCTCAAGCCCTTCTCCTCCTCCTCCGACGTTCAGAAATCTGCATAATTCGCTGGATACCAGCCAATACTCCGGCATAACGACATGGCTGGGCTGAGCAGCGAAACCGGCAGGACTGGGTCTGAGGTTGTGCATAATATACTAATAGTATAATAGCACTTTCTCCATGTGTTCTCCATCGTGTCATATGTAGCTTTTGTCACTGGATAATATCACACCCAGCTCAGGTTACAACTAAATGTCTAGCGTAACGGATTGATACTGAACCGTTAAAAAAAACAAACAAACAAACATACAAAACACTAGCTAGCCTGAAATAACCGACGTACGTTAGTAGGATACCGTTAACGATAACTTTCAAGCTAGCTAACGTCAGTCACGCTAAAGGAATTCGATCGACGCAAGATGGCAGGAAGTTTACGTTGCTGTACTCTGGCTTGAAAGTGTTCCCATTTAACTGATGTTGTTGAGGAGAAGTTTCAAAGTGCTTCGCTCAAAGTGAAGTAACCTAGATTTACAGTGAACCAGTCCACGTAAATATGTGATACATCCGCCCAAAATATAGAGTTAAACATACTCGACGCTAACAATGAGACGATAAAGTAATCGGTTAACTGTCAGACATGTACATTTTAACGTAAAAGTTTTACGTTTTACAGTTGATTATCCATATTAGATAAGTTCTAATGTATTTTGTGAAGTCATAATTAGCTTCAGTGATAATTAATGATGTGTCTTTGTCTCAAACAGTCATTTGGTGTGTTGCCCACATTTCATTGTCATTTTACAGATGAAAAATACCTCTTTAAGTGTTTTCTTATTGCTGTCCAAGCCTTGCAAGTTATCAAGGGTTTAATAGAAGCAATAGTGGCTTCATAGTTGTATTGCAGTAGATATTGGCCATTCATAAGAATAACTTTTGGACTGCCAGGTTGTGGAAAAGTGCTTTGCCATGTGTATCTGGTAATCAGGCAGTTACACTTTTTTAACAAATCCCTTTCTCAATTTCTGCAGTTGTAAATGTTTCGAAATTAATAAATGGATTTGGGATAACCTGGAAAAGCAAATGCTGTTCTATTTACTGGCACAAATCTATAAAGAATTAGTAAATGATTAACCATTAATGAAACGATTACTTACAACTGAGAACCCGGTACAAAGGGTGCCTTATTAGAAAGTGGTAGTCACAATAGTATAAGACTTTTTACATTATACTGATGAATAAGTTTTATAGAAATCATATCCTAAATAAAACCAGGATATGGGACATAACAGGGTCTAATGTACTTGTAGAGGTGTAAAGGTACTATGTGTTGATTTCAGAGCACTGACTCACAATGGTGAAGCATGTGTAATGTAATAAACACCACCAATTTTCTTGACATACATACTGACCACACAGTCTTGAAACTAGCAGCCACAAATGGGAGCAGACATAATTTCACCGCTGTTTCAGTGCTTCTTTAAAAAGTGGGAGAACAGCACAGTGATGAATACAAATATATAAAATTCATACGCAGAACATATAAAATCTGAACACTGCAAAAATAAAGTCTTTAATTCTCTACATTATGCAACAATGGAAAGAACCCTTGCAAAAAAAAAACAATATAGCAGTAGCAATACTGTACTGGTAGAGGTGAACTTGAGAGTAAATTCCTAGGCTGGGATAATTTCAGAGTCACCAATTCTGCTTTTTCTCAGGTATGAGACAAAGGGAGTGTAAAGAGCTTCTGTGTCGATTCCTTCAGATAAAAAGTCAAGTCAAAAAATGATATGTTCATGATTTACATAGGAGAAGCATTAAGACTAAGATGCTCCCATTAAGAACACAATTTTCACTCCATTTTGTGACTAAAACACAATAAAGCTATTATAACGTCTTCCCTTCTAGATTCCACCCTGTCTCCCTAAGCTTCAGCAGAATCCCTGAACAGCTGACACTCATTCTCAAAGTCACAGCCTTGGAGCAGTTCCCTGTAGTGCTCTCTGACATCTTGATAGAGCGGCATGGAGGCGGGCTGGTCATTTAAACCGGGGAAAATCACAGGCTTCTCATTGAGCAGTGGCTGCAGTCTCAGGTCGCCTTCCCCACAGTCGTACAGCACCAGGAGCAAATTAGCCGCATAGGGCAACATGTGGCTAGTGCGGAAGGAGCGCTGGGTCTGTGCGGCATAGTTGGTCGATGTCAGTGCATCGCTGTCCTTGAAGAAGCCCAGCAGGGTAAGAAGTGGCAGGAGGGTCTCTGCATGGCCGACCTGGACTGTTACAGCTTCAGTCACCTGCTGACCAGAACTGACATACAGAATTTACAACATCAGTCTTGGGTCTAAAGCAGAATGAACTCTGTTTGAAAAATGTCAAGAAGTGGTGAAGTAAATTATTTGGACAGCTCAGTTGAAGATGTTTGCTGAAGACGTTTACTACTCAAAAATACCAAAGAGTTTCTCATTCGTATTCAGAGTTCAGAGGGGAAAATGGATAACTGGGTTGCAAATACAAAACACTAGCTGGGTAACAATCCAGTGGTTCATACTGATGTCTGAATACGTCAGTTCAAGTACCATACCACTCTTACTTTTCAGTGTACATCTGTGGAGGGAAGCATTTTAGACCTCCATACAAGTAGCAAAGGGACAAGGTGGCAAGTCTTTAACTATGTTATAAGATGTTAATAAATATAGAGATACTGGAAAATTATTTGTTAATTATTTGTGACTGGACCCGTGACATTGTGTTCCTGTGTTCCTGTGTGTGTGTGTGTGTGTGTGTGTGTGGAGTACTGTATGTGGGGCTTCTTGTCAGTTTAAATTTACCAGGGGGCCTTACCCTCAGATTAGCCTCCGTGGCCACTAGAGCTTGGGTACTGAACCTTTTAGTGCCAGTTATCAGCACCAGTGATGGATACAGATCCAAGTGCATATCATGGCATCAAATGGCTTGGCAATTATGGCAGCGACTACTGATTATTATCATCCTAGATTAATCTGTCAGTTACTTTCTCAGTAGTCTATGAAATGCCAAATTTGTTAATGATTACTTGATCATTTCATCTGTATTAGTGAACAACTAACTAGAGTAAGACATGCAGTGTCTCCTTCTGTTACTCTATCTTACCATGCAGTGATTTAAAGGATATTTTTCTTATTGTAGACAAATCCCATGAAAAGACCAAAACAGACATTGATCTTACTAACAAATGTTATCTGTGTATCCAAAGCCTGATATGGCTTATTCCATAGACCTCCACTGTTATCCAAAAAACATCAGTGAGCCACACCATTGTTCTGTCTGACATGTTCCTTCATTATGATGGGCGTGAACATGTACACTGTGGTTTATTTTGAGTCTATTCCACATGCATCTTCCTACTGCAGTAAATACTCGCTGTCACACACAATGTGTGTTAATCCGCAGCTGAAAATAATCCCCAATAAACTCCCAGGAAGGTTTAGGTTTTTTGTAGGAGCTAATGTTCTTGGGCCTTAGAGCTACAGACCGGGTAAAGATGTTGGAAAATACTGAGAAATACTCCAAGGCGTTGTTGGTTTCGGCCTTCTTGTAGGATTTGTTGACAATAAGAAAAATATAGAGTAACAACACTACTTGTTTTTATGTACCCAAGAACATTTTAAGTTTTACTCACTGGTTCTCGTTAGCTGCTTTGTCCAGTCGACTGAACACGTCATGGAAGAGAATGCAGCTTGACTTACTGTTAATGTCATAACCATAGCCTCTTTTCCAGAACTGCTTCAGATCATTTGCGTACTCCAAAACCTGTTGAGCCATAGAAGACAAATATTTATTTATTTATTTTTTGTCTGGGTGAGGAGTGGGATCCATATGAAGGAAATCTCTCTTGTCTATCCTCATGCAAAGTAACATTTCAGGCTGTCTGAGTGTTCGGTCAGGTTGTAACACAAGTTACAAACCACTCTTTGTGCCATGGATAATGCCAAACAGTTTCTCAGTGAATGAATACTGGGGCAAAGCAGACAATGACTCACTTATTGATGGTCTCTAAAACAAGTAGCTAAGTAGCTAAGGCACAAGTATTTCTTTAACTTATTAATGCAAAACATGTTTACTAAACTGTGTAGGGCCTGTAGCTGAAGTTAATTTGCAGCCCCTTTTCAGCTTTGACTTTTAAATTCAGGTGTAAAAAACAAACAGATTTAACATATTCAAGAATTTGACTACTAAGGTGGCATTTTTTGTCCCATGATTTTCTAAGACTGATGATGCTGAATACTTCTAACATGTTTACATAGGTCTGTTAGGTTTCTTTATTCTGCATTTTTACCCACCATTAATCTGGTTTCTTTTCCTTCCTGTTCCAATGTAGGTTTTCAACAAAAAACTACAAAAAACAATAAAACAATAAACAAAGCAGAGCATAGTGAGATGTGTAGGAAAGCATCTCATTCATCCCCATAGTGAGAAATGATCAACAGTGGTCAGGTTACTGACCCACAAACATTTGCTCCAGCCCTCATAATGAAATCTTACTTGAGTGCTTTCAAAGCTGAATAAACAGTCATTTGATAGCACAGCAACATTAAATATATTGATGATTAAGGTCTGTACCTGTGCATCAATCTCATCAAAGAGCTGACACCAAGGGGAGTTCACGGTCTTGATGGCAAACTCATAAGCACATAAGTAAAAGGCAGCTTCAGCCATATCTGTGGGAGAGGTTGCAATAAAATGTTAGTAAGTTGTGAAATCACACAGGCCTGGCAGCCTCTAAAACCAAGCAGATGAAAGCACTGCAACAATTACGCAGTTAAACCTAAAATCTTAACACCAC
>JBBMJY010000003.1:9344127-9370507 GCA_037833715.1 Toxotes lorentzi
AATGCTTTATTTTACTAGTCTTTTCATTTTCTATAATTTATTAGAAAGGAACTGAAAAGTAGCTGTAAATTCACTGGAAGGTTCTTAGAGATGATGATATAATTTGGGAAAATGTAGATAGTGCTCAATTGGAAACTTTCAATCAGTTATGTTCAATTAAAGGTGAGTGTAACCTTGGGGGTCTAAGTAACTGCACAGCATGTCTTTTATGCTTTCTACTTCTGCTCCACTACATTTATTTGGCAGCTGTAGTTACCTTGAAGATAAAAAAAAATTGTTATAGCCCAAATACTACAGTAAATGGTGCTTACACATCATTAGTTTGGTTATGATAATCCTATAATATACTGTACAATGATATAACACCAAGACAACACACTGCTTGGGTTACTTGTGCAGTACTGATGGGTCTTGGTGCGAAACATAATGAAGCCCTTATTTATAGTATAGTGTGCTGTGCGCATAATTGGAACTTGGAAAAAAAAAAACACCAAATGTTTGCCCAGAGCCCACAAGCAGGTTAACACACTCACAAGGGTATTATTTCTTGGTGAGTACTTTCACATTTGGTCCTTTTAAATACATTTAGCTGAAAATACTTGTGTGTATTTACTTAAAGAGGATTTTGAATACAGGACTCTAACTGAGTGCTTTACAATGCTGTAGTAGGTATTCTATTTAAATAAAGGCTCTGAATACTTCCTCTGCCACTGACCATCTGTGATTGTATTGTAGGGGACTCCAAGACGGTCTGCGATCTTCTCCTGGACCCTCCTCATCTCTGGTCCCTCCCTGAACCTGTCCACCTCTGTCACAGCAGAAGGGTTGCTATCAACCTCCTGCAAGAACCTGGTGCACTTGTCAAAAAACCTCATGAGAGCATCGTTCACTGCATGGTCGAACTCCTTGTCTGGGTAGAGAAGAAGAAACAGATTACTGAAAATGCATCTAAGTGGTAAACTGTGATGGTACCATAATTATCTTGGTCTTACCTTTAATGTCCCACAGCTCTGTCAGTCCTGCCTTAAAAGACAGTGTGCTGTTGACACATCTGTGCTTTGAGCTGGTTATGAACTTGATGAGTCCACCTCGAAGCGTCTCCTCTGAAATCAACGAGGGGAACAGTTTTGACAGCCTCACGGCCAGATGCTTATGATCACTCACTCCCTTTTGGACGAGTCGGCCGTCCATGTCCTCGGTGTACCACATCGTCCACTGGGTCTGGATTTCACGCAGCCAGCTCTCTTTGCCAGAGGCGCTGTTCTTGACGAGGTCGTAAAACCTCCTCATCTTCTTGACGTTTTTGGTCGTCGGGTATCTTGTGCCGTGTCTGATGATGGCAGTCAGATGGATTTCGCGACATTTTGCAGACGGGGGCTGCAAAACAGATCTGTTTACAGCAAGTATGTCCTCTATGAGATACGGGTTCACTTCCTCATACCTTCCTTTCGTGCTGAAATATTTGGCGATCGAAGGTATGTTGGGATTGTCCGCAGGGTTTACATTCTTACGAAAACACCAGCTAAAGCAGGTTATGGTGATGAGATGAAAAACAATGATCTTCCATAAAATGATCGGCATGATGCAGCCAAATAATAGCGTGCTATATGGCCGCGTACACCCCCACCGACCAGACCCAAAACCGAGTGACGTTGTCCATGTGGGACTGTCCAACCAACCCGTTACACAGACGCCAATCATACAATGGACTCTGAACATTGACCAAGGCTGGACTACTAAAGTGGGAAACTGCCATCATCATTTCAGCTTTAGAGCACTGTTTGGTTTCTGGGTGCGACGGGAAATAAAGAAACTGCCATGTGTAGAGTAATCAATAAGGGCCCAACCAGAGATTTTTGCCCAGGGCCCCGGTTGGAGATTGGTCATTTCAATGAGATTCTTGTTCTTGTGTACACATTTAGTTCTAAAGGGGCCTTATCAACTTCAAGGAAACTTAATAAAAGTAGTCATGTAGCACTGATTTACTATGTAGCCAAAAAACACTATTTTTCCTTAAATTTGATGGAAACCTATGGTGCATTTGGAATGCCATGCATTTAGAGGCTTTAATTACAAATTGGCCTTTTAGTTTGACAGCAGTTTAGCATGTCAAAAGAAAGTCACTGTTAAAAGAAAGTTACCACTATCAAACATACCCTGGAGATTCATAGCACACTTGCCATTGCTCTCAAGTGAAGGAAGAATTCTTAAGTAAACATAACAATACCACAATGTAAATCCACTTCACTGCAAGTAAAAGTGCTGCATTTAAAGTCCACAAGATAAGAGTCACAAGATAAATCTGAGAGGTCATGAGATGATTAATGTGAGAGGAATGAAGAAAACACTATTTTCTGTAACACACATTTGTCTTAATTTTTCAGATGTCTCTAATTTCTGCATGAAATTAAAAACAAAAGCTACAACCTATTACAGTTAATTGAATTAAACTGTGTCATTAGTGTAGAGGTGAAATGTCTCTTTGGTTGAGCTGCTAATAATTAATAGGTATCCGAAACATGACAAAGGGCCCAAACTAGACACTGCTTTTTTTGGAGAATCACATGACCACAGTAAGAAAAAACTTATTCTGCAAATATTTTTTTGCAAACAAAAGATAATAAAATCCACTCTGTCTACCTAAGCTTTAGCAGGATGCTTGAACAGCTGACACTCATTCTTAAAGTCACAGCCTTGGAGCAGTTCCCTGTAGTGCTCTCTGACATCTTGATAGAGCAGCATGGAGGCCTGCTGGTCATTTAAACCGGGGAAAGTCACAGGCTTCTCGTTGAGGAGTGGCTGCAGTCTCAGGTCGCCTTCCCCACAGTCGTACAGCACCAGGAGCAAATTAGCCGCATAGGGCAACATGTGGCTAGTGCGGAAGGAGCGCTGGGTCTGTGCGGCATAGTTCGTTGATGTCAGGGCTTCGCTGGGCTTGAAGAAGCCCAGCAGGGTAAGAAGTGGCAGGAGGGTGTCTGCATGGCCGACCTGAACTGTCACGGCTTCAGTCACCTGCTGACCAGATCTGACACATACAGCACAGAATAAAACCATAAGAGAAGAGAAAATACTATATAAGTCAGAATATGCAATCTCTACCAAGAAATATCTGGGTTGTTATACTGCTGTTATTTTTCAGTCTGTATGTGTGTATGGATGCATTTTAAACCTCCATACTTGTAACTCAGAAACAGGACACAAACTTAGATGGATGGACAAGCAGTTATTTCATCTATTCCTCTAAAAGTTTACATCAAGGTCTTCAGCATAACCTACATTTGTATGGAATCTTTTAATGATCACTTACTTGTTCTCGCTGGCTGCCTTGTTCAGACGGTTGAACACATCATGAAAGAGAATGCAGCTTGACTTTCTGTTAATATCATATCCATAGCCCCTTTTCCAGAACTCCCTCAGGTCACTTGCATACTCCATAACCTGTTGGTGCAGACAGAGGTAGCCTGTATGATGGTGGGCTTTACGCAATTTATAGCAATCTGATAGTTTTGCATTATGTGAGGTAACATTTCTGGCTGTCTGGGTTTCAGGTCGGTCTGTAACACAAGACACAAAACACTCCTTTGTGAATAATGCCTCCCTCCTTCCTTAGAAACAAGCTAAAGGATATCTAGATGATTTAGGGCTATTTGCTTGCGTTGTCCTGTCTGTGTTAGTTTCAGTAGTTGGTTTAGTTTCTGTATTTTTCCTGTGCCCCTGGTTGACCCAAATGCCCATCTGATCATCTGACTCTCCAGTTAAAGTCAAGAGCTACTTTGTTGTGACCTTATGGCAAAATAACCTAAATCTAAATATAACCTTTGCACTATCCCTGTGAACAATAGAAGTACTGGTTCTTTTTCCCTCTATAAAGTCTTCAGGAACTTTGAACAATATTTTCTAATGTAGAAACACTTCCCGTTCTACACTTGGTGATAAAGAGCCCTACACATAAATTAACTTGTGACAGTGGAATAGAACAAGAGTATAGAAATTTTTGTATATTGAAACTTAGGGCTGTCTCAGAAATGTCTAATACAGGTGGAAATTGAAACTGAAGGAGCTGAATAGAATTCAGCCACCACTCATTTACAGAGTCCTGGTATTGTTCATGCTTACACTCTGTCACATTGTCATGACTTACTGGGACACTTGAATAGAATAGAGCCATCTTTAATGTTATTTGTAGCACCTGTACTTTTTATGGTTTGACAAAAGCGTGTGAAAAAGCTGATCGTTCAGGAAAACATCCCATTTGTTCTCACTATGATAAACAATTCCATAAATAAACAAACTCAAGACAAACACCTTTACTACCCACAGATATTTCCTGGCTAACGTAACAAACCTTATAAAGCTTAATTACGAGAACAATTTGATGCCAGTGCCATATATGTTTGACCACTGATGCTCTTTCACCTCTGCATCATCCTCATCGAAGAGCTGACACCAGGGTGAGTTCACAGCCTTGATGGCAAATTCATAAGCACACAAGTAAAATGCAGCTTCAGCCATATCTGTAGGGGGAATATTGGTATATGACAGTTAGTGGTGAAGTTACACAAGAACTGCAGCCATTTAAAAATCTGAGACGCCAGAAAAGTGACATCCTCTCAAAATAAACTGTAAAGCACTTAGAGACTGCATACTCCTCCTCTAGCACCAAAAACTATTCTACTACCTAGAAACAATACAGTTGCTCTGAAAGTAGTTTATCTTAACCTTAAAACTGAAGCACCTTGGTAGGAATTATTTGCTTAATTCTTGTGGTTTTTTGAAGCCTATAAAACTAATTCAATCCTATAAATGACAAGGCTCGCCACAAACTAGTGCAGAGGCCTCACTACTTCCAGAAAATAGCTCCACCCAGTGTCAGTATTTTGCACACTAGCCTCTCCAATACTTACGACTTTCTTACATTTAATTTGATAATAAGAGTTGATAAGAGTTTTGATAAAGGCTAAATCTTTAGAATACATGCACAAAACACACTTGACACCCCAAAAAGGTAGTCGTTCTGTAGATAAGACCATGCGTGATGAGACTGTAGGGGACTCTAAGACGATCCGCAATCTTCTCCTGGACCCTCCTCATCTCTGGTCCCTGCTTGAATTTGTCCACCTCTACCACCGCTGAGGCGTTGTTATCCACTTCCTGAACAAATCTGGCGCACTTGTCAAAAAACCTCATCAGAGAATCGTTCACTGCATGGTCAAACTCCTTATCTTGGTACACAAAAAGAGACAGGTTGTACTGAGAATGCATCTAAGAAATAAATCCATATAGTAATAATATCATCATCGTGGTCCTACCTTTGATGTCCCACAGCTCTGTTAGTCCTGCCTTAAAGGCCAACGTGCTGTTGATACACCTGTGCTTTGAGCTTGTTATGAACTTGATGAGTCCACCTCGAAGATTCTCCTCTGAAATCAGCGAAGGGAACAGTTTTGACAGCCTGATGGCAAGATGCTTGAGATCGTTCACACCTTTCCGGGCGAGTTGGCCGTCCATGTCTTCAGTGTACCACATCGTCCACTGGGTCTGGATTTCACGCAGCCAGCTCTCTTCACCTGAGGCATTGTGCAGAACGATGTTGTACAGCTGCTGAATGTCCTTGATGATTTTAGTCGTCGGGTATCTTGTGCCATGTCTTATTATTGCAGTCAGATGACTCTCTTGACAATGCACAGATGGGGGCTGTAAAATGGATCGGTTAACAGCAAGTATGTCTTTGATGAGATACAGGTTCACTTCCTCATACCTCCCTTTTGTGTTGAAATATTTAGCGATCACTGGTGAATCATCCTCAAGCATCACACTGGTAAGTAAACAACATGAGATGACAAAGAAAGGAAATACGGTGAATTTCCAAAGACAAGTCAGCATCATGCACCCAAGACGAGGCCTGAAAAGCAGCTGTCTGTAAACTTTTTCTAAGCCTAAAACATCTGTGTGACAGTGCCAAAAATGGCACTGAGCAGAGTCCAGTCCAGTTTGTTTACCCTAGTTTCCTCACAGCATGTCCTAAAATGTAAAGCAAACATGTTTTGTACTTACACAATAGCCAGTGACAACCTCAAAAGAAAGAATTAAAAAAATGAAAATGAAACCACTCACAGAAGTGCTGCCAAGCTAGTTAAGCATGTACCATCATCCAGCTCTCTCTTGCATTGAAGATATTTATTCATTACTGGCAATGAAAAAATAGTTGTTTAAAGTTCCACTTTGACAAAAATCCTTTTTTTTTTTAGTTTAGTTTTTTTTTTTTTTTTTTTTAAATATATCTTTAACTATCACTGTGAAATTACAACAGTGCTGCTTGGAAGCCTTTTGTTTAATCTACTCTTGCTCTGACCACAACTTTCTGGTTTGACAAACTGTCGTAGGTCTACAAACACTCATTATTGTGGCTCCAGTAGTTTCACCTCAGCTGCTTCCAGAGCTGGAAGGTCCAGTGTGAGAACTCATGAAGAGACAAAATGATTTGGAAGCTTTTAATAAAATATGTCCCTTTCCAGAAGATTGTGCAGTGTTCCGTAGGTTTATGAACCTCTCGTTTGTCATTTATTTGCCCATCCACTCTACATTATTGATGAGTCACTAAGCTGCCTATTTATCCTCTCACTTGTCTGCCAGTTATATTTCAGGTCACAAGATGGTGTCTGGTAGATATTCAATCTCACAGGAGTTCACTGCATTTCGCTTTAATCTATTTTTATAGGTGCTTTTCTGGCCTTACACCTCATACTGAACTCATCATATTCTACTAGTAAAAAGTGTTTTACATGAGTTTCATCCACAGACCCTATCATAAGGCGATTGTTTATCAACATGCACTTAGGTGTTTTATGTTACTACTGTAAATGTCGAGGTGACATAAAACATATGTGAACTTCACAAGTTCAAAATCCTATAGCTATATATTGATTAGAAATTTAATGTATCCACACATAAAATATGCCATAAATTACCAGGACTGTGTCACATTGCATAGGTAGATATTAGCACATACAATTAAGAGTTCACTTTCATTTTCTCATCAGTATCTAATCTAGTTCTCCTGTATACTGTAATTCAAGAATTACTACTAGTATCTGTCCTTGGTTTAGTCTGCATGTGTACATCAGACACTCAAAGTAAATTCTGAAATGAAGCGGGAGCCGGTAAAGAGAGGCTGGATATCAAAAACCTTTTGTGGTAGTTGTACCACAAAAGGTGGTGAGAAAGGGAGGTAAGAGTATAAAGAGAACTGCAGTGGTCTAGTTAGGAGAAGATGCAGGCATTGATGACCCTTGTCAAAGACTAGGGCCCCATTTACACTTGTCATTTTAAGTGTCTCATGTCCGTTTAAAATCCAGATGCAGTTTAAAACACCTGTTTACATGACATCACATATGTACATCTCTGCAGCCAGATCATTCTGCTTTATCATATGTTAATTGGAGAATAGTCAGTGCTGTAAAGGTCTTAGTGGCGTTACACAATTTACATAAAAGAAGCTATTTCACATTGAACAGATTAAGTCCTAGAAGGAGGAGTCACATATCAGTTAAGGCTGGTAAAGATACCCACAGAGACAGTGAATGCTCTGTCAGACTAAACAGAAGAAAATGTACTCAGTAGGTATTCAAGATATTCAAACCCAATGATCTTATCTCATCAAGGAGTATAAGCTGATCAGTGGTACCAAAGGCAGCATGAAGGATAAGCACAATTAGAGCAAGTATACATAAAAATGTCAAGTGCAGTTTTTGTGGACTGATGCAAGGTCAGACTGTAATGTCAACTCAGAAAAGTTTTATTGTGCAACACCCAGGACTTTTTTTTTTTTTTTAAGGTTTATGATAATGAATGTCCTCCCCACTCACTGCCCTACTCAAGTCAATATAATAATTTATCAACAGTGGAATTGTATCATAATGATTCATCACACATTTTTTTTTCAAGATACAGTTGCATACAGTTACATAACTTAAAGATTTCAAGCAAACTGAAAACAATTTACTGAGGGCTTTGCTTTACATTTATGGAGAGTTTTGTCTAATGTGATTTACTCAAACATGGCAAAAAAGAAAAGGAACTGACGTTGCAAAACACATTTTATTAATATTTAACATTTTTATTGCACATTCAGAGCTATATTTTTAAAGCATTGACTTTAAAATATGTGGTGTGCTCAACCCTTCACCGACAGATGGCTTCAGATGAGTGAGTTAGGACTGTATTGAGCTGCTCCAACGCTGCATTTTCTACGTAGCTGTCACCGTTGGTGCATTCAAGTGCTCCGGCTGTCCTCCAAATTCAGAATGTAAATTGTGAAAAATGTGTCTCCTCGCGCATTCTCTTGCTAAATAATTCATTAAATTAATCGTGGCGTTGTTTTGTTGGGAAATCGTGTGTTGCTGCGTCCCGTCAAACACTCATTCAGTCGTCTAGTCGCACGGGCGCTGAAGGTATCACTGTCTTGACCGACGATTGTGGTGGTGCGTGAAGGCAGCACGGGTGACGATATGAAGGGAGCTCCCCGCTTCTCCAGTCACAGGTCGCCTGGCCATGAAAAACACTGGACAGACCCGCAGAGTAATCCCTGCCACATTGCGGCGATAACTACCACAATTAGAGAAGAAGTTCTTCCACATTTCGACAGAAAGGTAATTACACTAAACACATATTTACTACTGTTTTTTCGAAGGCAGACCTAGCCATCCGCTGAGCCCTCACAGCTCTGTGAGGGGTTGGATAGTTAACACAGTGACTTTGTCGTGGGAAGGTAACTGTTGGTTAATGTGTTATAGAAACTCTCAGATTTACAGCTGTGTTGTTACACATGTTACGCAGTGTTACTCTGCTATACACTTTGTTTGAAGGACCACTTCTTAACGTTATATTTACTGCCAAACGCCAGCTAACTAACGCTGCTCACTGGCCTTGTGTTGAAACATTTTATCAGTTGACGACAAAACATCTCCCGTTATCATTAATCACGATTCAATGTGATGGGCGGAGAAGCTATACTCAGCCCCACGGCGTGTTAATGTCGACCTAGAGCTGGTTAATTTCCAGTTTACAATGACAAATAAACATTTTGCAGCATTGTGGTCCACAGTCATGGAGCTAACCGTTACCCCAAACCTCGCTAGGAATACAACAGCCCAGTGTGGGCTGTATTGTAGCTAGCGAGCCTTGCTAGCTAAATACTGAAGACGCCAGCTTGCCTATCTATTTTTAGGTTTTCAGACTATAAGCTCTTAAGCCACACTATACAGCGGCTGCCGAGGCCTTCATGTGAATGAAAGGAGTGTTTTTATTCGGTTAAGCCACTTGTGTCAGCCATGATTTTGATGTAATGCTGTCTCACAGGTGTGCCTAGTAACATTACATTGGCAGCCGAAAATATTCTCAGCTGACTTTCTCTGTAAATATTAACCAAGAGTTTAAACGGCAGTCAGGCATTTGTCTCTGCTCTCTCTCTTCTTGGCGGGGTCACATTAGAGATCCGTTTTGCCTCGTTTATTCGCCTAAAAACAGGGCGGAACGGGTGACCTGATTTAGCCCAGTTTTCAACAAAGTCTTGTAGACACGTCCCTTCAGCTTTTGGGGGACAGGAGGGGCAAACTCGATCACAGGAAAAACGCACATCTGCCCTGTTAGAAAGACGTGCCGTGTATGGCAGCTAACCCAAGATCCACTAAGGCCACAGTAAAAGACAGAGATGAGCCAGCAGAGACGGTGATCGGAATAAACAGGGAGGTGTCTGAAGAAAGGAACTGGGGAGAAAGCAGCTTTTCACAGATATAAACAGTGTGAATGCAGTCTGTGTACAGGGTGCAAAATGTTAAAGGAAGTCAATGGGATGTATTGTCACTGCATCCATCCCAGTTGTAGAGAGGACCTCATTGCCAGAGCAAAGCATGGCAGACTGTCAGCAAACAACCGGGTACATTTGACAAGCAAGGCACAGCAGAGTTTCTTGTCTTTTAATGGAAACAATGAGTTTTCTGTAGGCACAGCTATGATTCAGATTCTGAAAACTGTCTCAGCTGGCAGCCAAACTTACTGACTAACAGCATCCTAAATCATCAACTTCCTCTGGCCTGGAATGTACTTTCTTGCCTTGGTTGTGTGTAGAGAGTAGGAAAACTCTATTTTTCTAGTTGTGTTTTTTTCCAACTCTGGAAGGAACACACGCTCCTGCTTCTCTATGTACGCTGTTGGTTTCTTCCATAGGTTGCAGTTAACATACTGATATTAGAGGGAGGTATAATTTTAATGAATGGAAGCTAGGTCAGGGTACCGAACTTTGATACTTTTGTGGCACCAACCGAATTGCTTTTATTACCCAAGTAATAAATCTCTGTGTAATAAAGAGATCTCTCTGTAATAGATACTGTGATTTAAATTGGAAAATAGGTTTATTTTTTATGTTGTAAAACTGCTCTGAATGGAAAAATGCCAAGGTGCTGAAACAGAAAACGAAAGAATTGTAACAGACAACTTAAAAGCAGCACAGCTTTACTGAATATGGCTGTTCAATTAGTGATAGCCTCAGCTATAAAATTCCATAGCTAACTGATATTAGCATCCCTGTTGGTGAAGTCTGAACACACCTGTAACCCCACTTAGTGTCCGCTTCTGAAAATGTCTGATATCTTGATTTTGAAGAAAATAGTAAGGGAGAGCACCAGGAAATTAGAAAAGAAAAAAAATCCTACATACATGTATTCTGCCATCAGAGTGAACCAGGACATTGTAAGATGGTATGACAGCAAAGCAGTGAACCTTATTTCCTCTTTTGTTGGCATTGAACCTGTGGGAAATGTGAACCCACAGGTTAAACAGCCTACCAGAAAAAGAAATAAAAAGGCTGCAGAAAGTTTTATATATATATATATATATATATATATATATATATATATAAACTAAGAGAAAAATTTCCTGACATGCTGTACATTGTCTAAAGGTTATGGGCAAAATTTGTTTTTGTATCTAAAGTTAACATTGTCATGAGCAAAAAGTCCAAGGTTAAAGGATATGTCTCCTTCTCCATCCAGCTGAGACAAAAAGACAGACAGACAAACTGTTGCTCCATTAAATTTGTTAGTGCCACTGATACAGTGTTTAGATCCCTGGCAATTATTATTAATTTTAATGTTTATTTTGTTGTATTACCTATCAGCGTTTTTTTAAATAGGTTACTGGTCAAAACTATCTTAGCGACCTAATGGAAAATTACTGTTTGGGTCTTGATATATTCTAAAATTGATGAATCTGACACATAAAATGATCACTGGACCTTTCTAAAATGATTATCCATTTGCAGATGTGTGTATCTGCTCTTCACCAGCATACTTGAGATTCAATACTCAAACCACAGCTTGGGCATAATGCTATTACCTGATGGCCTTGGCCTGTTTGTGGTTCTAGCATATGGCACTACAGTGTTAGTGCCAGCCAGCAGCCATTGATCATTTGATTTCCATCATTGTTTTGCCTCCAGAGAAACAATATGTAATGGCTTTAATCTTGTTTCTCCCATAATTAGAAACACATGAAGCTTTACTGCCACTCACATGATGTCCCAGTTTCCTGTGGCCTACAACTGCTTTTTGGAAATCTGGGCTAGCACGTAGTATATGTACCCTAATTTGTGTATTTCAGACAAGAAATCATGCCAGAATATGAGATGAAATTTTAATAATCTGTGTAGGACATAAGGGCAGTGTTTAAGTAGTCCAATATCTCACTTGGCTGGGCTGTGTTTGAATAAATGAAGGAGCCACACACACACTTAAAGTGAGTTTTGCACAATTTGACTAGAAATAATGTGTATGTGCGGTTTTAAATTAGACTAGAAAAAGCATCTACATGATAAATGTAGTGGCAAATACATGTGGACAAGGGTGGTTAGTGGGAGTATTGGTAAGGAATTTTAAGTAGTGCAAGCTGCCTCTGTGAAAGCCAACTTCTTCTCTGTTTTGTGTCATTGTTTTGGGTCACATCTGAGCTGGGTAACCCTCTGCCCTGACTTGTTTCGTGTGACTCTGACTTCCGCCTGCATTCCATGTATGTTAATCAAGTGTCTCCGGGTGTTTGGTTTACATACTTTGTTGAGAGTAATTACAAAGGAAGGTATGTGACAATTTTATGGAGTACACCAGACACTCAAGTAGCCAAACTACTCTAAACCTGCTCCTGCTCAATTTTTTTTTCTGTATTTTGGCCTATTTTAAATAAAGAATGCAACATCATGATACACTAAAGGCAAATGGTATGACTTTGGTTAGGGCTAATATAGGGCTTAATATAGGGCTAAAAAGTCTTGTGAGAGGTAGTTCCTTTACTGACCTTTACTTTCTGGCTCCACAGCAACTTGAAACTCCACCACCTCAGTGTATGTTCATTGTATGGTGTGCATCTTTTGTGTAGAAAAGCCTCTCTGCGTTATTGTGTAGCTGAAGTATCTTGTTTCTTCTTTTTCCTCTTGTACTCGTTTCAAAACAGTTGTCAGGACTTTCATTTACTATATATGCACATAAAGAGGTGTGCCTATAAAACCTCTTTTTTGGACATGACAGTTCCAGGCTACATGGAAATAAGCTTTATGACCATACATTCCTGTACATGATAATACAGTATGATAACTTTGTCTGCGCTTATGGGTGTTGCCACTTGATTAAGCCTTTTTAAGCCTGGTTCATGCTTCACGGTTAAAGAATGCAACAGTGTTTGCATAGTTGAAATAACATGATTGAATTTTTTTTCTCTTTTTTGTTAATGAATGGATTTTTTCTTAAAGCACTAGGGAGATTTAAAGTCATCAGAGGGATCACCATTAAAGGTGTGCAACAGATGACATCTTCATACGCAAATTGTGCAATAAAACATATCAGCCTCCAAAATACCCACAGAGCTTTATTAAGGCCAGGAGGGAGTTTTCAGGTTACGGTGTTGTGTTTTAAAATGTAGGGGGTTTACTTTCACTTTGAGTTTAAGCCCATTTTATGAGTTGTGTTGTGTGAAGAAAAGTAAACCATGACAATTCCTGATATTCTATGAGAAGTCTCTTTAACTTCGCTCTTGGTACAGGGTTTCATTGGTCATTCAAGAATGCTGTTGATGAGAAACACGATTTTCTATTTTCACCCACGTTTGTCAGCCTTAACAAAAGTGTTGCATGTTTCTGCCCAAACATGCAAAGTCACTCCAGGTCTGTAAAGCTGTCGGTCTTGTCGTCTGACACAGACCTTTTGTAATTCAGATAGTTGATGTATGAAAAGATGGGCTAAATGCTGCACTGAACACTAATTACTCCCTGTTGACAACAAGTCCCCTGTGTGTTACTCTAGATATTATTTCTGATGTGTCTGCACCACATGCAATTGAACAGAGAGCCCAGGCAAGTTGTGTGTTGGTCCTCAGGGCCTGTGAGGGCCTGACATCCTCATCAGTGACTCATAAAGCCGCAGGTGATTTTCTCATTAGCAGATAACACCTACCAGTACAGTGGTTGTTGTGCCATTCAACTCAGCTCCTCTGAGACTTATGCAAGAGCTGTCCATGTTTTACAGTCTGTCTCATCTCTATACTTGGACAAACACCTTGCTCTTAATTAACAGACTGGTTGGATATAATAATTGTTCTGTGAAAGCAGAGTAGCTAAAGATCTGTATGATGAAGCACATGTTGAACTAGGTTTATTTGGCATTATAGATGTAATGACAGATTGGCATAATGGTATTGTAAGACAATAGTAGAGGAAAATGTTGCACCTGCCCTTAACATTTCATCAACTTTAGCTTAAATGATTTAGGGATGAATGATAAGGTGATCAAGGCATTTAGTCATTTAAAAATTGGCATTGAAAAGGAACAGAAATGGCTAATTTGAATGAAAAATATTATTCTATGGAAATTTGTATGTCAAAACAGTACAAGAATTGATAACACCACTTTCTGAATGTCTTTTAGTTAACAATGCAGATTATGCAGTTAATCATGGAGTCATGACCAAAGTTCAGTTATATTATGCAGTAGAAAAATTTAAATGAAAATGTTTTATCTTCTATTTAGAATGGGAAAGTTTTCACTCTCCCTCTACAGCTGTCATCTTATTTATCTAACAAAATTAGAGTTGCAATGTTGCTAGGTAGTAGTAGGAGGAGGTTATGTAATGCACATTTTGGAGCTTCAGTTGTCAGCTGTTATGGATGCACTGGCCATTTTTCTAATAAGTCAGCTGAAACATTTCTTTTAAATAGAATCACTTTTATGTAATACAGGATTAAAAATGTGCTGTTCAAAGAAATTTGGGAATGTCTTGAGGAACGGTTGTCCAGGAACTGCTTTATGCTTATTGTATGCACGTTTATCAACACACCAGATCTTTTGATTGGTTTCTATGAGTCATTGTTGCCTGAGGTGACGTGTAAGCTGTTGCTCAAAGAAGCCGCAGAGCAAAGACCAAACACTGGACCGCACTGGAAGATTATTTCTGGACTATAGAAAGCTAAACCTGGAAGCAAGATTTGAAGTAGAACTGTAGGTGTATTATAAAAATGTTAAGTTGATGCTTGTGCTTGATTGTAATTTTAACACTCATCTGGACTGGTTTTAATGTTTGGTCTTGCTGAGGACTCCGAGGCTGTGTTGATTTAGGTAATCTACACCTGCATCAGCCCTGATTGTTCATTATACAGGAACACATACACAGGAAGAGCATAATCATACAGTCAATACAATCCTGTGAATGGCTTTCATATGATATTTATTGCTTGCTATACACTGGATATTTGTATGGATTAGAAGCAATGAGAGCACTTAAACACTATTAGAGGTTTTGTTTTATAGCTAAGTGAGTTAGTGAGCCAGGCAAATTTATTTATAAGTGCATGTTAGTCATTAACTACACAACATGATGACACTAAAATATCAAAACTAGTGCCGTTAGAAATTGGACACAATAGTGAAAGTTAAGATTAAAAATGAAGAAATACAAATTTAAAATAAATCCAAGTATAACAACTAAGTAAAAGGGTAACTCAAGAGTTTTAAGTTGATTTAATCTGAAGTAAAAGCAAGAAATGTGTGCTATTAACAGACTTTTCTGTGTGGAGTTTTCATTGTGGTTATTTAGTAACCAGCACTTTATTCCTAGATAGACATGTTAATGATGAACTTTTCAGATCTTTTTTTTTTTTCATTGCTAAAGGAGGGGCAAAAAAACCCCACATTCCAGTCACTTCATCATAGCCTTGGCTATATATCTCATAGCTTTGGCACACAAAACAGAAATTAAGTGCATGTATAGTAAGTGGTAAAATATTTATTAGGTGAGTCTTTCCCTCCCAAATGGATCAATGGTGTAAGTATATTAACTCGTTCTAACTATGGGCCTGAACTAGTAGTGTGCAATCCACAACGGGAACATACACAGTTAATTTTTAACTATAATATCTTTCACTATAACCAGGTTGGCTTAGTTGTATAAATATTAGCTTTGCATTGTCTGCCTGTGGGGCGTTTGTGTACCAGGTGTAAATGGATACAGGTGAGAGTGTGTTTTTCCCCTATTGTTAGTGGGTTTCAAAAGATACAATTAAAGAACTGTAAAGGGATGCTACTCTTTCAAAAGCTGTACAAAGAAATGGTGAAACACCTCAAGGGCACAAGTTAGGGATATGGCAAAGAAAGCATGTCTTCAAAAACATTTTTTTCAGGGGGAATTTCATCTTTGTTTGGCTTTTATGCGACTGACATTGTGTGCAGGTTGTGCAATTTCACGTCAGTACTAACGGTTCAAAGATTTGACCATTTTGTCTAAGTGAGTCACATAGAGATAACCAGGTTAAATGCTGTCAAATATGAGAACTAACAGTGAAATCATGTTCAGGACTGGTCTGTTGGTCCATGTGAATGAAAGAGGAATCAGTTGGACTGGGGACACCAGGAAACTGTTTTATCAAATGGCCCACATTTCTACCAGTTTAAAAGTTGACCTAAGTAGACTGAGAGTAACAGATGTAGCTTAACAACACAGGAGAATTATGTATCTAATCATCTTTATTATTTTATCAATAAATCAATTGATCATGTAGTCTGTGAAATGTCAAAGAAATAGTTTGAAATTCTCCAGGCCCCCACTGATGTCTTCAAATTTATTGTTTTTTTTTTTTTTACTAAAACCAAAACCAACCAACCAAAACCCAAAGATATTTAGTTCACTGTCATATATGACAAAGAAATGCTTCACTTTTTAAAAGCTGAGAATTTGAGGCTTTTTTTGCTCAAGAAGTGAATGAAATGACTAAGTATCAAAATGGTTGATTATTTTTCCATCAATCAATTGCTCTACTATTTGTCGCAGCTCTGTTTTATTTGCTTATAGGCTGTGGTGCTTGACATCCACTCTCATATCCTGTCAAACATGGTTGCTAAAACAGAGTGAGTGATCTGGTTGTTTTTTTTTTTATCACTTGGTGTCCAGCAAGACAGTTACCAGTGTAATCATTGTGCTCATCTCTCTTGAGGTCCATGTTTCCAGCAGTGTGTCAGTTTGTTTAAAGGGTGGCTGAATTACATTTTTCATACCTCAAAACTGTCCTTGCTGCTCATTGCCTCTAGTTGCCTATGAATGAACGTACTGACACTGTCCTGCTCTTATCATGGCTTCCTTGGTGGAAACGCTGGAAAAGTAGCAGATTTGGCTGAGCTGTCAGCTCAAGCACAGACATGTTTGTATTTGTATTTATTTTATCATCTGATCATGCAGGCAGGGAGAACTATAAAGGAAGAGTTGAGTAAAACTAAAACACAGAGTAATTATATATATGTACAAACATGTCTATCTAAAAAAAAAAAATGTATGTATGCATCTGGTATGTTGAGCCTCTGTATATCTGTGCTCACATCCCAAAAATATTCATGAATTTGTACTTCTGCCAATTCAACAGTCCATTCTTTTCACTGGGAGAAGTTGTTTGAATTGTTTGTATTTGAGGGCTAGAAAAAAAGCAGGCAACACAGAATGTGATGAACAACAGGAAACAAACGTGCAGCAATCGAGATAGAGTGAGAGAAAGTACAGTTTATAGACTCCAGTTTCTGATCATGCAGGCAGGGAGAACTATAAAGGAAGAGTTGACTAAAACTAAAACACAGAGTGACGACAGGTCAGGGAAACAATTTTCCTCCCCTCTGAGGTCAGTGCTGTTGGAGAGGAGGTAATTTCGGAACACACAGCTGTGAGTGATAAGTTGTGTCGCACAGGTGCTTTTTTATTATCAAGTTCAGTTTCACATTGGAATTTTTAAAAGCTCAAAAGTAGAAATGCAACAGGTTTGTGAAGAGAAAAAAACAATAGATTTGATTATTAATCTCATGAGTGTAGTGGCAGAGCCAGCTTGGTTTCAATCACTGGTCTGTCTTCTCATTGGAAAGTTTTATAACCGATCTGAACTGAATTTCCAACTCTCAAGTGATTTGGTCACACTTTTGGCTGCCAAAAGATGGGCTACGGATGGTGTGTTTATGTTTGTGTCGGTCTGACATATTGTCGCTCCTGGGTGGGATCTTTTTCTGGTGATGTCACATGTACGGCCTTGTGCTAAACCACCCAACCCACTCCTCCCCCTTTTTGCCCCTCCCCCCTCACCCCAATCGAACTTAACAGGGGAAAGATTTACCACATGAAGACGAAGCACAGTAGTAGTAATGTATTACTAACTATGATACAGTTTCAGTTTTAAGTCTGTCACTTTTTTCCAGTGAGCACAGCTAATTTAGCTACATTGCTCCTGCTGTTGTCATTTTTAGTTTGTTAGAATAATACTATTAGTTTTTATATCCACGTGGTTCTGGTGCATACAGCAGAAACCGATCTGAACAGTAGAGAAAGCACTGACCTGAAAGGCATCAAAGGTCAAACCAGTGCCTGTAATGTTTTAACCAGGAGTGTGTTTCATTCAGGCTATGCCGTTGCATTTATAGCTTTATGTAACAATAGATTATTCACCATAGAATAGAAGAAGCAAGCAAAGCTAACTGTTATTTTCACTAAAAACTGTTATTTTTCAGTGAATCGTTTGGTACAAGAAATGAAAGAAATACTGGAAGGCAGAGTGAAAAGCTGACTGTAACAGAGGGGGGAGATGTGAAGTTGTTTAGACCTTATTAGACCTTAAGTTGTGTTTGTCCCACCATCATCTCCATCACTGAGGTGCCCTTGATTAAGCCCCATAAAGCGATACTCCCAAACAACCCAAATACTCCACTTCCTCTGAACAAAAGAAGCAGAATTGTGACTAAATTGAAGTTTGATTCAAGTCCCCAGTTTCATTGTAGACAAAGTAAACAAATAGTTTTAGCACCATTATTATTTGATGTGTACCTAGCTGCCCTGAGTCTGTACTTCGTCATTGTTATCTACAAATCTATGAATACAAGCTGACCACAGCCAACTTTTAAGCCTTTAGGGGATTATTGTTGTGTACTCAAAAGTTTTTGTTTGTAATATAACTTTAAACTAAACTGCTCAGCTGTCAACCTATCAGACTAACAGTATGAATGTGGAGCAGGAAGTTGCTCTCTCTCATGAGTGTAGTGACCTACAATAGGTAAATGATCATTTTAAGACATATATACACACAGGCAGGGCTTAGCTAGTCTGTACTGTGCTTTGCTTTGCATGTGAGAGCAGCATTAGAGCATAAGTAAACCTTGTCAAATCTAGCTCTAGTGTCTCAGTTTCCTGTTGTTTGTTGATTTGTGGGGACACCTGGTTGCCTGTTTCATCACCTCAGTATGTGTGAACTCTGTCGTGGCGCATGAGCAGTGTGAAGATGCAAAGTTTAGTTGGTAATGTTAATTGAAAAACCTTCAAAAATCCTAGCTCTGTTATTGTCTGAGCTTGTGTATGTGTTTGTGTGTGTGACGCTGAGTGTGTGCTGTGTCTACCCTTCCCTCAACATCCATTCAGAGCTAAATGAATGATGTCAGTGCTGGAAGTGGGAGCTGGTCTACAATAAGCAAACATATGACAATAGACCTCCCTGCTCAGTAAACACACACTTCGATACTGATAATAAAACCTCTTTGTGCTTCAACAGTGTTGCATTTAACAGTCCTGTCCTCTTGTGTTGTCTTCCACTGGTGTTGTCACATTTACAAAAGTTCTGAGGGGAAACCAAAAGCTTTCAGTCCTCTGTTTAGTGAGTAGCTTCAGTCTTTTCTTCTATCTTTATCAAAATTCACAACATCATAAGGCTGAAGCATTTCCAGAGTTTCCTCTGTTTCAGTGGTTTTCTGCCCTCAAACAGTATTGCCCTGAAGTCATGTTTAATCAGATTTCCTTCTGTTTTTTTTTCTGGCAGAAACATTTTATCAAAGCCTGCGACTTGTGTAGGTGTAGGTTAACCTCAGTGCACAAAGATCTGCTTGTGGAAAATTTGAATTTTCCACAAGCAAAAAATTTGAATTTTCCACAAACTCGGAATCTGTGTGTTCCTGCAGGGTTACAGGAAATGAAAAGTAACTTGCTGCATACCTGTGCACTCCTGGTAGTTGTATTTCCATGGCTGAATAAGAGAACAACAGAAGAACACCATCACATTCTTTTTCTGTCATTTCACTACCAAAATGGTTATGCATATTCTCAAAGAAATGTAACACACAGATGACAGTGATTTTGAAACTGATACCACCCTCATATTCACGATTCTTGGGGAGTTCTTTATATTCTCATTCCTGAGTAAATGAAATTTAGTGTATTAGTTTCAGGATTAGTTTGTTTTTCCCTCTGCCAGTAAAGTTGAGTGAGATTATTTCTCCACCGAGCACGCTGTAAGCTGATTCACAGACCAAAGGTCCTCAGCACACAGCTCAATGACTGCTAATCTCTGATGTGTCTGAATTGCATGCTGTTAACAGACTGATGTAAGTGCTCTTTGTCTTTGTTTCTCTTTATCTCCACTAAATCCTGCTCTCCTTTGCACTCTTCACACTGTGTTAAGGCACACAGCTGGGTTGTCACGTAGCAATGAGGAGTCTCATGCTGTGCCATTTGCGTGCTGTCCATATGCTTATTTTTACACTTCCTCTTTAGTGTTTTTATGTTACATTAGAATCCCGGGGTTATTAGGTCAGATTGTTCCCCAGAACACAGCAGGAATAAATCTGATGCCAGGTGTTGTCAGAGTTGTAGATGACCCAGCTTACAGCCCGTTTTATTTGGCCCTGCTTTGCTGGCCTAAATGAACAGGCCTCTGAGCAGAGCTGAGGTGAGATGAGGTACTGATGTGCAGTTTGTTGTCCTGCCAACCAGCCAGTCTGCCAGTGTATTTAGCGGGTATTTGCCTGAGCTGGCTGTGCCGGGGCCTGCCCGCTGGCTGATTGCCCTCTTTACAGGGGTGGGGCTGTCTCTGTGCTCAGCACTGACCTTCACTCTGATTTATGAGTTCCTCCTGCAGTCTGTTCCCCAGCCATCCTCCTTCTTTCCTCCTGTCCATGCAGCAGATCAGAACTTGCTTCCAGCTGTACCTCAAACTCCCCCGAGCATAAACAGGGTCACCCTGTGTCCACCACCGACATCGCTGTCTGTAAACAAAAGATATGCAGCAGATGTGTGAGTTCATCTTCTTGTCAGTGCAGTGCTATGGTGGCTGTCTGAATCGTCACTGTGGAAAAGTTAAATTAGAGGATAATATGAGAGCTGCAACAATTAGTAAATTGATCGATTAATCTATCAACAGGAAATTAATTGGCATCTGTCTGATAACTGAATAAAGGTTTCAGACATTTTTCATGCAAAAACGGTAAAGTGTAAAACTTCAGCTTTTAAATGTGATTCCAGATTTTTCTTAGTCTCCTATGATACTAAATTGGAATGCTTTGGGTCTTGGACAGTTGGTTTAACAAAACAAGGAATCTGAAGACACTTTGAACTCTGGAAACTTGTGATAGGCATTCTTTTTTTTTGGTAACCAAACAATCAATTCATAAAATAACAGAGATCAACTGTAATAACTGATAGTTGCAGCCCTTACACAGTAGGAGCTACTAGGTTTTCATAGATTTCTTTTATTTTTTTTTGTTTGTCTTGAATGATAAATTGGTTAAGTAACCTGAATTACATGGCCAGTTGACTTGGCAATCCACTCCATCAAATTGTAGAAATTAAGGCTTATGTGTGTTTGGCCCTGTCTGTTCTGCTTATCAAATGAATGATTAATCATGGCCTCACTGTACGTGTTTTTTTCCCCTCTTCTCTTCAGTTCACCTTGGATCTGTTTACACACATTTGTCTAATAATAGTGGTTTTGAACCAGAAACCAACTCATGTGGGTAGTTCAAAAGTACCACTGCATACACTACTGGTGCATGTTGGCACTCTCTCTCTTCTCAAGAGGGTTATATATAAAAGAGGTAATCCACTCAGGATGTTACCACTGATATACAAGGTCTCCCTGCAGTGAGGATTAAAGATGGGAGACCTGCTGATCGATTGAGTCCTCATACTGCTGTAATTGTTGTAAAAGCTTTAGAATGATTTGAATTATTCATTTAATGTTTTATGTCTGTGAAATGGAGCTTAAGTGGTTTCATTTGTGATTTTTAGTAGTTCAGAGTTGGCCAAACAATTTGTGCCTCACGCTGCTTTCTCATTCAGTCACAGTATATATACACGTTTCCTGGTCTGGTCAGGCATCCGGTCCAGGGCGACACCCACAGTTTGGTACAGTTTGGTTGTCATCGCCAGCATTATGAATCATGTTTTTCTGTATCAGGCGGAGAAGGTGGAAGTGGATGGTCATCACTGTATTATGATTCACACTGTTTTCTTTGTTCTTTGACAGGGGTGAAGTGTGTGTGTGAGTGCAGATGAGGTGAAGAAAGTCAAAGGAGGCCACCGTGGTTCACCTGCTTTCTATTGGCCCTAACCCTGAGAGACCCTGCTTACTACTTTTTCTCCTTCATTTTAAGAGGAGGCTGGGGTCCCTCTGGGTGCAAGAAACACCATGTGCCAAAACTGGAGAGGACTTCCCACTGCCCCATAAGACAGCCAAGCCTCCTGCGAACCTTCCTCTCTAGTCTGAGGACCCTCCTAATCCTCCACATTGCCCACTGGCAAAGATGAAGAAGGTGGCATCATGGTCAGCAGAGGACGTCTCTGACTGGCTCAGCAGAGAGGGGATGCCAGAGTACATAGATGCCCTCTGTCAGATGGATGGCCCTGCCCTGCTCAGGCTCACCAAGGAAAATTTCCAGAATCCTCCCCTCTCGCTGGTGTCATCTGATGGCGGGCAGCAGATGATGGAGCGACTGGAGACACTGCGGATAGAGAACCACATGGAGGCTCACAAAAATGGTCATGCAAACGGGCATGTTGGTGGGCTGCCAAATGGGACAAGCAAGCCCCAGAGGAATGGCACACTGGGGAAGAAGGACTTCAGAAAGGAGATGGTCCACATCCCCATCCCTGCAATGGAAACTACGCACTCCTCGTTCCCTATCGAGTGGAGGAAGACGGGCGTAGCGTTTTTTTATGCGGTGGTGTGTTTTGTTACCACCACTGTCGTCATTTCTGTGGTTCATGAGAGAGTACCACCAAAAGAGCACACCCCACCACTGCCTGATAAGTTCTTTGACCTTTTTGACAGGGTGGAGTGGGCCTTCTCCATCTGTGAGATTAACGGCATGTTGCTAGTGGGAGTCTGGCTGATACAATGGATTCTACTCAAGCACAGGTACAGTCAATCAATAAAATTTGAGTTTGAATCTGAATTCCAACTAAATTAAAATGCCATGTTATTTATTTTCTTTGTCTTTTTTTTTTCTTTTTTTCTCTCAGGTCAATTATAGGCAGGCGGTTCTTTTTCATTGTGGGCACACTCTATCTGTACCGGTGTATTACAATGTATATCACCACTCTGCCTGTTCCTGGGATGCACTTCAAATGCTCTCCAAAGGTACACACTTTTATTACTCTCAACACCATGAAAGGTTTCTTTCTTACATAACTGCTCCTGGAACAAATATGCTGAATGGGCAAATTCAGCACAAAATAGAGACCTCTTTTGCATGTTCCTTCCACTGACAACTGAGAGTAAGATATGTTTGTGCGTAAGAGGAGCTTTGTGGGGTTTCTTCACTTCACTTCTTCATTTCTTGTTCTTTTTTTTTTTTTTTGTTCAGAGACTTTAGACAGATGAGATGAAAACAGTGCATGTACAATTCCCGCAATATGGGAATTCTGCTCATCGAAACATTGTTCTGAAGCAAAAAATAAAATAAAAACCGTTGTCTTGTAAAGTAACTGCAACAAAAATTATTGTTACAGATAAAACCGTTAAAACTGTTAGGGCTGGAGAAACATGAGGGTTAAGGTCACAGAAACTTGTTGTCATGGTTACAAGAAACCAACTCCTAGAGTGTGGGAGAGAAGTAAGCCTCTGGTTTTGAAGTCAAGCGTGTCCTACACTTGTCCTCCACCCCCTTGCTTCTTCCTGTATAAAGATGCTGCACTGCTTCCTTATATGTCATCAGAACGAATACTACTCAAGTACTTAATTAACTGTAAATACTTTATGACTATTTGTACTTTTTATTTCAACAGTACTACTGCTAATATAGGAAATGCTAGGTGAATATAATATTTTCCCTTGTTGTTGAATTAATTATCCTGCAGCATTATGATGCTTGTTAGTACTGAATGCTTCAACACTCTGCAAAAGGCCATTTTTCATACAGTAAATTAGTATTTTTGCTTTTGATACTTTTTCAGCTTTTAACTAAAAACTCTGAATGTAGGAGTTTAACTCATGAAATGTATGTTTATGGACAAGCGATGGTAATTTAGAGGGGTCATTACAAGAGATTCGAGACTCGGTGCAAAACCTGATGCCATGAAGGAATGTCATCACTAATGTTATCACTTACTACGCTTCCGTCACTGATCTGAAGATGCTGTAATTTATGGCTGTGTTTCTTTCAGCTTCTCGGGAACTGGGAGGCACAGATGAGGAGAGTAATGAAGATGATTGCTGGTGGGGGCCTATCCATCACAGGTTCCCACACCATGTGTGGAGATTATCTATACAGTGGCCACACGGTTATGTTAACTCTAACATACCTTTTCATCAAGGAGTGTAAGTTCCACTGTGTTTATACTATTATTTTAATTAAGAATGTACAGGAAGGTTTAAACCTCTAAGCCACAAATGAAGTTTATTGACCTTCTCAGAATGTGGATTTATTTTTACTATGAAACAGCTGATCATTTTGACCACACCTGTATGTCATAATCTCATACACACTTGCTTCTGAAGGGCACATCACATGTCAAAGGAATGACATACTGATTAAAAAAAAAAGAAAAAAAGAAATGGTGGCTGGGCTGTTAAACCATGCGGTTTGTGAGTGATCTCATTTTCATACACAGCCACAACTAAATGTGGTTGTTAGTTTTGAAATTAACTTGGCAATATAATGTACTTATTGTAACATCAATTCAATTTCACAACTGATGTTTTAGGTTCACACACACTACAATTTCACAGTGCCATCTGTATCTCACTGATAACACCTCTTGAGTTTTGCAGTTCTCCAAATTCGGTCAGGAAATGTTGACATAAAGGAAATGTAGTGTAAATGTTGACTGAATGATGCTTTCAGTCTGTTAAGATTTTACTCTATTACATAACCACATTTTCTGTTCCTCAGCAGACATTTCTGTTACTTAACTTTCAGTTTGCAAACCCAATTAGTGCAAGACAAAATATAAGGGTAAAAAAGTTGTCGCATTTCAACTACTCAAGATGTAGAGCACATTACATTTCTCATGCAGGCTTTGAGTAAACACTCCTTTCTTCCACTACATCACATGGTCCTGCAATGAGTTTCCACAAGGTTTGTGTTGACGAACCCAATTGATACAACAGTGACATCTAGTGGTGAAAACGAGCCACAGGTGGCCCTTCTCAACTTCTGAGGACAAATACAGCGTTTTTCCACCAGCTAGCTGCCATTCACTGGCCCTCATGGCCCATTTAGCTGTTAAAGGGAATTCTGCCTCTTCTCTAGCATCAGTACTGTTGGTTTGATCCGAGTCTTTGGTGTAATAACCCAGCTACTTTTGATTGGCAGATTCTCCAAAACGGTTCTGGTGGTACCACTGGATTTGTTGGATCTTAAGCGCTGTGGGAATTTTCTGCATCCTTCTGGCCCACGATCACTACACTGTGGATGTGGTGGTTGCATACTTTATCACTACACGCCTCTTCTGGTGGTACCACACTATGGCCAACCAGCAGGTAAGTGCAACATGCAGCACAGGTTGTGTTACTCTGTTGGATTAAAGTAAAATGAGCAAACAGGCACAAGGATTTATTCAGTGCATTTGCCCTTTAGTCTTCATTCTGTTTACCCTGCATTGAACAAACTGGGGCCTGTGTTTCTGAGTCATACTGCAATATGACAATATATAGTATAATGTAATAAGATGGACATTTATCAACTGTCAGAGACTTTATGATATGTTTCATACTGAGACAGGTATCCCTTCAAAGGAGTAATTCAGTGTTTTGGGAAATATTTTGCTGCCATAGCTTAAAAACTGGAAATATTCTGGCACAAAACACCCGTCGTTTTTACACTTCAGCTTTTTCATTTACAGAATTAGCCAAAATAAACATATTTCTGTTTGGTTATTTTAACTATAAACTGATTCTCAAGAACAAAATTGTATCTGATTTCTGCTTGTCCCCTGCTGTCTTAGTTTTTATGTGTGTAAAAAAAAAAAAAAAAAAATTACATGTGAAAGACTTCAGGAACAGACAGTACATGTGACATGTGATATGACAATAGACCCTGAATCATTTGAAGTAAATTTCTGAAAACAAAAAAAAAAAGAACTAGTAAGTAAATTTGCATCAGATATTTAACAAACAAACAGCGCTTGTGTCTTTTTGTTTTGTCTCAGTCCCTGAAGGAGACGTCACAGAGTAACCCCTTCTCGCGGGTGTGGTGGTACAGACTGTTCCAGTACTTTGAGGAGAACGTCAATGGCACGGTCCCTCGTAACTATCAGCTGCCATTTTCATGGCGAGTGTTTCAGTGGAACCGCGGTGTGAAGTACAGCAGACTGGACATCCAGTGACTCCTCTTGTTACAGCAGGCGAGGACTGTGACTTCCATAAGTGCTGTTTTTACCCATGGAAGATGGCACTGTTTAATGTAGCGCTGTCCTTTCACCTCTAGTAACTTACACACCCCTGTCCAAATGGGTAAATGGGTAGCACTGTGACCCACCTAGTATTTTTTTCTTCTTGTGTATATATATATATATATATATATATATATATATATATATATATATATACACACATATCTCT
>JBBMJY010000003.1:9370607-9441432 GCA_037833715.1 Toxotes lorentzi
TCTCTACACATGTGTAAGTGTGTAGCGCTGCGACCCATCTGGTATTTTTTTCTTCTTGTGTATATATATATATATATATATATATATATATATATATATATATATATACATACATATTTCTCATTTCTCTTGTTGTCTTTCTCTTCTCGTAGTATTTGTCAATGCAAAGCACTAATTTATATTTGTTTTATGTTTTTTCCTCTTTGTGGGCCACATAACAGTTTCTGCTTTTGTAGCAGATCAGTGAAGCATTTCAACGAACTTCTAAAACTCAAACGTTTTTGGTCATCAGGACTCAAATAAGGACTCTAATACTTTTTCTTCCTCTCAGCACAAAACCATAGTTAATGTCCTCATGTTCTTACAAGATTTTTAGTGCAGATAGTGTCAATGAAATGCTTATTTGATAACCAAAACGCCATAATGCCATTTTTCTTTTTTTTTTTTTTAAATAGCAAATTACTTTTTGTAAACTGTCCTTGCTAAAATGAGTCAAAGGTGCAAAAAAATAATTTTTCTAAGTATGTCAAACTTTATTTTTCAAAAACAAATGATGTCCAACAAAAGATTTTTAGATTTTTACCTTTTTCAAGATGGATAACTGAAAGCATAAGAATCTAATGTGGTATAACATTATTCCAGTGCCTTTACTAGCTTGATTGTAAAACAGTTCAAGTACTGTGTCTTGTATCTCTCTGCCGCGGGTGGGATCACGCCACGGTACAAGGTGGTACTTAGTTAACAGTCCCGTTCCCATGAATGTAGAAACAACTACGCCAGCCTTACCAGGAGATTGGTCTTCCCAAAATTAAGTGCAGAGTGAAATGTCCCGTCTATTTATTGATGCTTTATGATGTCAGTTTGTGCTTAGTTGGTTAATGCTATTCTAAAAGAAAAAATGACTGTTAATTGTATTTTTTTTTTTTTATGTCTGTAACATTTCATTTTTACTAACCAGTCTTTAACCAACACCAGCCATGTTCAAAGCCTGATCATTGACACCATGTCTGCTAGTTTTGTTTTCCACCACCACATTATCTGCTAAACATCACTGCCTGATTGGAAATTGTGTAAGAGATGTCTTCAAGGTGCTCATTATTCTGGACCTGAACATGTCTTGTGCATCATTGCTGCATGTCTTGTGCAACTCTTGCTCAGGAGATAAGGAACCCTGATCTTGTTCCTCACACTGAGTCCCATTTTGAAATCAGAATTATCCTCATTACTGTCCTCTCTTGGAACTGTTTTAGTGACGAGATGTGGAAGAAAATGTTCAGTGTGACTCTTGTGTTGAGTTTTAGGGAATGTCAAAGTTGTGAAAACAGAAGCTTCAGGCAAAGTTTCTGAGCTTGTCTGTAATGGATCTGTATGTGCTTTGTATAGTTTATCTCGTTCTAAATCAAGCTGCTAACTTTCAGTTTGAAGACAGTGTATCTTTACATTGCCTTCTTAAGCGCGACACCAAAACAGTCTTCTTTCTAGAAGTAGCAAACATTCAACATGGAACTTATGTGTGGGGAACGAAATTAAGCGTGATGCACAGAGCTGGGGAAATACTGTATTTGGCCATATGTGTGCAAACATCAATTTCCACAAATGTGAAAATGCGTCCTTATTGATGAACCTAATCATGTACATGTTGTTTTTTTTGCTTTTCTTTGTGTAACTATGAATTAACTGTAAAGTAAGTATTACATAACACTGTATAAGTATTACGAGTTCATCTGTAGGGAAGAGGTTTAACTCATTATGTGGAACTAATTTCAAACTGTACTGATAAGCTCTGATGAAGAAAAACTGCACCGAGGTTTAGAATACACAGATTCCAAATAAATAAGAACGATCATGTGATTCATTTCTTTTAACATCGTCATAGGGAGGAGGTGAGAAGATATCATCCTCTTCAGTGTGAGTGTGTGTAGCCAATAGGAGTCTTAATGTGTGAGACAAATCTGAGACCTCCTTCCTGTAGCATTGTCCAATCATTTCACTCTCACAGGGAACGGTTTCTCAGTTTTTAAAAGCACAGCAAGTTCCTCACCTACGGCCATATTTTGGTTTCAAATAATGTGTGCAGCAATGGTCCAAACATGGCTCTCTAATAATGAGAGCTTTGATAAGGATGAAGATTGGAGTTAATGTTTGTCTTCTAGATTTGCCAATCAAGTTGGAATTATTTTTTTTTTTTGTCTACCAAGAAATGAAAGTTGTTCTGTATGTTTCTCTGTAAACTTCTCACCTACTTTGTTCCTTTTTTTTGTGTGTATACCAGGTGTTTGTAAGATATGATAAAGGATTCTCCTTGGGACGCTTTTGAATAAACCATTTTACTATAATGTATTTGATTTACTGTCAGTCTCTTTCTTTATCAGTTTAATAGCTCATTGTGCCAAAAGATGACGTCATGGCAGACCCACGAACAGCCAGCAGATGGACACATTGAGTTGCACAAATAAGACCAGTACAGCAAAGGGGTGGTCTCTCCCTCCAAAGTGTGTTTTTGCTTCCAGTATGTATTTGTATGTGCACTCCACCTACTACAAGTATGTCTAACAGAGTTATTTCCTGCATTAGTTCTGGGCCTTAAGCCCTCAAACATGTTTCAAACTTTTAAATCTTCTCGTAACCTCTCTCACAGTCAGCCAGTTAAACTGCTGAGCATGAGATTTCTGAATAAACACCCACCACCTACACACACTGAGACTGCAGATTTCTACCGCTATACAGTCACTCATAAAATCTTTCTAATGCACATTTAGTAATAACTTAAAGTGGATATAATTGGCATTTTTGTAACAATAAATGTGAATGTGAAAGGGGTCTCGGGTAGTGCTGAACTTACAGGTAATTATCGCCTGAATCTGCAGCTCCCCTCGGCTTTACACTGGGTTATAGTGAGTTTCAGCTCCTTGCTTAGCTGTCCCGCCTGCAACTTTAGTGTTTTGGTTCACTCTCACTGCTGTCATAGTGTTGTTTTTAGCCGCAGCAGGCAGCTGTTTTCAGCTAAAATGCTCCAAAACTTCTCTGAACACTACCTGCTCAGCACTCTACGGCAGACAGACACAGTTTGTGACCAGCTGGTGAACATAGTGGAGATATTTCTCTCAGCAGACAAAAAACAGCGTGAATATTGGACTTACAGTTCACCAGGTGGTCAGAAACATGACTCCGTGTGAATAATGACACTGCTCCATAACTGCTGGATGTCTACATAAGAAACAGTTTACAAAAAAGTTCACCATATCAGCTTAAAAAGATATGTGCTTTAATATGCCTTAAAATGTGGTTTCAAAACTAAAGTATTTGTCTGCACTTAATATTGGATATTAATCTTCAGAAAATCTCTCGGGTGAAACAACTAAAACTATTTCTCACTCACTCACAGTGAGGAGCTGATTGAGAACATTTAAAATAAGCTACCGATTTTCACCCAATTTCACGCAGGGAATGAAGTTGTGAACATTCTCTTTGACGTTTGAATAAACATATCCACATTTTATCTCGGAAGCCATCAAGGGTGCTGCTACTACTGGTAATGTGGATCGAACAACCTCTAGGGATACAAGAGAACCAAATAAAACTAATTAGACCATGACCTCTGTTGCTGATAAACAGGTTGCTAGGGGTTTTGAGTCCACCTCTGGAGTTTTCTGCAGTTGCTTGCTAAAAGAGCATGAGGTCCTCATAATTCATTGGCTGAAAACTGACATATATTTATTTCGAGCTGGCTCCACGGCCCGCTGGAGAATTTGCTGGCACCCCAGAGAGACAGTGTTGGCCAGCCAAGCCGAACTCCCACACACTACTACTGTACACAGTCAAATGAGGGAGAGGGAAGAGTGAGTCTGTGCTCTGAACATCTTCTAGTTTCAGCTGACTTCATTAAATAGGGCAGAGTGATGCTCTCAAGATAGTTCACGGCTTAATGTGTCTGAAAATATTTTAATTATGCAGGTGTGCTGTCTGTACAGGAAGCAGGCTGTTCTTAATTACTGTCACCTTGCATTTGATTGGGGAGTTTGGGGTGGTAAACTGCTTTGTGTGTTGTGCTGTCTTTCCACTCAGGTGTACTCAGGTATTTACAGCAGTTACACATTTTACACGTCATATTCTGAAAATGATTTTACAACATGAATAGTGTGACAGCATGTGAAAACACAGCCTCTGCTCTGGCGTTGTCCACTCCGCAGCAGCCTGTTTTCCAATCTGGCCGCTCTCTACGCTCTGCTGTCTATCAATCATTTCTCTAAAGAAGAGAAGAACAATTCGAATGACTGTGCCTCAATATGTGAAAATACAAACTTCATTTTTACAGTTACATAACGTCATCTCAATACTCTATCTGTTGCTATAGAGTAACCTACCCTCCCTGGAGGCCGTGAAGCCAAGAGAAACAACGGTTTGAATCATGGGTTCACAAGCAAATTCTATGCTATTCTGAGCAGTGCTGCGGTCTTTCACCGTAATACCATACTTAGTCTGTGAAGATAATGTTCTTGGAGTGAAAATGGAGTTTTGTCTATTAATGGATGGCTCCGAAAGTGGGTGGTATCAGAAAGAAGGAGCTGGGTAATAAAACTGTCACCAGTATATACAATCATGTTCTCGACTGTAGTCCTCATTCCCTCCTGTGCTTACACTGGTGACAGCTAATGGACAAAAAGATACACACACGCATTTACATTCATAACGTGTATGTATTGTTAGGTGTCTTGTAAAGACATGAATTCCTCCACACATCTCTCTGTGCTTTCAATCATTTGTATTGCTGTGGCTTGTTTTTTGTGGTCCATGCAAATAAGAATGCATATCCTCCCTCTGACTGGCATCTATAATAGATGATGTTGCTTGCCTAAGTCAGAATATACTTAACCCTGCAACTGCTGATATTTCTGGCCACTTGGGGGCAGCACAGACAAGTTGTGAACATAAACATGATCACCCTTTAAGCTGACGTGGCAAACTTGTTAGCAAAGAACTTGCTTATTTACACATCTACCAGGTATGGAGCAACTTAGTTAGAATTGTGTTTGTGTCATTCGTTCACTTTTAGTTCTATTTTTGGTCGCTACTAACTCATGAGGGACATATCTGTCTCATTAGCTGCTAAATGTTCAACTATGTTCACGGGCTAGTCACTACCTGTGTCTGTAATTTGTGTGGTGCTGAACAGGTAGTGTACAGAGGGTTTTTGGAGCATTTTCACTGAACACAGCTGCCTGCGATGCTATGAGAGCGGCGTGAGTCAACCACAGCAGTAAAGATGTGGCCGGACAGCTAAACAATGAGCTGAAACTTGCTGTAAACCAAAGGGAGCTGCAGATTCAGGTGATTGTTCTGGACACTTCCAAAGGCACCTTTCCCATTGCATGGCAGTGGGAAAGGTGCCCATTGCTATGGGATTGCTATGGGATCCAAAAAACATCAAGATAAGTTTTACTGCTAACTAGTTTTGAGGTGCCGAGAGGTCTGGAGAGAAACAACTCTATACGGTTGAATGCCTCTTACACCAAGAAAATTTTCATTTCAAGTTTCCGATCAACAAACTAGATGTCATCGAAGCACTTCAGGCCCAGAACGAATGTGGCTGCTGCTGCTGCTGAAGACGGCGACATCTGTAATGATGATAGTTATTTTCATCACACACACCATTATCGGTGCTGGTGAGATGTAATGTCACCCCCTCCGCCATCAGGGCTCCACACACATCTCAAAAAGCCGTGGAATGACCAGAGCTTAAAGAGGCGGCTGTGTCATTACCTCCCTGCTAACCTGTGAGTTTATCCTCGCTTCAGAGATTGCTCATCTCGCCATGCTCTGTCTTTTAGCCTCTGACCACTTGAAATTGTGTTGCAGTTTCAGTTCATCCCTGGAGAGGTGACTCAGTAACTGGCAGTCTGAACTGCCAATATGACAAGGTGGTGATATTCATTGGCGGAGACCATGTCGTGCTCTAAGAAGGTCTGAGGCTGTAAGTCAAACTTCAGCTCAAACTGTGCTGTTAAGTTGGGACGAACTATGTGTCCGCTTCCTCTGCCTTTTATAATCAGGAATCTGACGAGTTCCTGGCCGCGCTGGAATCGTCTCAGGGGGACGACATACTGTGTGATGTAACAAGTCAAAAGTCAGATCACACCAACTGAGGGGACACTCTCATGACTGATGGAAACTGTCTCTGTGCCATCTGTCCACAGTGTTCACCACCAGTTCTGGCGCAGCGGACCGAACAAACACAGACATCCTCGGTCATCTCGCCGCTCTACCTGGAAGGACGATTTCGATGCATCATCCTTGAACAGACACATTGATCTCTGGCTGCTGAGTAGTTTATTTTTGTTCAGGGATTTTGGAAATAGGCCATGTTGCCGACATGTTTGGGTGAGCAGATGGCAGACTGATTCCTGTCTGTTCCTGGTTGTCAAAGTGTCATTTGGATAAAGACCACACCGCTGCTGAACTGTGGTATCTATTGATAACATTAATGTGAATATACTTTGTCCTTTTTATCCTGGTGTCTATACTAATCAATGCCTTATTTTGAACCAGCTTTACATTATTTTGATTGGCCTTTTGAGGGCAGTGCAATGAGCTGTAAACACTACATGACATATTATCACCTTACAAAGGTTATATTGTGAATGTATTAGCAAACATGAAGCAACATTATCATTCATTCAAAACCACATTTCCAGCCAACTTAGGAATTTCAGTCTAATATTTGCTCTCCTTTAGCTCTGCACTATGTGTACTACATAGTTGCTAACTTTGTCATTTGGTGCTGGACAAGCAGTGTACTGTGTATTCAGAGTTGTCCAGCTGAAAACAGCTGGCTGCAGTGTCCAGCAACAATCCTATAACATCCAGAGTGAATCAAAACAATACAGTCACAGGCACTAAAATCAAAACAGTGAGCTGTCAGATTCTGCACTGTACAGCCGAGGGAAAATGCAAATATTTGGTGGTAATCCACAAATGACCCCTTTTACAATACACACAGTTACTTGATCCATTGCTGATCTAAAAGTATTGATCAGAGCAGCTTTAATGTCGTGGATGTTCTGGGATCTTCAAAAAATACAGTGCAGTTGCTGCTGGCTATTGCTGGGCAGAGGATTATGCCTCTTGATGTTTCAATCCAGAATGTCCTGGGCTTCAGGTTGGGAGAGATGACAGGTAGTGGCAGCACCTACATGCGTTGCTTGGGGCAACAAAAGCAGTAGCGTGTCCTGCTGTGGGGTCAAGTCCTGTCACCTGACCTCACACAGGAAATTATAATGTGCTGCTTGCCCTTGTCCTTATAGCATATAGCTCTCAAGGCATTATGGGAAACCGGGCATAGCCTTTTTATTGCAGTGACCAAAGCATTATTTGTTGGTTGTTGGACAAATTATCAACTTCCTCTTGAGGCCCCATGGTGAAAAGATAATGTGTTCAAATTCATTTTTTTTTCCCAACAGTATAAGTTGAGTCAGAATCAAGAACTGAACAGGCTTTGAGCGGGCCATCAGCAGGGAGTCAGTCAATACAGAATGATTTTGAAACACAACGGCCAACTGCAATGCTGACTGAAAGCGGGGCCTCCCTCCTCCTAGCTCCTATTCTCTGCTCCTCTGATGAGCCTCGGTGGGATGGTGAGTAGTGCTGATGAAGATTCTTGGCAATTGCCATATTCTCATGCTTTGTATCAAGCCCCGCTGTCTGACTGACAACCACACATGGATCATTTTTCAGGCACCAAAAGCCTCAAAAAAGCCCCAGACAGAGAGCTGCCTTTGATCCAAGGTGACATTGTGACTTTTAGCTTTGGGGTGACAGTTAGTTCACTAGGTCACAAAATTACCAGAGACAAAATAATGACCGTATATAGAGGGTGTTGAAGCAAGAAAGCATCCACCCTGGACAAGGTGTCCTCGAGCAAAATACTGGAGAACTTCCAGCGTCACAGGATGTTCCTCTGTAGTTCAGTAAAGCACCAAAGCACACGACTGAAGAGATCTCGCCACATCAAACAGTCTTAAGACAACTGTTATTTTGAACATCTTAGTCTGAATCTGTAAACTCTTAAATTGAGAGGAGACCCTGTGCTCTGACGCTCTGTAGCTGGGGATTTTAAAAACTCAAAGCAGAGCCTGTAAAAGCTGGTTCAGTCGCTGTTTCATCTTTATTGTATTTTTTAAAAAGCTAATTTATGTACCTGATCCTCTAAAGTCCACTTTGTTAGGTAATCACTCTTTTTTTGGCTGTGGGAAAGTTACCTTTTGCTCCACTATAAAAAAAAAAAACAAAGTAGAAAAGGAGTTCATGAGAGAATAATGGGAGATCAGGTAAAAACAAATATATATGTTTGGTACAGCTTATAAAGCAATGATGGTAGAAAGTAGAATAACACTGCAGCTGAAATGTAAATCTATATGGGATGATGAGCGTGTGTCCACAGAGAGATGCTGTTTGTCTTGATGAGCATGTACGAGGTCAGAGGGTTGCTATAATGGAGACCTGCATGGCTGATTTACTGCAGCACACGCAAATGAAGAGTGATCACGCCTGGAACATGAAGACTTGGAGTGTTTCCCAGTAGCCATGGCTGACTTTGAACCAGATTTCTCCAAGTGCTCCTTCAGACTGAGTCATCCATCAGTTTTTTTTTTCTTTTTTCCCACAGCAGTGAACAGTAATATGCTCTCATCCAGAAAACAAGGCCAGATTTCTACTGCATTTGCAAAGTCAGAAGAGTCTCTCATGGCTAAATGCAGGGTGAGGATACTGTAAGCTGTTATGTAATATAAGCACCGATTCATCCAAGCATCTATGAAGAACGTCGCTCTGTTTCTGTTAATATCTCTCACACTAACACTCTGCCGTGATATCCATGAAAGAGATGGCCACTCAGCTCGTACATATTACATTAGTGAGCAGTTGCCTCTGGAGGCCTGTCCAGTTATTCTGGGTGAGCTCTTCTGGCGCCATATGATGTCGATTGGAAATGAAGAGGGCATCGCTGGCTACTAGGCAACTGCAACACAGTGCAAAATCAGCAACAACCCAAGAGGAGCCACAGATAAGATCTCAATCTCACCTAATATCAATCACTCTTGTCTTTCTTATGCAAATATGGAAATTACATTTGAGCGTAATCAACAGTGAGCCTGCTCCTTCTCCCTGAAGGATGGTTTCTTGAATCAGACATCAAAGCAGATTGGTGCATTCAGCTGCCAAAGAAAAATAATGATGCTTCTTTTATCAGTCACTCAATCTTTTCAACGGGATGACTTAGGAAAACACTCAAACTCTTAATGGCCACACACTGACTCACACCAATCTGAGCGAGACAATAATGAGAACGAGACAAAAGCGATGGAGAAAAACAAAAGATGTTCCAGTGCGGTTTTATCAAGGTGGCGGACGGGATCTGAGCGCGTGGATGTGACTGAGAGGCAGAGTGTGGGCATTTTTTCTCACGTTTTCCCACCGTGGGCTCACAAGTGACAGCTGAGACAAGACACAGTGTCTCTCCCTCCCCCACTGTGAGCACACACAGCCATGGCAAATGTCAGTCAAAGACACCAGCCTTAAGTTTTGAGCTTCAACTGTATCATCCATATCCTCAGCATCTCCAGATCTTTTGTCTCTTGCTTCTTAATCAGTATAATCTCCTCTCTGTTCTTTGCTTTGTGTGTAGCTTTATAACAAGTTATCATTAGATTTTTTTCAATTACTCTTCTCTTTGCCTCTGCCGTTTCTATTTTTTTCACTTATTAGCCCACAGTGTTCACTAACAAATCCTATAAGTATTTTCAGACTTTTATTTTTACAGCACCCTGCAGTTAGGGTGACGGTAAATGGTTTCACAGTGAGAGGGGGATTGTTAACCCTGTGCAGTTTGTTGACATGCTGCAGGTGGGGGCCTGTTGAATGTCCAGCTGAGCCAGGAATGTGGAGGCCCTTTGGGCGCAAAGCAGCCAGGATCGACTGTGCAGGCAGGAGAGGGTTCTCCGTAAGAGCTAATGCTAGGAGTATTAGTATGGTGAAGGTATGACAAATCTTCAAGTAATTGTTTGGAGCGTTAAAGCACAGTGTAATTTCAAAGCAAAACACCATTCAGCCACGTCTTTAGGCCACAGTACACGTCATGAGAGGGCTTTAGTTCAGTTACAGGCTGAGGATCATCATAATGGCAGCGAGATAAGCTGCACCATCTAAGGACCCTTTCGTGTCAGACCCTGAGGGTCTCCTACTGATTTACTGCTGTCCCTCTGACCGCCTGTGTCTATCTTTAGCTGCGCTGACTTTTATGAGCACGTTGAAGTGCAGGCGTGCTGTGGCACTGTTGTCAAAGCTGGCTCCAGACGCTTAGCCCGGCCTCAGACATGACTTTACATTATGTCCGTCCTTAGGTTGTTTAGTATGCAGGGACCCTGCAGAGAAAGGCATGTGCCAGAGAAATTCAGTTGTTTTTTTAAGACTTCTGCAGCTCACAAATGCAACTGTGCTACTGTCTTCTAGCTAACCAGATGTGGAATGTAACTAAGTACATTTACATTTACTCAATTACTCCACTATGTTTATTTGACAGCTACAGTTAATGTAGCTTTGCAGATTAAGATTTCACATACAAAACAACTGATGAACTTTGTTTTGTATGTACTACTAATAATATTCTTAAAATTTTATATTAATTTATTTATCTTAAGAAATTTCATTTAAGAAATAAAAATATTTCTTAAAATACACATTTTTACTATTTTCCAGTTGTGGTATTACTACTTCTACTTAAGTACCGGATCTTAATACTTCTTCCACCACTGTAGCTACATGCCACATACTAATCTAAACATATTGCAGGGACTTATTAACAGCTAATGATGCAATACTCTTGTAATAAGAAGAGATGTCTGCTTTTAAGCTCAGGTCAGGGTTGTATTAATAAATATTCTGAGAATAGACTCTGACTGCTCAGAAAGCTTTGAAGTGAACATCTTCAGATCAAGGTGGAGCTTCAGGAGCAGACCAAAGCTTTTATCTCACTGAGGAGGTATGATGCTGTTTCTCAGATGCTGCCATCGGTCACAATCTCAGCACGCCTCCTGCTCATTCATAACGCATACGGTACGATGGAGGACAATTTAACTTATGCATGTTCAAGGGTGATTTTAATATGGTACTTAAAAAAAACCTGAATCAAAGCTGTTTTGAAAGCTTTATTTGTATTATTCCTGAAGTGCAGTCCTCTCCAACTCACACACAATGTCTTTGTCTACATGGATGCGGTGATATCATTAACTAATGTGGAAATGGTTTGAGACTTTGACCATTTAGTATTATTGTTGACCTATTTTAATGATCCCTTATGAATAGGGAGGTTGAACATGCTGTTAAGAGGCTCTCTTGGAGCCTTTGGTCTAAAGATTCATAAACCATAGACGAACCTACCACAAGAAATTCAAACAGCAAATTCAAAGACTTGAACATTTATTAATAACAACAGCTCATTTATTAATAAACTGGCATTTTCCCAGTAGCCAGTGTTCTTTTTTATATCATTGTATTATTTATTATATGAGCATATTATTATTCCATATTCATTTTTTCAGTTTGTATGTGCTTTTAGTGTTTATTTCTAATCTCTGATGCTCTTTATCTGTTAGAAATTTTCAATTTTAATAAAGTTTACAATGTCCTTTATTAATTTGGTTGTGTGGGGAAACTGAATGACATTAACCACAAACCTCCGGACTTTCAGCTTTTACAGAACATTCGTCCTGCCTCAGCTTCTTGCAGCTATTTTCTCCTCTGCTTAAGAAACCTCCCTAGTTACATAAAACTTTATCTAAGGTACATAAAACATTTCTCCCGTCTCCTGACAGTTATTCACCCGAAGCTAAGTAAGGAGTAAAATTCCTTGTAAAATCTCATTTTTAAGAGGGATTTGTAACCTAGAAAAAAAAAGGAAAATAATTGTTTTGAATTTCTCAGTTCCTTTGGGCACTAACAAACAAACAAATAAATAAGTAAAAAAAAAAACCAAAAAACTATTTCTATAAAACTACTAAACTACAAACGCTACTAAAATAAATCAAACGAACAATTAGTCATAAGAAATATATCAGCTAGGATGATTTTCTTCCTGGAGCGAAGCTGCAAGAAAAGGTCTCATTTTGGAAACCACAATGCTTTTCCTGGCCTAAGATACTTCAACTGAGGGAAGTACAACACATTTTTCAAGATATCACAGCTCAAATGCTATGAAAACATCCTAAATCTAAGGCTTTTTCCAGAAGAATCAACTCGCTGTATGTGAAAGATTTCTCTCCTGACCCATGCAGCAGAAGAAGACGACAATGCTTTGGCCTAAAGCCTGACATATAGCCTCCATATGGCATGGTTTACACTGGGGGAGGAACGTGCTCTCTGAAACTAGCTTCCATTAAACGCATTCCTTGCAAACAGGCCGATAACGGCACGCTAGTAGGTCCCAGCTCTCCAGTTATGTGACTCATCACTCAGGTGTGTTTAGAGCTTATTACACAAGAAGAGGCTTCTCTGGAGAGCGACTACCAAGCATTGTAGCACGTTTGGAGCTCCAAGAAAAAGTCAAAGCAACTCATCGTCTCAGGCAGTTTTTCACCTCAAATGTGTTGCAGGTGATGACCTTTTCAAACACATGCTTACACTTACACAAACACGGGGGAAGAGAGACAGAGACGGAGAGAGTGGTCGTGTATGTGTGAGGCTGACAGGATTGAGGTAAGCTAGAGATGTCAACAGGGTCACTTCATTTCACACAGAACCATCAATTACATCCCACCTCTACCACTATATTAGTTTGTTGCTTTAGTGCAGCAGCTGCATGGCCAGCTGGGGAGGAAAACAGCTATTTGTTGTCTTACAGCTTGAAAGATGAGAGGGATTCTCCACAGCTTACCTAACATGTCTTATTTCTTTCAATACAGGCAGAGCATTGTCCATCACTCTGGACGGCTATCAATAATGTGATAAGTGCAGGATGTTTTTTTTTGTACAGATGTGGCACCAGATTTGATCCAAAAGGACAACAAGATAAACAAGCTCCAATGACCCAGATGACCTGAATAAATAATTAAATACCTATACATACACCACAATCTGGACAGGGTTCGTCTGTAAAATGGGTAAATAAAGACAGACTAAAGCATACTACTTTATTTACTGTCACATCTGTCTTCTACACCATCGCATGCCACAGTGCGGTTTAAATAAACACATGCAGGAAACGAAAAGTAAACAGTCAATTTTTCTGTGATGACAACATCACAGCTGTCTTGTCACTGCTCCTTGATGGTACAGTGTCAGAAATCTCAGAACAGACTTGTAAAGAGACACTTACACCTGAGAACTACTGGAGGAGCAAAAACTAATCATGTTCCGACTGAGAGAGCACAGAGTAGTAAGCACGGCCTCCATTTTCTTTTTCTCCATGAGCTGATATAGAAGTGATCTGAAGTGGATTCGGTGGCAGGGCAGTCAGAGAGAAGATATCTGTCTGTCTGTTTGCATGTCTTTTCCTGTTTCCATGTGTCCACTCTATTTCTCCTAGCGGGAAACACTTTCAGAGCTATTTAATTATGACTAGAAACGTTCAGCAGACTAAGATTGTGACAATGCCTACATTTTTTTCTTTTCAGTTTAACATTTGCTCATACCGCTCCATTTTAGATCACAAAAGCAAAGGTCATTTATATGTCTGTCACAAGGTTGAGGACCCAGTCAGCCGCCCTGAAAACTCAATGCACGCAACTATTAAAAAAACATGCAAATAGACAAAACACAAGCAAACAAAAAACCCATCTTCTTCAATCTGACAACACATATGCAGCATAATGAAACACACTGAAAATATAATAGAGAAAACAAAAACAAAAGGTACAGAAATAAGAAAACACCAGCAGATAGAGAGTAAAGGATAAAGGCCAGACCCCAAGGGGTCAGTCAGAACCTCTCAAAGTGAATGTTAATATTTCTTGTGGGAAGGACAATCAAATGACTAAAAAGAGACACAAAACAACTACAAGGAGATGTAAAACTACAACAAAAAGACACAAAACAACATCAAGGTGACACAGTGTGTCTGTATTTTACTTGTTTTCTGATTTTTCCTGTTTTATTTATTCACAGTACTTTTTCTTTCCTGTGCTTATTGTATTGTCAAACCGGGGGATGATGTTTTCTTCATTTGCATTTGTGTTTGCGGCAGTGCTGTGAGCTCTCAGGGCCACCGGACGTGACTGTGGTCATTAACAACGTTACTAACCCAGAACACCTGGAAAATGACGTGAATGCAGACTTCCAGTCAGTGACCCCTGACCTTCTTTTCACCTCACAGACACATTTCTTCTCGCTGTAACACCAGACCCAGCGCCTCTTCTCACACTCACCCTCATGTCACCTTTGGATTGCATTACAGTGTTCTCTTTTAATCAGACTTCACTATTAAAGCAGTGTTTAGAGCTGGAACAATTAGTTGATTAATATATTAGAGGACTCACAGAATATGTACTGACAATGATTTTGTCAATCAATTGATCGATTAAGTCATTTATTAAGCAAAAATATACCAAACATTTGCTGGTTTCAGCTTCTTAAATGTGGAGATTTGAGAATTAAAATTTTTTTTTATTTCATTATTAAGTGGAAAATCTTTGTGTCTTGAACCCTGGTTGGACAAAACAAGCAATTTAAGGGTCACACTGACAACACAGACATGCAGTATCCTATAGTCCTATCAATCCTCCTTTTAGCTCTACTTATGGTCTCCACATACTTCTGAGGGAAATTTCTGCTGCTAAATGCTCCACTATGTTCACCATCTAGTTACTCACTTTGTCTGTCTGCTGGTTGTTGCCGGGCAGATGTACAGTGGGTTTATCAGAGCTGTTTACTGAGAGCTGAGCCTGGTGTGGTTGGGAACAACACGAATGAGAGTTGGGTTTGTCACTATGAGCGTCCACTTTCGAATACAGGTAGTCACATGATCTGTTGTTTAAATAGAAATATTGATCATAGCCACTTTAAAGACGATTACTCTCTTATTAAATAGTCTGCCACGAGTCCAGCTTTCTTTGACTGATAATCTTCACAGGCATATTGGAATATTAACCAATAATGAAAATAACAGTTAATTTTAGCCTTAGCAGTGTTACAAAAAAAAAAAAAGTTGAAATACACCTTATCCCCACCTATCTGATTTTGACAGTACTAACACAGGAAGGCAGGAAGGAAGTATCATTATTGTGTTTGCTAAGTCAATTTCCTGAGCTCTGGTTCTATCCATCTTCAGTGTGAGCTGAGTGATCAATCTGCAGCTCTGGATGTGATATCACATTACAATGTGAGACAACATCGATGAGATATGAAGTCGGCGTATGATATTGCTGCTTAAGTGCAGGATTTGCTGTAGTTTTTTTACGGGACCGGAGAGGCACAGAAATAGATTACCCCAGGCTAAAGCATCCCTCCTGTCCTGGTCCCAATGATGTCTCTCTCTCCGTCTTTCACCCTCTCCCAGCCTTCGTCTCACCTCTCCTGGGGCCATAGGCCCAGGCAGGAGGCCAGCTGGTGGTGTCTCACTGGGACGGCGGCAGAGATGCAGAGAGCACAGTCAGATATGGTATCAAAGACATTTGGGGCTCAAGGGGGACGATTCTGCAGAAACACAGAAACATACCCTTCCTATAATTGCGCATACAGTAATCCCCTCCAAAGTCTCCATATGGGCTCCTGGCATGACCATGTTTGTGTGTCTATGGGGATTTTAGCTTTGTGAATGGTTACATAAATCTTTGTATGCAAGTGTGTGCATGGGTGATAATGATGTGCAAGCATATGTCTGGGTATACCCCAGATACCTCTCTCTGCTTCTTGTGTGTGTGTGTGTGTGTGTCAGTGTATTACAGGAAAACAGTGACTAATGTCTGCCCTCTTCTCTTCCGTAAGCTGATCTGTCCCTTAGGCGAGCAAGAGGGCACCGGCTTTTCTCTGCCCAGAGATGCTTAAAAAACACTGCAAAGACAGCACATGAAACCTTTATTACAGCGCTGCCAGCCACAGCAATCATGAACTCAATGACGCCCATGAACGGCCATTCGTGTGTGCAGTCAGAGCCTCTATCTCTGGGTGCCGGAAGGTTAACTTTGATGTCCATTACCTAACCCACAATATCCAAGGGAGATGACCCATGTAGCGTTCAGACAACACAAGCACAAACTGGTAGTGCAGCATAACTCACTCTGTGTAAACATGGAAATAGTCATGAGTGGAGGCAGCACAGATACACATTTTAAGCCAATGCTGCAAATATAGTCATGGTAATGAGCGTGTATAGGTACAGGCACTGATAGTAGGTATTGATTTTGGTAATAACATAAGATCAAAGACAGCCGATTGATGTTATTCTGCTTCTTTTTGTCCAAATACATGAATGCCCTTTTCTTGAATAGGATGTCAGTAGAGCTTTTTCCAGCGCAACTATATTCTCCGTGGATATGGATGGGGTCACCGAAGGTGACACTTAATTTACCACTGTCATAATGGGCACAGTGTCTGCTGCATACATAATTAATCGATCACTGTTTTCCACATTGATAACAGCACAAACCCCGGTCCTCACCTTGTCTTTGAATGCTGGTTGCATTCACTTTGCTGCTCACAATTACTGAGAAACATGTAACACACTCACAAAGAGAAGCAGCAGTAAGGAGGCAGATCATGTGTGTTTCACGATGAGAACCACTGCAGTCTACATCTGATAGCTCTCAGAGCAATTATCAAGCCAGGAGAGAGTTAAGCAAGTTATCACGAGTCACACATGGGAGACGAAGGTTTAAGATGTGGAGATCCAAGAACTGTAGATTTAAGAAGGAAAGGAAATGTGAAATAATGTGTAATAAAACTCTTCAAAAAGACATATATGACCACGGTTTCCTGCAACAAGCACTCATCTCTCGCCCAGTAAGAGGTGGTTAGAATAATAAGAAGGAAAACAGTAGACAAGGGTGAGATATGCTGAACTACACCAGCTAAGGGAGGATCTGTTCACTCTATTTTTAACCCAGAATCTTAATGAAACATCCCCCCAGCACCCATGAGCTCCCTTTTTTTTTTTACTCAATGAATTCATTGAGTTGAAACAGATTTAGGCACTGGAATGAAAAATGGTGCATAGAAATGACTGGCTGGGTTTGGAGATTAATATTACAGCGACAGAAGTGATGATCTATTACTGAACTCTCTTCAGTCCGCACAGTGCTCTGAGGATGAAAGTGATGAGCACTGTTGCCAGAATATGTTATTACTGATTACTCTAATCAGCAGGATTACACACTCCGAATCGGTTGTGTAATTAACTTTAATTCATGTTGGATGCATACAATAACACCCTCCTTTTATGTTCTGGAACTATGATTCATTCATTTTGTGTTCACTTTAGACTTGTTTCTGAGTAAAACTGAGATTTTTTATTTCAGTTTTTACACTATTTTGTTGGTCAAAATTATGCCTGAATTTAATGTCTCATCTGCAGTGCTTTTTTTTGTAAATAAACTTTTTTGTTTTGTTTTAGTTCAGATAAGATTCGATTACACCCTACTATAATCTCGGACAAACGAAAAACAACAACAAACAAACAAAAAAACCACAGTGCAATCATCCCAACAAAAACATGCGCATACACCAAATACATTTCCATAACAACACTGAAATCACCAGCATACAAGCTTCGGGGCAATATAAGGGCCATTTGCCTTATAGGGCCATTACATTCACTTCACTGATGACTGCTTACTCTCTATATGCGGGAAAATTGATTTTTGCAATAGGTTAGGTCGGGGAGGTGATCTGGGTGTTTAACGCTGCGCTTTTGTCGCTCAGAGAGGGCTCGGGGTTGAAGAAGGCAAACAAATATTTGACAGCAGCAGGAGCAGCAGCAGCAGCACTGGGTTTCCTCTGTGGTGTGTTTGCAGTGTGAGAGGCGGTGAACTACAGGAGTTGTCTCGACTCCTTAGTGCCCACTTTGACGGCCTGCCTGCGTCCTCGGAGAGGAAGAGCTGCTGTAATTGGTTTCTCAATGAAGGATCATCAGCAGCTCCCCGGAGGCTTGGTGGACTGTAGCGTAGCGCAGCCCCATCAATCGTCCGCTCCCCGGCTTTAAACACCGCTTTGCTCTTTTCTTCTGAAATAAACAAGTGGGCAGTGAAGGGGATTCTCGGAGCATCATCGCCCTGCGCGTATTTAGAAGGGGATTTGTGTCCGTTTTCACAACCTGTGCGAGTATTGCTGGGAGTTAATCATTGTGTCCGTATCGCGGAGAATCGCTGCAAAGTTTAACGCAGATTTCAACATGAGTGACCTGGAGGACGACTTTGCCAAGATCCTGCTGCTAAAGGAGGAGCGGATACGGGACTTGGAGAGGCGACTGGCGGACAGGGAAGACGAGATTCAAGAACTGAAAAGAAAATTGCACAAATGTCAGTCTGTTCTGCCCAGCGCTCAACTTATTGGACCGAGGACCCGCAGGGCGCAGGGCATCTCCGCGGAGCCTCAGACGCACCAGGACCTGTCAAGGCAGGCGTTTCGGAAATATGCCAAGTCCGACTGGTAAGACTGTTTGAGCAGGCGTTGGTGCTTCAATGCGCTATTACGCCCATGTGGAAGCTTTGTTGTCCAATCTTAAAATCTCTTTCTGAGTGTTTTTCTTTTCATTACCATAATCGAAATGTTTTGCCATAAAAGATAAGAATCGATACTGCTGTTACTGTAGGAGGCACAACTCGCTCTTTTAACTAAAAATGTGACTGAAAATTAATGTGCAAGTGCTGCTACTATCTCTACTTTCAAACACACTTCCTGTGGCACTTTGTGTCTTCTCCCCACAGTTTTTTTTTCCTGTCTACTTTCTGCCTTTTCTTTCCTTTCTTTTTTTTCTAAATGAAAGGTGGAGATGTTTGCCATGAATGGACGAGCACTTTCATTCGTAGGGGCCGATGACGCAGCTCAAAGGCGAGTTTCAGAAAGAGCTCCTAATTGATCAGATCCATCATGGTAGTCTCTGAGGACACAGACAGGAGGAAGTGCGATGCATTATTGGCTTTTAGTAGCTGGACGCTGAGGACCCGAAGTGCATGTCTGAGGATATTTAATACTCCATTAGAAAACGCTTTGTTTGACCATATGCTTCCTTCATCACCTTCAGGTGCTCGTTTTAGCTTCACAGTCCTGATTTTGAGGGTTTAGTGTGAGGCCTGTTCTTGAATTTGAATTTCTTTTCATCTTCCTTTCTATTATAAGAATATCATCAACACAAATAACTTATGTTTATATATCACCCACACAGACACATACACCCACACACACCTTCTCTTCTTCTATCTTTGTGGGGACGCTCTTTGACATAATACATTACCTGGTCCCTCATCCTAACCTTAACCATTACAACCGAAAGCCTAGCCCCACCTTTTACCCCAACCCTAAACCAAGTCCACAGAAAGAGTCGTGAGGCGAGAAGAATGAAGTGAAAGTACTTGAGACTGAGATGGAGGTCATGAATGATCCAGATTCACTGAGAATTAATGACTAACAAACTATATTCAAGACAAAAACAATCAAGTATGCAAATCATCTATTGTCAGCCTCTCTATAGGAAAAGGATTCATTGTGGAAATGGTGAAATTATGCGTATAGCCTACTCAGCTGATGAGGCACAATAAGTGCTTGAATGGGCCTTCAGTGGGTGCATAGGCTAATTGCATGTGGCCATTCACTCTGCACAGTGAAACGGAAGTAAGAATGTCTGAGTTTGCAAAAAGAGCCTGTGAGAGGACACGATTGCTGTCTGTGCCATCGGTGTCTGGAGGAGGGCGTCCACCTGCGCCGCCGTGCCCGCTGGGCCTCAGTGGGGTCGGAGACGCAGTGACCCCCATTAGAGTCAGGACGTGGCACCAGCCGGCGGCCCGCCCCGCTCATCGGATTACCGCAGCATGGAGAAACAGATCCTGTTTCTATTGATCTGCATAGGAAAAGGGCTGAGCTGGATGGTTAGCGAGGTGAAATTTAAAGCGCAGAGGTGCTTTGAAGGACAGTGGGAGGGCCTTTTGATGGTGGGAGGATGTAGGGATGCAAGTCTGAAATCTCCACGCACATGCAGTTTCCTGATATGAAGTAAACTTTGTTGCTGCTCAAGCTTTGTGCCCTGTGCCCTTCCCTTGACAGAGATAAAAGAAAATATGATGGTTTTTAATTGGCTCACAGGAGAGAAGCAGCCTGGGCTTCATTAGATATTTTAGCTGTTTGACTTTAGAGGAGCACAAGAAAACTAATGTTTTGGGGAAAAAAATATAAAGGTTTGTTTTAATGACTTAAACAGATGATTAACCTGCTGTCTGTTGAACAGGTGTTTCCCACAGTTGCTTTATCTCATTTAAAGCCGCACAGTCTGGCTGAGAACAGGCTTGGCACTGTTTGTGCTAAGCTGCTGATGTGCCTTTGTCTTATTCAAATTTATGTTACCACAATGGAGCACTTTCATTTATTGCACATAGGCCCACTGTCCCTGTCAGTCTTTGCACTTGTAGAATGAACTGTTCGCTACACAAAATATAAACAACCTGTTTCCTAACACTTTAATTAGATCATCCATTAATGCAATGTTACACAACAGTATGGGACCATTAAGTGTTTAGACATGTTTTTTTTCCTGCAGAGCAGAGGCATGCCTCCTTATTGTTGTTTGCCTGAGTTGATCCTATAATCCACCACAAGATGGCAGCTGTGGTCTTTTATTAGCAAACAGTCTCAGTCTGGGATTGTTTGCATGCTGTTTGTCAGGAAAAAGATGCTTTTTGCCACCACACCAAAAACACCTATCTTCACAGCCAAAGAAATCTCCTTCATCCTGCTTTCTGTCCACACCGTCAGCCAGTGACTCTCCACCCTCTCAGCACAGTAATTGCTGTTTTAGCCTCAGTAGCTCTTCATCCTATCAGCTTGTCCTTGGCAGTTTATCCTCCTCTGAATTTGTCCAGAGCACATGAGGCCTAATGCTGTTCGCTGGGCTTCAGATGACTCACTGGGATAATGTGGACAGACATCAGCGGCACTCAGAGTCCACATAACACAAGATTAGATGAGGAACGTGGAGCTGCTGTGGAGACTCATGCAGCTTTGGCATTTTCATGTCTGCTGCTTCTGTTAGACAATCTGTAAGATTATTATTTATTTGCCTTTAGCACCTTTAGTTGCTCCACTTTTTAAAAATCTATCATAAAATGAATAGTTGCTGGACAGGGATTTGGTGAAGTGGATTTAGTCTGTACCACTTTAACATGAATTGTATGCCCTCCGAAGCATCCTTTGGGTTCAAATGTAAGACTGGAATCCGTACTTCAAGATTCAAATGTTCTCAAATATTTGCACTTTGGTCCACGTTGATAAAATGAACAGCCCAATACCAGCAGCATAGCCTCCTTCCCTAATAGATAAAAAAAAACGCTGTTTATTTTTGCATCGAGGTTCATCAAGTTTCCATCACCTTCAACTTCCATTAAGGCTCCGGTGCTCATCTATTTGTAACTCAGCGGCCTCAGGGCGAGCCACTGAGGTATGATGGCATGGTTCTCCGAGCACTGGCTTTCTCACTGAGTCCATTATTCATGTGAGTCGATCGCAGCTCTCTGGAGTGGCAGACTGCACTGTGCCACAGATTCCTGTAGGCGCCCTTCTCGCCATGCGCTCTCTCCGGGTCGCAGCCTGACGCACACGGGGAGGACGGTCCTCCGCTGTCACACCGCCGAGGGAGGGAGCGAGGGGGAGAGAGAGAGAGAGAGAGAGAGAAAGACCGAGGGAGAGAGAGGGCAAACTTTGCGTGATTGTGGTTGAGACGCTTTATGGACTCACCTTGGCAATCACGGCAACCACCGAGCATACCTTCACTTAAATTCCCAACATCCGCTTACGACGGACAGTGGCGAGGAATCCCCCCCGAGAAAGAGAGGCGCTGCATCTTCTGAGGCTGTTCATGCCGGATAAAGTTTATGATCAGCGTGGTAGAGGAGAGAGGATAAAGACTCGACTGCATACCTTTCGATAAACTTAGTGTGAAGTCGCTCGTCGCCGCCAGCTGAAATGGGCACCTTGCGCGACCTCCAGTATGCGCTACAGGAGAAGATTGAGGAGCTGCGCCAGAGGGACGCGCTCATCGACGAGCTGGAGCTGGAGCTCGACCAGAAAGATGAGCTTATACAGAGACTTCAAAACGAACTGGACAAATATCGCTCCGTTATCAAACCGGCAACCCAGCAGGTCCACAAGCAGAATGAGCTCAACGAGCAGCAGCGGACGAAGAGGCAGGCAATTTCGGCCGAACCCACTGCCTTCGACATCCAGGATCTCAGCCATGTCACCCTACCTTTCTATCCCAAAAGCCCACAGTAGGTGTCCAAATTACGACCGTGTAATATTCACATTTAAAAATGACAACTGTAATATTTCCCTGTGCCTCCATTAGAGTTTCTTTCTGACTCCTGTGCGTAATATTAGGTGTGTCACAGCAGGTACGGCACCTGTAGCACAAACGGATGAGGTGGTTATCTTTAACACAACACACACACACACACACACACACACACACACACACACACACACACACACACATACATCTATATATATATGCAAAGAAAATTGGAAGTGGTGCTTTCACTGGTGGCAGTTATCAATAACAGTATGCTGAATATCTATAAACCTGATCATCCCAAGATGACATGCCAGAGAAATCAAAACTCATCGAGTGAAGGGGAATTAAAGGTTTAGAGAGCTGGTGGCAGCAGCTCTGTGTAATGTACCAGTGCCTCTTTTATACAAGCTGTGATTCTGTGACAGGCAGTCTTAACAGGCTCTCTGTGAATGTTTACCTTAAGATTTGTCTACAGCTACTTTCCCTCTATTCCTTTCTCTCTCTTCAAAGTCTCAAACAAACACTTTTCTCCTGCCCAACTTGGTCTGCGACATGAGATCTGGTTCTCAGAATGAAACTGGCACTGAGATCTCTCTCTCTGTTGTGAAATAATCCAGCTGCCTGTTGTGTTTGAATTTAAAGGTTGTGTTATTATGAATCAATAGGCTTACCCCCCCCTGGTGGATGGGTGGGTGGTGGTGGTGTAAGTGTGTGCTCTCCATTCTGCAAGGGCATTGAAAAGTGGACATACTGAGTATAAACACTACATTTTCAAAACTAAGGCCAACTTTGAAATCCATCATGGGTCAATCACATCACTTAACATAAGCAGAATTGGGGTGTTCAAATTTAAATTACTGGTATTTTATCTACTTTTAAATCCATTAGAGAATTAAATTTTAACATTTCTGTTCTAAAAAAACTCTTCAGACTTTGTAGATAGATTAGATGTGTCAGATACGAATGTCATTATTCTGTTGACACGCAAACAATCAAAGCTCAGAGGATTTCATCAAAGAAGATTCAGAAATGAAGGGGGTTATTTATTCGAGCAGGAACAGGCCATTATTCTTTGTTTTACCTGTCAGCTCTGTGTTGGAACAAACACAGAAAGTAGACTTTCTCCTTGTGCATTTGTTTTGGCTTTCATTGTCTCACTGTCGTAAATAAATGTCAGATCCTGGCAGCTGGCTTGAAATGGCAGATGTGGAAAACACAACAGAGTGACCATTTCATTTTGACAGTCATCCTCATTCTAGAGCTTTTAGTGTATATTTTAATTTCCATTAAGAGATTTCCCAAAGAGGATTTTAGTGCTACCTTCACTGGAAAATATCAACTCTTCAAAAAAGTCGCACACTGTCCTGCATTTTGTCCTGTATTCTGACCTTTGATCATTTGTCAGTTTTTATGGGAAAAGGGTAGTCTGAGATTCGACAGTGGTTTTGAATGGCTGTATGATTTCTGATGAAAATCCTCACAGGGAAACTGAGAGGAAATTTCACGATGGAACTGAAAATGAACTTCTTCTTACCAAGAGGTTATTTAAACTTCCACAACTACAGCTGCTTTTTCTGAAGAGCACCTGCCACACCCGTTCACACTCTCCATCTGAAAGAGAATGACTTTTTTTTTTCAGTGTCTCTATTTTAATGGGAAAAACATGAGTGAAAAGCAGACAGATTTTGAATGCAAATGACTTGAGCATGCTTGGGCACCATTCTCTTATTAGTTCAGTGTTGTTATCATTATTCAGTTTGTTTAGACATCTTTGCCAAAGTTGGAGCGACTAATTTGAATCTTTATTAGTTATTTAGATTTTCTGTGACTCTCAGTTTTTGTTATTGTCTAATTGAGAATAGTACAGTTTTCTTTTCTTTTTTTTTTTAAATAAAAAACGCAAGTGCCCTCTTGGGATAAAAACAGCTCTATAACATTTTCATTTTGTTTTGGTTATTGAAGTGTAGTGATAATGCCTGATGGATTTGGCTAAATGTTTATATTTTTCTTTCATTCTCACCCACTTGATCTTCTTTACAAGTATAGAGCATTCCTTCCTCATAATCTATCCATCCTTCTTCCCATCCTTTTTCCCTATTAGCCTCTCCCACTTTTCTGCCACCCCTTTCTTTTTTCCTCCTAAAAGAGCATATTTTCTCCTTTTAAGGAAGGCTGAACTCGCTCAGCCCCAAAGTTCACTAGTGGATGAAGGCAAATATATCATCCTTACAAAGGAGAGGAAGGCAGATGTTTTTATAAGGGTCTGGTTGTAAGACGTTGCTCAACGTTGCCAGCAGAGGCTCGAGTCGGGGGGTCCCGATGAGGGCTGTAAAGGCCAGAAATCTCCTGGGTGTAAATGTAACAGAAACAAGGTCAATGAGGCACATTTCCAGAGGACTGGAGGTCAGCTTTGGAAAAACAACAGATTTCCAGTTTGTTTCTGTCTGTGAACTTAATCAGATGCAGAGTCTGCTAACTCTGTTAAAAATTAAGTATCATTAACTCAGCAAGGATCATAAGGATCATCAGAGTCCAAAAAAACAGCCCTTCTTACCTTTATTACAGTTTACTCCCTAAAACCTAATGAGAGTTGTCAAGATCAAATGCAAATGATCTTCTCCTCCTGCTGAAAAAGGGAGGAGGGTTTGGGAAGCACAGTGCACATCTGAGCATAGATTGAGGGGTGGGAATTTAAAAATAGGTGCAATACCTCCGTTACCCCCGTTCACAATTCACAGCAGTAGCTTGTTCTGACTCTCAAGGGCAGAATAAAAAATATCTAATATGTTCTGGATCATCCTGGTTGCTCTGCTAGAGCAGCAACTGCACTGTCCTAGGTTCACATCAATTAAAATCCTGAGACTTTCGATGACTGTTACTCAGATCAGATCAGAGTAACTTTATTAATCCCCGGAGGGAAATTCTTTGGTTACAATCAAACTCCCAATGGAAAATGAAGAAAATGAAACGTAGCATACAGAAGAGTTGGAAGACGGACTGTCTCTCTCATGTTTTCTCATCTGTGTAAACTGTATAACTAAGGAGAAGTTCTCTAAAATACATTCTAAAAACACACGTCCACAGAGGACAGGGAGGTCTGGGACAATGCCCCTGCCATAGGAAGACAATCTGGGTTGGCTTGTAAATGGCCCTTCAAGGCAGAAAATGCAATGTACTAGGGTTTCTGACCTGAGAGGAGAATATCAATGTAAGAAACATCCCTGAGAAATCAAGTAAGACAATACTTTGTTCCGCTTCTCTGTAAGTACGTAATCTGTGTTTTGGAACAGATTGTGACAACTACTTAATGTTGGTCTTAGTTGGTAATTAGTTCCCTGCCTTTATCCAGCAGTATCACTGCTGTCAGAGAGTAAAAGCAGAGCTGTTTGGGGATCCACAAGCCTTGAAACCCTGATTGAAAATTCATCAGACAAATCACTCGACTGACTCCACTTGAAATCTGTAGCCAGGGTTGAAATTTAAACTGCTGCTTTTCAGTGGACATTGGCATCTCTCACAGTTTTGGGAGTTTTTACATCTCAAAGTTTTGTTTAATAGATTGAAGGGATAAAGCGGAGTTTCATTCATGTGACTTTAAAAGCCCTTGAAGAGAATTACGACACTGACCATAAAACGATACCTCACATGCACACGGGAACATGCAGCAGAGTTTGTTGTACTTGTTTTAAAAACACAGACACGCACAGAGTGCTCAATGCATAAAAACACTACCTGGGCTCCGCTGATACTGAATCATGGCAGACATTGAAGATCTGTTTGTGTAGTTGTGTGGTTTGTGTAGGACTTTGCTGCGGGCTGACAGCAGGGCAGAGAAGCCCGTGTGCAGTGGGAGTACTGCTTTATAAAATGCCTTTGAGGTTTTTTTTGGCCTTTTAGCTAGAAGCTCCTCAGGTGATCAGCGCCAACAATGCCCCTAGAAATCAGTTTCTGAGAAGGGCACCAAGCACAAAAAGGCAAGAGGCAGTTCACCAGCGTCTTTGAAGCCTAGCAGCAGGGGACAGAGTGTTTTCTGTATTTTTTATGAATTAGTGTATAAAAGCTCCCCTTCGCAGTAGGAGGGGACTTTGTAGGGTTAACCCTGATACATATTATTAACCTCATTTATCCAGCTGACACTGTGTCAAAACCAAGCAGCACTCAGCTGAGCAACTCAGACTCTGGTGATGACGTGCTTCAATGAATAAGTGATCTTGACTCACAGTTCAGGATCTGGTCCGCCTCAGACTTCTCTGCCATCTCTTGACATGTTGTTGTAACTGAGAGGATGAGGCTGACGCTCGCGTTGACGGTTTCAAACTTCACTGCATCTGGCCTGCGTTCACCTGTTGTCAACACATGGACACCTTTCATGAACAAATGTGTCTCCGCCGCCGGTGGTATATCAACATCATCGGATGTGTAATCCTTGATGTTAAATGATAATTTAACATAATGTCCCCTTTCATAATGTCTAATTTCATTTGTCCTGCTTTTCCTTTTAGCCCACCTGCACACAGAGCCGCACCTTGACGACTGCACATTACCTTCACTGCTAATTATATTCGCTCCCTTGCTTACATAGTCCCTGTAGGAAATACTTACCTGTGGAATGCCCTAAAGACTCCACAGGATGAAGGCCAATTTGGCTTTCAGAAGTGCATCCCTCAATGGAAACAATACTTCCATTAGGCATGGATTTTGCCATTTATTGACGTGCCAGCTTATGGAGAGAATAAAAACATTTCACCTTGATGTCTTTGAATTGAGGATGTATTTTTTTGAAAAAGCTTCTGAATGAATTGCTTTAGAAATATGCAACATCCCTGCTTGCTGAAATGGTCAGCATTCTTCACTGGATTTTTACAGTGTGTGTGTGTGTGATGCATTCAGACTTAGCTAATCCCTCTCTCTTATTCTCCCTTTTCCCACGACAAAGAAACACCAGTGGCACACGAGTGTGTGTTTCGACAGGTCAGTGCTTGTACAATAATGGTCTCATTTTGTCTCACCTTGTCTCCAGGTCCAAGGATCTGATCAAGGAAGCCATCTTGGACAATGACTTCATGAAGAACCTGGAGTTGTCGCAGATCCAAGAGATCGTGGACTGCATGTACCCTGTGGAGTATGGAAAGGACAGCTGTATCATTAAGGAGGGCGATGTGGGCTCACTGGTCTACGTCATGGAAGGTAAAAGCACACATGCACAGAGGTAAAATGTTTATCCTGTGGCAATCCTGATTAATTCAAAGGAAAACCGTAGGTCGAAGGAGTAGAATAAGTCTAGTAAGAGGAACATAATTCATTTTTAATAGCTTTAACTGGAGCTGCAGAGCTGTGTCTGTACACCTTTAAAACCTTGTCATGACAATGATGAAAAAGAAATGAAAGGGCATTATTGATGGATTTCTGTATGGCGATGAACTAAAACTCAAAACTACAACACTTTATTATGCAGTTTAATTCACTCCTGTACCAATGAATTTATTTTGTATGGTGTGCCTGCTGTGCCCTTTATGTTTCATTTGTTTATAGCAGCATTGTTCCAGCATGTGGTGTTTTTTTTTTTTAATTTTTATTAATTTTATGTTAATTTTTTTGGGTGATACAGAGTGTGAGAGCTCTGATGACAGGAATAACAGCACAATGGAATAAAATGTCCAGTGGACCATTATCCCTGACCATAGATTTGACCTCAGGGAAAATGGCCCGAGTCAATGCCCGAACAGTATAATTGATCATTATACGGAGGGGAACTTGGACATTCACAGACATAAATCAGATTAAAATATAGTAAATTACTATTACAGCTCGCTTCCTCTCTAAAACCTTTATACCTTGATCTGACATTCAAATGCATGGGCAGTGTAGCTCCAATAAGGATTACACATGTTTCAAAATCTAAAGAGCACCAACAGAATGTAGAAACTGGGAGGCAATATTCTTGAAATGTGTTTGTTGGTGTGTAGACAGTGGCATTTAAAGGTTAATATTTTACTAGGAAGAAAGACGATATTGATTGTTGCTCCTATTGTTTCATGTTGGCTGCCTACTTTGGTTATTGGGTTGGCAAGACATTTCCTGGAAGCCCCATTCAGCCAAACATTGTTGAGAACAGATGTGTGGCAAAGTACAAGTAAAGTAAAGAGAATGCAATGCTATGAAACTAAGAGAGACTTTTTTTTTCTATAAATACATACTGCGCTTGGCTTTCTTCTAGCGGAGGCAGGTAGGCTTTGTCATATCTGAAAGGACTCCAAAGACAGGTGGTGTCTCTGTTTGGATGCCAGCAAAAATGTCATGGCTGTTTTCTGTCTTCGTCTGCTCTTTAGTGAGTCACTGGCTCTGAATTCAAAAACCTTTTGTGGCCCGTCTAAGAACTGTGACTTTAAAGGTTATTGTATTAGGGAGATGACTCAGTTATATTGATCGGTACACCAGCATAGTTTTATCAAATATGATTGAGATGGCAGTGCCAGTCGGCCCACTACTTTGGTCCAGACTGAAATATCTCAACAAATATTCAATTGATTTCCATAGATTTGCATACAGACAGTGTTGGTGGCCAGAGGATGAATCCTATTGACTTTATGACCACAATACCCCTTAAACTAATTCCCATTCCCACCAGGCTCAGCTGTATGAATTAGTAAATGTTAGCATATAAACTACTACTAAACTAAAATGATGACCATGGTAAAAATTATACCTGTTAAACACCAGTATGTCAGCCTTGTCATTGTGAGCATGCTGAGCTAAGCATTTCACAGAGCAACAGAGATCCCATGAAGCAACAGTAAATTGCTACTTGGTGTAATATAATTGTCAGATGTAAGTAGAATTTTGCTGATCATACTGCTGTACTTCTTTTTTATGTAAGTAGGATTTAAATGCAGCACTTCTAATGGAGTATTCCGACACTGTGATAAGTGTAGTTTTACTTAAAGGATCTGAAGACTACTTCCACCCCTGTTCACATCCCTATTAGAAGAAGGACGTCACTTGTGGCCCTTATCTGTAGACTGCAGCGAGAAGTCAGATATGTAAAGAGGCTGACATGTAACTGGCATAATGCAAATGAAATGCAAAACACAGAGGTGGATGGTACAACAGTGACCTGAGGTCAAATTTTGGAATTTGGGGTGTTGGGCGCTGTGACAAAATCAGGAATCTATAATTCACTGACAACCAATGAAAGAAATTAGAGGCCACATCCTTGATTATTGCACCACTGTGCCAGCAAGAGCTGTGGATGAAAAAAGGAAAAAGAAGCAGGTGCTGTTTACTGGTCACCCGTATTTTAGGTCGTGAATAGATTTTAATCTCTACCTGTGACGAAGGCTGTGAGAAGATGATTGTACCACAGGTGATTTGTCATGCTAGGTCATACTGACATGATGAATTGGTTCCTTTTAAGCGCAACAGAGAAAGAGAAAGGAATAATACAAATCTGTTGGAGAAATAACTGTTGAGGGGCTTTGTGATTTCCTCTCTGACAGAGATAGAGGAAAGAATCGCAGTGTAATTGGAAACAGGGCTTTTAATTCAACAGTGGTCATATTCCACTTATCAAATGGTTAATTATTTTCCATTTTCAGATCCTTAGGGTAGGCTTTACATATTTGTCTTCAATGAACAGCAAACTCTTTTCTGTTCCACCTTGTGTTCCTCTCTCTTTTGTTTCTCTCTCTCGTGTCCCCTGCCTGCAGTTTTCACCCTAACTGTCCCTGGCCTTCACTTGTTTTGCAATAAAAAAAAAGAATTTTAAAAGCATTAGCACAAGGGACAAACACTTTGTGCCAAACACAGTCTGTGACTTTTCAATCCACGCTGACAAGATGTCTGACTGTGCTACGCCATGTTGACCTCACAGCTCAATGTTGTACATAATTTTCCTAGCAAATAACATGTTCGCTGCCCTGGCAGTGGTGTCATTTCTTATTGAGACTCTGCAGGCTAATCATCAACATGTTGCCATGGGGCTGACGTTGTTTATCATGTATCATGGAGCCATATAAAAGACAAGTAAACTACACCAATAATAATAACAACAATACTCATGGCATATGTATAACTTATTTTCCCCCAGTGAAACATGCGACTGATATTCCAGAGAATATCATAGCCTCCCTTTTTAAACAACCTCAGAGTAGTTAGCTTTTGTTGCAGATGCACCTGATAATTAAAGATCAGACAAAACAGGATCCTGGCACCAGCTCGCTGCTATGATGAGGCCGCTTGCTTGCCCGTAGCTGCCGTAATGAATGTTTGTTGTATTTTGGTCACATCCGCTGGGCTGCAACTGACATCGGATCTCTTTAAAATACTGATGGCAACTGAGACAAAAGCTCTCGTTTCCATGGGGATGAGATTGGTTTTTGATTGGCTGTGTTGTCTGTGAAGACCCGTACAGGTGGCTAATGATGATAATAGCTCGTATAATCACATCCAATTACTATCATATATTTCACAGACAGTAAAAAAACCCCATGATTTATTTCATAGTCATCATTCTGCTTAATCTAATCAAACTGTGTATGCTAATACAAATAGGTAGCTTAGGTTCTACCTGTTCTTTAGGACTATGTTACATTAGAAGACAGAGTGTTGATGATGTTAAGAGTAAGCTTGTTAAAGGTGTAACAGAGCCTAATCCTTTGCTTTGAGAATAGAGACTGGGTGATTAGTTTGGATGGCATAAACACACTGAATACTGAGCCAAGGCCTATGAGGAGCACATGATTAGTTTAGTCTAATGTGCAATAAAAATTGATTGGTGATCATTGCATCTGCCAGCTGGAGAACTTTAGAAATTACTCACAGTAAATGGTTTAAGTGTTGCTAAGCAGAATAAACTTTTAGTTTAATTTAAGGTTACACATGAATTCTGGGAAGTGACTGACCAACCAAATCTTAAGGTTAGCTTTACGCGTAATTTTCAAATTTTATGTTTAGGACTGCAAGTAACATTTTCATTATTGATTAATTTTCCATTTCTTTTCTCAGTTAATTGACTGATCATTTGGACAGAATGTTAGAAAGTAGGGAAAAGTGTCCATCACAGTTTCCTAAAACCAAGAGAGATGAAACTTTTGGGCATTTTTTAAAACTAAAAAATTGCTCAAATATAAGTATCGAATATCAAATTTGTTGCAGATTACTGTTAATTGACCCCTCGATTATTTGACTAATTGTTTCAGCTCTAGTTATATTTGAATATAAACCTTGAGATGGTTAAGTTTAGTTAGTTTGGTGTTGTTAATATAAAAGTAAAAATTAGGGCTGTGCTTCTCTGTCTACACCTAAATACAGTTTGGATAAAAAAGTTCAAATGAACAGGTTTATTCTGTTCGACAGCTTTATCATGATAACAGGGTGTTTAAAGTCTCTTCTGACAAAGTTTCCTGCTCCCAGCTTTGCATTTTGATTTGAATATTAATTTAATATGTCTCACCCTGTATAAGAAACTAATGCATTCAAAGAAAAGAAAAAAAAAAGCCTTGCCAGGAGGACACGGGCAAACGTGATACTGATTTCTGAATAATGTATTTTTCTCCATTTGTTATATTTTTGTCTGCCCTCACTGTGTATTTTACTCGTTTTACTAAGTGTACAGGGAGGACATAAAGAGGAGTGAGGAATGTAAAGAGAGAGTCGTAATGTTACAGTATGAATCAGCTCCAAACCCCTAGTGGTCACAGCACATTGACAGTTTATTTGACAGGCTACCATATTCAATTAAACTATTCGAGCACTGTAGACCATTTTATGCAGGTGGTGGTTCACAGCGTACAAGAATTCACCCAGGATTTGACATTTTCTCAACACAAATTGGATAGAGTCCCAATTATTTTATTTGACCTTCTGTTAGGTAAGGCAAATTTTCCAAGATTTCTCCAAGAAGCCTTGAAGTTTAAGTGAGACTTAAACGGCATCCTTTAATGGCTGAATATGACAACAAACAAACAACGTGCTGTGGCTTACGCTGAACCTTCCCTTTTCCTGCTGCTTTTGCTGAGATATAGCTCTGAATAACAATGAATAGCAATGTTTACTCACTGTGGCTCCACACCAGTTACTCCATGTCCGGTTTTAAAAAGTGGTTTTAAGGCACCAGACTACCAGCTGACCAACTATCCAGCCGGCTGGTTTCCTAAATGATCTCTGAGAGTCAAAATGAATGAATGTCTCTGTCAGAGATTCTGACAGTTGTTATGGTTTCAAGGACTCATCCACTCACTGTGCTATAGGCTGGAGTCTTCAGAGGCATGCTCCCTGGGCTCAGTGGCCATTGAGGCAGAGTTAAGGGAGATGGGCTCCTCTCTCATCTTAAGCAGAGCCTAGAGATGTATTCAACAGGGGCAACTGAGAGTGACCCAGTGTCATAGGTGTGAAAGGACACGATATGTAAAGCAAATTAGAAGCACTATCTTGCATTACTACTGCTTCTATTACTACTACTCCTACCTAGTTATCACTACAACTACTGCAGCTACTCCTGTTAATAATCTATCGACTGATCTTCGTAATTATTGAGATATATTCGCATATTAATAAGGTGATATGAAAACACAGAATGCATTGGGTTACAGAAACATGAGTGCACAAACCCTTTGCACTGCATTGTTGCCTGGCAACTTAACTAATGCAGACCTAAAATTGTTGCTGCTGTTGCTGTCAAAGTAGCATCTTGGGAAAAAGGCTCTGCAAAGTAAAATGTTGAGACTCAGAGATTTTGGTTTGATTGGCCCTGGAAAATACAGCATGTAGCCAACATTAGATACAACAACTGCTGCTTATTATATGCCTATTATATTTTGATAGCCCTGCACAGCAGCCAGTTGTAGGTCAATAATGAACCATAACCTAATGCTGAGGCTCAGACCCACCTCAGCTGCTGAAAAGGCATCTTGGAGAACTCAATTTCAACTACTTGGGACTAAAATTGAATTTAGGATAAACTGTGTGTGTGTGTGTTCACTTATGTAACCTGGCATGCAAAGGCCATTATTATCACAAGACTGACTCACACATAACTGGCCCTCTTCAAGGATATCGGCTCTCATGATACCTCTAATGAGGTTCTCAGTGGAGGTTTATTAAGATGTCATCTGCGGAAAAGGTGAGGGGTCTGTAATTGGAATGACATTTAAACACTCTCCCTAGTTATCTCACACACACATGTCAAAAGGATCTGTGAGGATCAGGTGGTAGCCCTGTATCTGTCCACTTACATGTGGTCGCCCCCTCGTCCCATACTGAAATACCAGAAAGTGCGGGGATACTAGATTGACAAAGTTGCACGTTATGAAATGAAATTTGTGTGTAATGACATTCTACTGTGGTGAAATGTCACAGAAAGATATATAGTAGTTTACTTGCCCCTTTGGAAATCTATATAACTACAGTATGTGTATGTGTAATTCTTTTTATTCACTTGACTGACGACAATGTTGATGGGATATTCAGGCATGGAAAATCAATTATTGTGAAAGAGCTTGCAGAAAAGATTTTCACTTCCTGGCATCATTGGATTTGATTTCTAATTTAAAGCTGAGATTGTAACGGTGAATTAACCAGAGATCAGAGATCAGTGCTACATCAGGAATGGATTTTTTATTTATGAAAAGCCCGGAAAAGAGAGGAAAACATGGGTAAAGAAGTAACAGCAGGAAATAGTTTTCTATATACTATGCCCAGTTAAGGTGGCCTGTTGATTTTCAAGAGAAAGTAGGTAAACGTTCACCTGCGTTGCTAACATACAACAGCCAAATGATCTGAAATAACTCTATCAAGAAGAATATAACTTCAGCTAATGTTCCATTTATGTGCAAATGGTGTGTATGTGTGTGCTGCAGACTAATAATCTCTTTTATGCTGAGCAGTGCACAATCTGCACTGAACACCAAGTGAAAATACTCTTTCTCTGGCAAGTGTCTTTTCTTATTTGCCGTAGCTGCCTCTAAGTTGTTCCCTTTGTCACTTTCTCGCTCTTTCATTCTCACACTTTCACACACATGCACACACTGGTACAAGTTATCAATTCAAAACGCCCAAATACGAGACCAGAGCCATGCACATTTCCTTCCATCACTCCTCCTCACATTTTACCGACTTTGACCCCAATCTGTCCTCTTGTCACCATCTTTCTCCACTTGCCCATCACTACTTCTTTCCTTTTACTGTCTTATTCCTCTCTGTTACTCTTCGCCAATCTGCCCATCTTGCCTCATTTTCATTGTTTTTCTCTTTTTTTCCTCGTTTTTTTCCTCCATGATAAGGGTGAGATAGCCTTGTCTTTTCCACTGAACCCTAGAATAAGAATTGATCCCCATTTTCATTCCACAGAGGCCAATGAATACACCTCTGAGCAAGATTTAATGAGTAATTTGTGAATGATCCCTGAGCCTTTATCCCCTTTGTGGCTAACCTCGCTTTTGAGAGTTCTTCATCTGGAAAGCTGTGTCTGTCTGTCTGTGTGTGTGAGAGACATAAGGGGAGTGGAGAGGGAGTAAAGAAAGCAGAGGTAGATAAAAAAAAAAAAGTTCACATGCGTCATATGAGCTGAACATTATGCAAATTTCTGAAATTCCATTCTTTGCTTTGACTTAATTAGGTATAAAAAGTACTGTATTGTATGCTTGCTGCTGTGTTTATCTGTGTGTGTGTGTGGAGGTGGTGGTAATAGACTTGGAGAAATGCTGAGAGTCTGCTGTGACTGGATAAGCTTTGTGTTTGCTGAGGTTCAGACTGAGGATACAAGATAGGGCAGAGTAATCTGCTCTGCTACAGTAACGGACAAATCCCTCCCTTCTCCTGCACATGTGCTGTATATAAACACATGTGCGATAGCTGCAGAAATAATAAAATGCTGAGCACACTCGCTCTAAACAACATTGTTACCTGAGGACAGTGAGGTGATGTCCAGCCTTGAAGCTTGATCAGTGCTCTTAGCTTTCATTGCTGTCTTACATACTTAAAGGAACCTGGACACAGCAAGCTCAGAGAGGTCATTTTCATCAATCACTGTCACTGGAGTCTAGGTTTACAGGTCTTTGAGATAAGGGTTTCTTTTAAATTTCTCTTCTCTCACTGCAGACTCTTTTTTTATTTGAGTCTCCTGAGTAAAAATTCATCACTTTGATCCCTTTTTGAACTTTGATTGCCTCCGCCAAAGACTCTCAATCCCAGCATGAAATTGTGCAAAGTACAAATCACTACTATAGGATGACTTTTTGTGTGTATGAGTACATATAGTTTTGATATGTGAACATGCATATACACACACATACACAGTAGGAGATCATCACTGTTGTATCTTAATTATCTCAGCTCTTGTGAGATTAAGAGAAACAGCTTTGTTTTAAACTTGATAAAGGATTTTGAAGAGGGTTTCATGAGAAAAGGATGTTTAACAATTCTCAGTCCATCAAGCAGCATGTAATCCCTAAACAATCTGAGAAAATGGAAAGTTAGATATACAAAGTTTTCATCCCCCAATGACAGTACAGAAAATGGGTCCATGTATGGCAATGTGGGTCTGTCAATCCCCCACTCTGGTCCTGAAACTGAGATATCTCAACAACTATTGGATGTATTACCATGAAATACGGCACAGATTTCCATGGTGCCCAGAGGATGAACCATACTCCCTGTGATCCCCTGACTTAACCTCGAGTGCCAAACGCAGATCTTTTAGCTATACAGTGAAATATCTCAACATCAATTAGATGGTGCAAAAAAATTATTTTTATAGCTCCCAGAAACTGTATTCTAATGACTTTGGTGATCCTCTGACTTTACCTCTTAGCGCCATGGACAACCATTGGATGGATTATCAGATACTGGTACAGATATTCATGCTCCCCCTCAGAATGAACTGTTGAACTTTGCTGACATTAGCATGTCAGCATTTAGCTCAAAACTGTGTCTTAGCACAGCCCGACAGAGCTGCTAGCATGACTGTGCTCTTAGTCCTGTTGTGTATATGTATTCTTTTATGCAAGCAAATATTCTGTGGGTATTTTTGTGTAATTATTTGCATGGAATGGAACTTACGAGACTAACAGTGAATCAAAATTTCCATGTGCCTTCTAATGTCTGTGGCGATACAGCGGGCAACTGAAATGAGAGTAGGCTGTGGAAATGAAACGGGCCCATTATTGTAGTGCTTAAGATGCAATATTAATCTGTATTCTGATGTTGAAGCTGTCTAATTAAGTCTGGTCTGCATAAAAGAAAAGCTCCAGTATGTGCACATGGCATGGAGGCTAACTGCTAATTACGACGCTGTGATTTGGTCTGTGAATACAAAATGATCATTTTCACTGCCCCCTGCTCAGGCTATCAATCAGCTTGTCAACACAGGAGCCATAATCTGAGTTTGATAACTGGGAGAGTTACAGAGATGAAACCAGTCCTACTTTATAATGTTTTAATGAAAACAGAGATAGGAAAAGGGCCCTAGACAAGGGAATTTCACTGTCGTGTCTCACCTCATGTCCTTTCACTTCCACTGAATGAAAGTAGTCTTCACTGTGTGGCATGAAAGGCTCTAAAAGTAGACATATGGTACTACAGTAGGCTCTTGCCGAATCCCTGTCTCTAAGGTAAAATGATGTAAAAAGGAGGAAACCAGCTATCCTCTGTATCCCGTCGACAACACACTGTTTAGTGTCTTTATGTCTCACAAACCACTTGTGCAAAACTGCAGTGTAATTTTCAACCGTCCTGATGGCAGGAAGCCTTGCGTGAGGAGGCCTCAGTTAAACCGAAAAAGATGTGAAGTGTTCTCATCTTAAATGATTTGATGTTCTGCAGTTCCACCTATAGCATCAGGTGTCCTTCCTCGTCTTTCTCCCCCGCTGTCCCTCTGCCTCTCTTATCCTCTCCTCACGTCTCCCTTCTTACATCTCTCACCCCACTAGTCTTTCCCTTTCCACACTTTTTTCTTTTCCCATTGTTGTTCCTGCAAAGAAAATGGCATACATTTAAGAAGACTGTTTGACGTCAGCTTGTTTGCTCTAAGATTCAACCTGCAGAGCAGTGCACATGTACAAAACTGTCTGCTCTTGTCAATTTAACAAGGAATGGTGGCAGTAGTGCTTCTTGACAAGACACAAAAATGAAGGTGAACTGAGTGCAGCCATAAGAGCTGAATGTTGTGCTACACTAGTCAGTCAGCTTTCTGAATCTTAAATTTACTCCTGTGCACTAGGAAGTGTTGAGAGGAATTACCTGATGTGCCCCCAACAACCAATGTGATTACCAGAGGGTCTTGTATGAGGTCTGATCACTTGAATGTTAAAACAACTTCTTACAGCACCAGCATTAGTGGGTTTCAGCTGCACAGTACATGCACTGCTCCAAAAGTTTGTCAACAGAAAGCTGCTTAACAGCCAAAAAAACATATTTTTTGGAGTTGATCAACTTTTGGTTGATGTAGACGTGCCACTCTACAGGGAGGGACGACTCAGGGCTGACATCCCATTGTCTTTATGTTTGCTCTACTGTCTTTGCTACAAAAAGGAGATCCAGAGTACTTTCAGACAGCTAGCAGTTGCCAACAGTCATGCACAAAGGCAGCAACAGCAAGGAGACAATGTGCACGGCTGTTTGACGCTGGCATCGGAGCTGATGATGGCTGGACAATTTTTGAACTTTCCTCTGCAGCTCGCAATCACAACTAAGATAACCAGGAGGGCACTCAGAGAGCACAGACCTCTGCCAAGGCCAGTGTCAAACAACATACACCAGACTTCAGAGAAAAAAAAAAATCTAATTCAAAGTTAATGACCTGATCTTCCCCAAATGTAATGGGCTCTTTCCTGGCCCATGCTCCATCCCTCCACCGAGTTTGGCAAATCGGCAATCTATAATTCTGCTGACAAATAAACACACCAACAGACAGACCTGGGTGAAAATATGACCTCTTTGGCGGAGAATGCTGAAGCTAATTTTAGTGTTGAGTTTCCTGTACCACAAGCAGTGAATAAACATATAAATAAATACTATATTATTTGTGTCATACTGCTAACCATTCTTTACTTCATGCTACGACATGTTCAATTTAGCTACATGATGGTGTGATTAGACTAGGTGGGTAGCAGCAGTCTAATCACACTGCTGCGATTAGACTGCTGCAGTGTATGGTAAAAGTTGTCAGCAGTGTATGGTAAAAGTTGTCAGCAGGATTGAGTGTAGCTGTTCGCTATGATGGTAGAGATGCACCCTGCTGCTGCCCAATCAAAATACAGCGCACCAACATTGCTGCATGGCAGGCGCAGCAGTAACCACTCGCTGTCTGAAAATGTATTAGTATTTGTATTCCACAAGTCGAACACAACACATCTTTCAATCAAACTCCATTGCGGGCACTCTCTCTCCCCGTTTTGGCAGTCACTACCCATGCATCATCCTGCTGCTTGTATTCTTTCAGTCAGCAGTTATACAAACAGGGATTCCCTGAAACAACAGCAACACCGTGTTTGTTATTGCCAGTGCCAGGGTGAACTTAACACAAGTCTTTCTGAGCCATCCCCACTGATTAATAATGTAGCAGTGCTCTTACTCGCTCTCTCCGCCTCTGTCTTTTCTGTTTGTTCTTGCTGTTGGCTTCAGCTCACATTTGTATTTTCTCTGGGCTTGATTTGGTTTTTTATGGGAGAGAAAAATAATGCATGATGCTGCCTCAGAACAACCAGTCCTCATTATTGAATATGGTCACAGTTCTGTGATCATGAGTAATTCATAATTTCATTTAAAAAAAAATAAATAAAATGGCCACCACTAAACAGCCTCAAGCCCAAACATGTTTTGACTTGTAGCCCTCTGAACTGCTTTTCACTGAATGTGAAGTTGAGCGATGCATTCATCTTGATATCTATTCGTTTTATTTTTCATTTTCTGATGTCTGCTTACTGTGTTGATTCATGTGTCTCACTTCATAAATGGGCAGCTTTGAATTTTTTTTTTTCTGCTGAAAGTGTTTGGGTTTTTTCAGAATCACATTGTGCTCTTTGAAAAACAAGGTGAAAACACTGCTTTGAGCTGATGTATTATCAAAGGCCACCCTTTCAGACCTATTTCAGTCAAACTTTTGAATGAACCTCAATTTAAGATATCTTTAAAAGCACATCTTTAAGAATGTATAAATAAATAAATAAAGAGGAGATAGAGATTTTTAAACCCTAGAATTGTCTGATATTTCAGTCTCTGCTGAATAGATCTCTCACTTGATCAAAAGAGCTTTCGGCGTCAGTCTTGTTTTCCCTTGGCTTTTCCTCCACAAAACCATTCAAACTGTCATGCACAGTGTTTCTCACAGACGTATCATTGCTGACCTGAAGTCCAAAGTGTTAACTTGAGCTTGTAACACCTAAAACCTTCAGTCCAAATCACCCAATTTTTGGCCAGCGGGCGCGGGCATGAAACAACATTCTGCTTGATGTAGTATCAATGTTCCTCCACTGCTCTAATGGACAAGAACAGCACTGGGTAATCCGACCCCTGAGCAGTGGTGGAAGAACAAGGCCCATCAGGATGGGATGGTTGGTTGTTATCCTCTATGGGATTGCAACTCCCCCACATCCTGTTTCTTGATGTCCACTTTGTGCTGGTTGAAAAAACATAAAAACTATGAATGAGGAAGAATTAAACAGTATCCGGTGCCTGACCCCTGAGACTCAGCTTTATTTATAGACAGTCTAATAACCTCAGTGTGAAAAACTCCACGCGGAAGTTAACAGATGACTTTTAACAGAGAACCTTATGTCGCATGCTGTTTGCAGAAGCACAAACAAGACCCATCACAAAAATGGACTTATCTTTAATCTGGTTAATTGTAGCCAATTTAATTGTCTGAAAGACAGATTTCTTAAAAGGTGATACTTTCCTCAGATATCCTTGTAGATCACAGAGGACATTTTAAATCACTCCTGTTAGGAGGTTAGCAGGAGCACATTCACGTCGGGTCTTTTCTGTAAAGTCGTCAGGACCAGTGTGAGATATAGTCAAACCATAACACAGCAGCTTTTTGATTTGGAATGCAGCCAGAATCACATCTGATCTTGAGCCAGAGGGAAGTTGCTCAGAGGTCTGTCCTGATGCCCTGCTATGTGGAGCGCACTACTGAGCGCATTGAAATGATCAGCCATTAACACAGCTACACCGCCTCAGGGGAAGAAGACATGCTGTGATACATCGACGGTGAAAACCCTAATGGCAGTTAGCATCATACATGCGCTATTTTGGGCACTTTGCATTTCAGTTACTCCTCTTGTCACATTTTTAATTTGCCTTTTGACAACACAGTATACAGCTGTTGTTAAATGGCTCAGTGAGATGTAAATGTGCTGCACTTGGATATCAGATCCACTGCACAATGTGAGAGCATGCATTTGCCAGTGGTGTTGTTATTTGAATAAGATTTGAATAGCACTTGCATATGAGAGGTGAATTCCAAGTGAAACTGTAGCTAGTGTAATAAAGCAGTGTGATAAAGCAGGTCTTATTAGACACAAAAACGGGAAATGAGTTGGGCCATGTGTTGGTGTGTGTGGATGAATGGATGGGAACGTCTGAACGACACTTTCTCAAAAAAGACCATTTGTGAATGTAATTGAATGACTGGATTACTTAATTTCCGAGTAATTCCCTCACCGTCTGCAGTCAGAGAGTTGTCCAAGACAAGCACTGTGCGTGACTATCCACCTTTCTCAGAATCAAAAAATTAATTACATGGCTTCCCACAGGAAGTTATTAGCATTGTCCATGATCAAGCGTAACGTTTTTGCTACCTGATGTGTGGTTGTCTTTGTCCTTACACGAACCCATCTATGAGATACTGCTGTTATTAAATCTTAAGCTTCCCTTCATTGCACTTAATGAAGTTTTGTGTCTTGCATCCTTTTGAATCAGGCAACCATCATCTGTGTAAACACATACTGTGTTTGCATTCTATCTGTACATCACAACAGAGACTTTCCTTGTTTGCACCACACCATAGAGTTTCTTACTCCTGCTCAAACTAAAAGTTCATAGATCAAAGCCTCCCAAAAATTTGCCTTTGCAATTTTCAGACTGGAAGAACACAGCTGCTGTTGTGAAACCACTGGCAATTTTCCTCTAAACTTTGCATCATCCATTCTCTATCTATAAGAATGGATGTTCGTAATAAGGGCTCAGGAGTTTGGAGAGGTGGCAAGTCACATTGTCATCTCAACACCCGACACAGTTCACTGATTAGTCTTTAAGCCAGCCTTAAATCCGGTATTGAATTGAGCTCACTGATTGTAATCTTTATAGACTTTGTAAGGCCAAACTTGCACTACAAAAACATACTCTACATACTACAGCCATACTCTGTATTATGAAACAATTTACAGTTGCTCTTTTAAACAACTATGTTCCCCCTTTCCTGGGAAAACCCCTGAGGTGTACAGAGAGAGATCTGGTTTATGCTTATGAAAACAACACATTTTTGAAAGGAACAGAAAACAGGAGAAATATAAGAAACGGATTTGATTTGAAGTTTTTCAATCAATCTTAGAAACCTCTTATGAATACTTAAGCTGATGATAATGAAAGATGCACAAGCATTACTTTGTCAAAAAGCAAAATGCCACTCTCACTGGTGAGACATTTCAGTTAGATTTTCTGATCTCCAGCTGTTTCTTCAGAAAAAGAGGAGTGTTAAGGGAAGGCTCTGACATCAAAGAAAGGCTGGAGGAGAGAAAACAGGAAGAGAGTAGACTGCAAGGTGGTGACATATTTAAAGAGTTTATTGTTCTCTGTACAGCTTTATTCTGGGTGTTAAAATGTGTTGTTTACAATGGTTGAAGAAGGTGCACCATAGCTCCTGAAAGGTGGAAAAAACTACAAAGTGGAAACAAGAATTAGTCGTGAAACATAGTGAGGTCTTTGGAGGCTTTTTGTCAAAAGGGTTCACGGCCCTTCTCTAACAAGATAACGTGTCAGACTGTTTCCTCTGTGGATGACTCGCTTGCTCTTATCTTGCCATATTTCATCAGCTGCCTGGAGCCGACTTTAACTGCTTTCTTTGGGTTTTTGCTCTCAGTGAATCAGAGTTACGCTCCTGCTGGAATGCTGAGTTTTCAGGAAAGCATACATTGTTGATGAGGCTTGTCTAAACACAGTGGCAGCAGACAACACCCCTCCAGTCCGAGGGTCGAAGAGCCTTGTACACTCTTAAAAAAATAAAAATATGGATTAACTTGCTTTAAGTTATGCTTCTTCTGGGATTATGCTTCTCTGGGTTCTCTGCTGTCCAGATACGTTCACCTGTGTCTACACTTCTATAGATTAGGGGTATAACAGTATATGCAGTTTTGTTAAACATGGATAAACCTGCAAAAAAAGTGATTGACTCCTTTCCCACTGCCAGTAAATGAGTTTGCCTTTCTGTTTTTTTCCTGTTGTCTTGCCAATGTTGCATTTTGCAATGTAGCATAAAAACAACAAAATCATCATTGCACAGTGTTCCCATAGACTGTTAAAAAAAACAAAAAACGTTTCCAGGCTATTTTGGTGCCAAGGTCCGGAACTTCAACACACATCCTAGCATTGTACCAGAAAATGGGCATAAATTAGCATGTCCACCCAAGTGTCATGTTTTATCACTGACGGATATTATCAGATATTAGTTATTTTTTTGTCCAGTGTGAGAGTGGCTATACTTGGAACCAAGTGTCAAACTACAACATAAAGTAAATGTAAAAGAAATAGTCAGAAAACAAAAATCAGTTTAATCCCGGAGGCAGTGTAAAGAAACCAGTGTGGAAGAATTGGGATTTATCAATGTAAATGGACAATGATGAGATGGGCAGTGATACTTGGTGCCTTGGAGAGGAATTTAATTTTCACACATGGTATATTGATTTAACAATCCTTACCTAAAGGCATATCATACTGTGTTTGTGAGTTTTGGAGTGTTAAGCCTTTTTCCCATGTTGGTGCTGCTGCATTGCCATGGTAGAAGCCAGTAGCCCTTGGAAAATCCACATTGCAAAAATACCCTTTTTTTTCTAGCCCAGTGAGTCAAGAGCAATCTGGCTGGGTACCCCCAAAAATGAAGCAAAAGCCCCCAGACACCTATCATCAACTCAATTTCATCACTGAAACGTTGTGTGCTGCACATACTGCACATAGCAGAGGACTCACACACTTGAGTAATCAGGTAGGAAAATAAATGTGAAATTGAATAGATTACGCCTAATAGCATACCTGTATTTCTGTGCATGTTTCAGACGGGAAGGTGGAGGTGACGAAGGAGAGCCTGAAGCTCTGCACCATGGGGCCAGGAAAGGTGTTTGGAGAGCTGGCTATTCTCTACAACTGCACTAGGACTGCCACTGTCAAGAGTGAGTCTCCACAGACACCTGGAAAAACATCAAGTGCTCGCATGAGTCTGTGTTGAATGTCCACATGTTCCCCCAGGTGACAGATAATGTCACCTGTTCACACATACACACATCACTGAAATCTCCTGCCTTGGCATAGAGGATTAAGGGTCTTTTTTCCCTCTAAGATATCGGTCCTGCTGTGACACAAAGAGAGGGGTCACGTAATGAATAGGTGCCTGGAACACAGCAATAGCACTGTTACTCAGTCATGATGAAAAACCACCCATCATCAGTCCACGTTTTCTCAACACTCCAGTTAAGTGTCTTGCGAAACCCCCAGTGACCTGAATGGCGAGGTTTACTGCCTCTGCTCTTTCATGTATCAAAGCTCCAGCAATGAAGGATGCATAGTGGGTGAGTAGGTGGTCTATCAGACTGTCAATCTGAATAGTCAGCCTTAATGGAGTAAGGAGAAGAGACCGACAAAGAACAGGACAGATGGTGGGCCACGCACATTTGAGAACTAGTGTGTCAGGATGAGAAATGTGTGTCTGTGTGATGCAGGAAACGGGAAAAAGCTAGAAATGTGTTTTTGGGTGGTATTTTTTTTTGCCGTTTGGGGTGAAAATCTGTGTGTGACCCAGGATATGAATGAATGCATGAAGGGCAGGGGGTCCTGTAGTTGAAGGTGTGGAGGCACGAGTTGGAAGTGTGGAAGAAATAGGGTTGAGGGTGGTGGCGGCGAGGTTGCACGCCCCTTGCTGACCCCTTTCATGTCCCATGATGCCCTGCCACTGACCAGCCAACCTGACGGAGCTCCCAGCCCCCGTTGCTATGGCAACAAGTGCCCACAGGGAGATAAGCCAACTCTTTTCTCCTTCCCAGTGGCGACAGAGTGTCTGTCTTTTGCTTTTGTATATTCTTTTGCCTTCCACCGGCTCACCGGGCTGTATTTCCCACCACAGTCTTTATAAGCATACGTCAGTGCTTTGCTTTGCTGGTGAGGTGGCTGCTCAATAAAAACTCTGCGCGGAACAAATGATGTAATTGTCTACATGGGCAGAAGTATGTTTACAGTCTAACAGGGTCACTGGCACTGTCTCTGAGGGTGGCTGTCTTTGTTTTAACGTATGCCTTTACACAAGAATGTACCAGGAAATTCAGCTGCCACATTGGCTCCAAAGGAAATCACGCAACTACCTGATGAGTGTGCATGAGGGTTCAGCTTCCAATCAACCAATTTAATTTGATCTGTGTGTGGAACCCTGTAGGAGGATATTTCCTCAGTGTAATTTCAATTTACGTTGCATGGTCTCCTAAGTCATATGCATGAGTAATTACATCTTGGCAGAATTTAGATGATGAACCTGTGGACTCAGAGGAGCTCATCCATAAGACTGTGTATAGTCTCCCCGTCCATCCTGTGGCTGCAAAGCTAACTCACAATGTAATGACATTATTGCTAACTGTGATAATGAGGAGATTACTGAGTCTGTCACCTATTAAGAAAACTCACAGAAACAATTAAGAGCCATTATGTTCAACAACTCATTTGGAGAAAATGTGTGCAGCTATGATTTGAACACGGTCAGACCAATCAAGAACAACTCAAGGGTTTGTGCTTAGGTGGCGACTACAGTGAACACAATGTTTTGTGTTACTTCGCAATAAAACAGGCACAAATGTTTAAAATTTGCACAATTTGTTCCAGTAAGAGTAAAATGAGCTTGAAATGTTGAAGTTCAGCAGCTACTAGTCTTAAAGCAGTGATGTTTGAGAATATATTTTAGCCCATTTACTTTAAACCACATTGACTTTAAATTGCATTTACTTTAAATTAGCATCAACCATTTCCAAAGCATACAACAGACTTTCGTCTGTGTCTTTCCTAACTTCCAGGCATCATTTGGTTTCTTTTCATGTCAGAACATTATGAAAATCCCATACTTGAAACTGGCTTGATTTTGGTAATTCACCACAGTGAGCTCTGTGTCTGGTGGCTAACAATGGGATAACATGACTGGGACAACAGTAAAAGCAGACGTAATGTTCACTGTGATAAATTATCTATCACCCACACGTTTGTCAAACTGGTATGAATAGAAACCAATGGCCATCTGAACAAAAGGAAAAAGTCAATTTGGAAAATGGATGGCAGTAATGGAATAAGCAGTATCTCTGATTTATAGTATCATTTCTAAAATATGCAAAATCGCTGCTATAGCCAGTTAAATTAACAGCACACAAATAGAAAAAACTGTAAAGCAAATAAAGAAAGCACTACATCAATAATACACTTCAATAATGCATCCTGAGTATTTATTTAAAAAAAAAAGAAAAAAAGGAAGCAAACTATATTGGACTGTTTTATGCAGAAAAGGGTTTTGATTGGGAACATGTGCAAGCATTTGTTCAGTTACACAATTTTATGTGGATGTATTGCAGGGATTAGACAAAATTGTAAGCTCTCCCAAATAAAACAAGGATTAGGTGAATTTGTAAATAATTCTTGCATTTGCATGATTGCAAATGGGGAATTGACAAGGATATTTGCCTTCCATCATTCCCCCTCCTTTTCATCCTCTAGGTGATTGCATGTGTGAGCACTTGCTTGCACTCTCCCAACAGAAAAGGATCCTTCTACAGCAAGTTTGCCTTAACACGAGCTTTTCAGGTAGCACTTACTCCCAGGCTGTGTAGTGCCCCCAACAAGCTCCACCAATCAGTATGTTACATTTAGTTTCAGGACACAGACACTCAAATGTAGAATTATGGCCACAGTTGGGGTATGGCCCCGCTAGAAGAGGTGAGATGTTACATGCAGCCTGAGAGAAAAAATGTTGCCCTTGCCATCAAATCCATATCACATCATTTTCACATGACAACAATCGTGAAGATGCTGGCCAAAGAGAAGAGAGGAAGAAAAGGGTAGGAGTGGGAGACAAAAGGGAGAGGTGATAAATACAGGACAGCAGTGACAACAAAATGAGGGAGCCACCTCAAGGGAAGTGAGATAAAATTGGTATTTTTTTTGCCGATAGACAAGAGAGAGGGACAGTGGCCTTCAACGAAAAAATATTCTTTTATAGCATTCGATTGTCATAGTTTCATGAAGACCTGACAGCATAACAGAATCCAGTTCAGGAACATGTGGCATTAAGCTTTGAAGCAAATTACAGCAGTAAATGTCAAGGCACCACAGGAATGGTGGGAAAGAGATCATTTGAAACAATTCTGTTATGGCTTGGTGTATTTCTCAGAAATGCCCACCCAAGCTATGGAATCCATACCTCCAGGATATAACTCGATAACAGGGCTGCAACTAACAATTACTTTCATAATCAGATAATCTGTCAGTTATTTTACTGATTAATTGTTTAGCACACACTTGCCTGCTCTTCTGACCTATCACAAGCTAATGCTGTTTGAGGTCCTTTAATATTCTACTACAGAGACCTTTCATGAAAAAGCTCAGCTTAAGATACACTTATTGGCTTTTTTTCCCCAAAAACAAAACGAGTGAAAGAAATAGAGTGGGCCTTGAGTTATGACTTCTTTGTCAAACTACTGTTTCCACGGTCAAGAATGAACTAATACATTCAAACACAGAGCTTTTTGCTATTAGCAAATTAAATTAAATATTTAGAAACAAATTTATAGCTTTAGTGATATGACATTTGATACTACAGCATGGCATGCTCACTCACACACAAATGCGGGTATAAACAAGCACTGGGAATCCTGACATTGTTTTGGTCCATTCATCTCTTAGGGAGTGAGGTCACTGCCAGTCACTACTAACATAATCAGCGAGACTGATTATCTGTGTGCTCCATCTTAATGATAGTGGTGGAAAAAGCAGTCTCAGACGTCACTGCAGAAACTCAGCTGTGATCACATCTAATGCACATGAATGCTTTGGCATATGACAAGATTATAATACTTTCTGAATACTCACAATGTCATAATTCATTTTGAAAAGTACCACACAGAACATTTAAAAAAAGATCTAGGTGCGGAGGGGGGCAGTGTGCATTTGAAAGGAAATTCTATCTAGTTCAAATGTACAGTTGGATATTGGCCTGCATCAAGCGCACAGGCGCGCACACACACACATACACACACACACACTTCTCTTTCAGTCAGTCTCTGTAACTCACTTTCATGATGATCAATGTCCATCATGGGGTGGCCAATTTTTTCTTTTTTCTTTTCCACACTGGCACGTCTTCCCTTTCACACTCTCATGCACATTTGAGAATTAGGTTTCAGCTGTTTAAAGGAGCGCAGGTGTGCAGGTACTGGGGAAAAAAAAGGATGGCTATGAAAATGGTAGTATTAAATTGACTGGAAACTAAATGACTGGGGATTAAAAAAATGAGAACTGTTGCCTGAAAAGTCAAAGAAGAATTGATTTTCTCTATTTTTTGGATGATTACAGTGACTTGTGCTGGGCAGAACTAAAAGCTTAATTTATCATTTAGGTCATTCCATTAATGCACAACTGGGTGAAGATGATACCCAGAATTGATTTTAGGTTGCTTGTTTTTTGAGTAGTAAATAACCCATCACTGGAAATATTACTGTATCTGGACTTGTGTCGTGCAGTGAATCCCACCCAGGTTAATGTGTATTGTCCGCAGTTCAATTGTGAAAATGGCTTTAATTACTCCAAAATAAAACCCTTTCAAAGAACACAATTGACATGAGATGAGGTCTTTCATCTAACAGGGCTGTGGGGGTACATCTGACTAAAAAAGATGCATATTAATTCCAACCAGTCTATACATTTACATTATATACAGAGCATCAGATATCCATTTCAACTTGACATTTCCTTTCCCCCAGTGATCCCCATTATTTGACATTTATGCTTTATCTCTCCCTGCAAACATGGAGGTTTTCATTTCCCACATATTGCAGCCATCCAAGCCATGCTGTACTTTAAGATTAATGGTTCTACTTTCATGAGGGCGCATAAATATGGTGTGTATTATATATCACAGGCCTTTTTTCTTCTCCTTCTGGCTAATGTTTTAATGGGGCTGAAGGTTAACATACTGAAAATTGGGACCCTCTGAAAGCCCCTTTAAACCCATATAGACAGCACAGACATTCATGACTTCGTACTTCCTGTGGCACACAGCCTCTTGTTTGCATTTTGACAGTTGCTGGTTTAGAGAAACTGTCTTTCACTTCAGCATGCTTCACAGTTGAAACCTGACAGCAAGCAGAGGGCTAAGGTTTAGCAATGCTTGGGCATCAGTATGCATACACATACACGCAAACGCACGTATTACTAAAATAGCACTTCATGTTATGGTATCACAGAAAGAAAATTAAGTCACACCAGCAGCACTGTTCTGGAGACTTCTGAGAATGACCCTTGGAACAGAGCGATAGCTCAGCTGTATAAAAACACTTCCTTCCGCTGGGAATGAGCAAACAGTCGTCCCTCTAATCAGTCTTAGAGAGGAAAACGTGCATGTGACTGTGTGTAAATGTGTGAGTGCGAGTGTGTAGTACAATACATCTGCTCAGTCTCAGGAATCACCCTGTCCACAGTGAGTGAATCTTGTTTTGGCAGAAAGAGATAAGTTACAGATTCAGCTCCTTGGAGAACCAGGCACCAAGTTAAACATTATGACCGGTGCGGAAGGCAGAGACTGGTGGCTTTTGGTTGTGTTTAAATAATAAATCATGTTGCTTGTAAGACTGTCAGTGTACCCTCTAAGTCCCTTACTCTCGGGCCACTTTGTGTGAGTAAATGTCTTACATCTCTTCCATAATTATTTCCCTGACTGTTGTACTCTTGTGTCTGTGATATATTTATGTATTGCAAAGTAATGCAAACTACCTACACAACATTCTTGCTGTATTTTAACAATTTTCACATATGATTTATGTGATAATGATCTGTGAGCTCACCTCTATCCTTTCTTTGACCCAGCAGTGCGATTCCATGACATCAGTGCTCTGTCTTGGCCTCTTCTCACTCTCGCGTACTGCGTTCATCTGGTGCAGAATACCATTGCCACCAACTATTTGCCAGCAGAGAGAAACAACAGCATTTTATACAATATGGTTTCACTATGATTGAAATCAAGTGAACACAGGCTGTAAGAGCACCCTAATATAAGTCATTATAACAGCGCTTGTTGAAAGCCAGCGTAAGTACTTTCAATTTGCACTTCAAATATGGCAGATTTCTATCAATTCAGCTGAGTGTTATAAAACTGACACACACCTATGAGCCCTCCACTAGGCTAAGATTTCTGCATGTTAACGGAAATATGTTGGAGTAAGTGAGTAATTAGCAACTGTTAGCAGCTACATTAGCCACATTTCATATTAAAGCAAACAATGCCCTCTTGCCCATGACATAAGGCAAGCATAAGCATTAGCCTGCAGAAACACTTAGCAGCAGTTAGCACCCCTCCTGTTTCTGTTCTTGAAGAGAATTTATAAGGTGGATATAAGTGCTACGCTGTCTTCTGTCAGTTAAACAGGTTTTCTAGAAGAATAAGCCATAAATGCCACCACATATGGAGGCACAGCAGGGTGCTGCGGTTTTTGCTGCCTGGGGGACAGTGCCATTCTAACTACCTGTATCTCAAAGAGCTCAAAGATAAAATGAAGGTAAAAGACATCAGTTACAGTACAGACAGAGAACAGTAAGTGTTTCTGCAATGTTAGCGCCAGTGTGTACCTCTCATGTAGTCATCATTTTTAGATTTTAGATCTCATGATACAGTCCCAGTCACAGACATATGCCTACCTCATATAAGGGAAAAAAAAAAGAGCACTTATGGCCTTTTATCAGCTTATCAATGATGGATTTAATCTCATTCAGAATTTGTTTATGCTGTATAATAACACATTTGTTTTTTTTTTCTTGCTCTTTTCCATTGCTCATTCCTTTGGAATTTGGTACAGGCAGGCCATCTTATTATCTAGTAGCAAGTCTTACGTATACTTAAGTATTTGTATATAATGTACATCATGGAGATTTAAAAATGCTGCATCTTTTTAAGCAAACAAAGAATTAGATTTCTTGTTGTGAACCCAGGTTGGTTGTGTGTGGACCTGAGTACCATTAGGCAGGGCTGGGCTGTGAGGAGCTGGAAATAAGGGCTCTCAGAACTAGGAAAAGTAGAGAGTGCGCTCTCTACTTTTTTTTTCTAAGGAAAACAGAGGCACCATCTACTGTACTGCTGTGTTTTTGACCAATCTTATGATACCCACAATAGCTAGAGGTGCGACCAAGAGCAGGGAAATGAAAGACTGACGAGGCAAACATGCAAATGCATCAAAAGAAAAACATGCAAATGAGAAAAAAGCTAAATGGACTGTACAGTTTATGTAGGCATGGCACACTGGAATGCAGACAGGCAATTACACAAGTAGAGAAATGGAGATAACACAACTATCTGAAAACGCACTTTGCACAAAATTGCCCAAAATTACTAATGATTGTTCAAAAAAAAAAAAAAATGGCATCTCATTTTCTGTGATTGACATGTCCATAATGATGCCCAGATATTTTGCTGAAGTTAAAGCACCATCGATCTCCTTTAAACACCATGTGCTGGAGTGTGCCAAGGTTCAGAAGAACTACACTGCCAAGGGTTTAAGGATTTCATTGGATAACTGAATTAAATACAGATACAGAGAGAGAGAGAGAGAGAGAGAAGAAGACAGAAAGAATGGCTTTGGTAGACAGAATTCCAGTGGGACTGAACGGGGGAAAATCTTCTCTGTTTCCATGGCTGCCATGGTAACACTGTTACCAGAGTGCAGCAAGAAATGTAGTGGTAAAATGGTGATGGTGGCAGGGAAGCACTCACCCAGCTGTTCGAAGTCACGCTCATTGTGCTGGTCTCGGCACGTATTTTTATCTGATGCCTGTGTCTATAGCTTGACAACTTGTGGCTTATTTTAGTTGGATGAAGGCATTTGAATTATTATGTAATTTTGTGTGTATGTGCATGTGTTCATAGTTTTCCCAGTGCGTATGTATGCGTGTGTGCGTGCGTGCGCTTGAACTGCGGGCCCCTGCTGCTATTGTTGTCCTGATTCTCAGTTGGAGTGCAGGTGTGAGCCCGGAGCGAGGGGCTCTAGACGACTTGAAAGGTTAAAACACACAGAGGGAATCAACCTCAGACAGCAGCGATATACAGTCAGTCAGTCAGTCAGTCAGTCAGTTAGAAAACAGCCCTGGAGGTGGAGCTTTAAACAACTACTTTTCCTGGACATTTTTTTATACTAGTAGTCTCTTGTGACAATATAGACAGGCTAATAATATGACCATGAATTTTGCTCAGGGGTACTGTCAGGTAACTGAGGACAGCTCTGCAATGAAGGATTACTTTTCTCATCGTTCTTCCTTTTTTTGCTTTATTGAGGGGAAATTTGCATTGCTTGCCGTTTTTTAACATAATTATGGGGCACGTTTGCTTTACAAAAAAGTTTGCCTGTTGTACAGAAGTATTGGTGGGGAACATGGCACAGGAAACTTTGTGGAGCTCCTTCTCTTAGCAGTTCTTTGAATCAGGTGCTACTTGCCTGGAATCTTATACCCTAATTACACTCTGAATAACAATCTGATCTTTAAAAAAAATCATGCAAATAAAACCAAGAAATATTCAGGATTCAGGTGCTCAAATCTCCTCCCCAGACACATTCTAGTCACATGTTGAGTTGGTGTAAATGCATCCGTCTGTCCTAGTATAACATCGTTAAGGTCTCTGTTACAGCCCCTCCGAGGTCTTTCCCCTGTGATAATGACAGTTAACATTACACTGAAATTACACTTGTCATCAGAAGGTGCACTGAACTGTCTAACGTGCTGTTGCAGTTTTACCAGATCCCTGATCAGTTGAACCACTAAATGATCTGTATAGGTCAGAGAGGGGCACGAAGGAGATCCTGGGAAGACGATAAAACTTTTATCTTGCTTGTAGTTCACAATTACAATTCATTTGTGTTAGTTTATGGATAGTTATCAGTTAGCTAGCTGTTATTGCTAACTGTTGCTTGTAGTGACTGCTGTTGAAGTGCAGAAGTTATTTTTCTTTTTGCCCTTTTTGGCAGCCATAAAACAGCTTCAGGTACATTACCACCTACATTACTACCATCCTTCACAGCACAAACTGGATCATGTATGACTTACACCCTTGGCTATTTTATGGACTTTACTGATATTATGAACTTGTTGGTCTGTCTATGGAAAAGTAATTCTATTAGCAGGCTGTTTCTCACACAGCCTAGTAAAAGTAGCCTTGAGAATCAAAGCTGATAAATGTGGAACAAAACACTTGTCACAGATTTAAATCTGGGATTTAGTTTGATTTTCCCAGTGCAAAGATCAGATCGATGTGGTCCAGCCACACTAAATTCACTGATATCGAGCTAATCTGAGAGACAAGGCAGGACTGACCTTTCATCCAAGGAGGACTGATTGTAGTTTCTTAACTGAACAGTGAAAAAACATCCCGTACAAAACTTCTGATGGCTGGCAGAGAGTGCAAGGATATGGCTAGACGAGGACAATACATGCTCTAGCATCTTATAGGTACCATCTTGCCCACAATATTCCTGTCTACCTGCTTTCTTAAATTTTGTCCTGCCAGATTCTGTTGACTGTAGATGCAATGATGAGGCTCTGATAGTTGGGCACCACAGACATACAATTAAAGGAACTGTCTAGGAAGCAATGAAATTTCAGATAAATTTCTATTAGTTAATTTTCACCCTTTCAAAACCAAGCTTAATTTCATGCCTCATGAGAAGTCCCCTATACACTACACTGTCCACTGTACACTATAAGTCCTCTGCCCCATAACCCCACCTGTATACTGTAGGTGGAAAAAAGGGGATGGCCTTTGAAGTTTTAAAGATTAGATATAATCTAGAGTTAGACTAAAGCTGTTAAGGTTAGGGTAATCAGTACTGTAACAAGAAAGATAGATATACAAAAGTATAACCCGTGTAATTAGTTACATTGTCCCTCATGCCAGGAGAACCCCTATTGCTTGGAAATTGCATTCATATACTGCTAATTTGTTTTGCCAAAATATGTCAGGAAGAAGTGCATTTGCTGCCTGGATTATGTTATGCTTATAAGACTTGGAGAAGTGAAAGACATAATCTCAGGGCCGCTCACTGGTTTGATTAATGTTTGCATGGTTATACATCGTTTCCCCCTATAATGAACAGTTTCTCCATGGATTTCACAGAAACTGAGCTGAATGTGGGTCTCCCGCAGAGTAAAGAGGCCTCTTGTCAGAATAATTGCTGTTTCTTTAAAAGAACACGAGTGGCATACACACATATACAATGACTATGTGCACACATGCTGGCATTCGCTTACTCACTCACACAGAGACACAGAAACATGAATTTATCACATTCTGGCAAAGCAGAGGGGGGAATTATCACTCTGGCTTAGCTCTGTATTTCTGGGTGCAGAGATGTGATGTTTTTGTCTCAGTGGGTTGTAAAGCATCAGCGTTGACTGACAGAAGACCTTATGAGATTCAACAGTGACACCGTAAGTCATTCCTTCTTGTTGCCAGAAATGAATACAGAAAATACTCTTATGTTTGCAGTAATTTAAGTGTAGACACTATAGTTAACTCATTGGGCAGGATATTGAGATATTATATGACAAAAAACAATGTGGGACACAAGGTTTTATGTTCTCAGCATATTTAACTACTTGCCAGATCAATCATTTGATAGATTTCAGTGTGGAATTTAAGTAGACCACAGAACCAGCTGAATAAAGAAATGTTTTACTTATTACAACCTGGACCAAGGCCTAAAAATAACCCACTTGCTGATGAACAGCAAACGCACTTCATTTCCTCCATTTGATTTTCTACAGCCGGGCAGACTGAAATTTATCAGGTTATTCAAACTGATTTCCTCTGTGGCAAATAGTTTCTGGTTGATTGTCTATAATGATGAGGACAACAAACAATTAAAATTTATCTCACAAACCAATGAGAAAGCAATTTAGGCTGAAAAGGTAATTTTTCATTGGTGTTCAGATGCAGCAAGCAGTGGACAGCAAAGATGTTTTTCTCTCCCCCCACCCCCTCCATAGAAGCAGCTATCCTTACCGCTGACATCATCAGCTCAGGTAGAACAGCAGCACTTTCATCATGACACCATGAAATGAAATCTGTGTAGAAAAGAAGAGATGAATTCCTTTTACTGTCCTGAACAAAGGACAAGCACCTGTTAAAAAATGACTGTGATGATTAAAGGTTTTTAAATAAGATCAGTGCATTAACAGAGTTTGCAGTGTTTTTCTTTGATCTAACACGCTGTTCTTTTGGTCTTAGTCATTTTCTTGTCTTACATTATACATTACCACCTCCTCAAAAGAGAAATTTAACCTTTCTTCTTGGCCTATGACCCCCCTGCCCTCGCTTCACGGTTTCAGGTGAAACATCTGTCATTACAAAGACACTACAGAGACATATTACAGTCCATCTTTGTGAATCTGACTAGAGTTGCTGCAGTGGCAGCCAACCCTCTCAACTTTCTTTCTACATTAAGACTGAGAAGACTTATAAATACATTAAATACAAATATGAATAATACATGGCTATTACAATATTAACTGTTTTACTAATTTATTCCTATAATTAAAATAATTTCCCACGCATATACAATTAAATGTTTCTCCCATCCACTGGAGGTTTAATATTACTGTATGTCTTTTCACCCTGCATCATGCATTACACTAGGGATGCACCGAAGATTCGGCCACCGAAAATGGCCCAAAAGTGCATTTTTCGTTTCCGGCCGAAAGACTTATCACCGAAACAACATGGGCGAAACAGGATGTTGTGATGATGCAAGCGAAAACCACGGCCAGTACGAGCTTGTCTGAAAGGGCCAACAGGCACTGTACTCTTGAGTTTAGTGCTAACTAGTAAATGTTTGCATGCTAATGTCCTAATCTAATGCAGTGAACATACCTGCTAAACATGAACATGGTTGCATTTTCATCATGACCATTTCAGCATGATGATGTGAGAATTTATCTGAGGTACAGCCTCAGGGGACAGCTAGCATGGCTGTAGACTATTAGTCTTGTTTATTCCTGCTTTGTTCAAACTTAATATTTTGGACCTAAACAGTGAACTTCAAGTGACAAAATTGTTTTTAAAATGGATTCTGCTAATGGCAAATGCAAATGATCTTTGTTGTGATAATGTTACCCATCATGACTAATTCTCCACAAAGACAGCATGTTCCATTTAGAGAAGCTATTACTTGAATGAAGTAGGTGCTATCAGATGATGATGATGAGGTCCACAGAATTTGAATGTGACTTTTAAACAACAAATGCTTTTAAATAATAATGCTTTAATGTCCATGAAAATACAGGTTTCCTGCTCAAAGTGTCAAAGGGTTTAAGCTGGAACTGGGCAGTGTTTACCACTTTAAGGTATGAATAACACATCCAACTCTGCAATCATAGAGCTAACTTTAGATGAGCCACTCTCCACTCTTTCAGAATAATGGAATACTTCTTTAAACCAACCAAACTCCAGTCTAAATGTGTGCATGTTTATGACGAACTTCCAAACAAGATCAGATATAACTGATGAATAAAGGTTGGGAGTGAGGTTTGTTAATGTTACATACAAACATAGTTGAATTGTAAACAGTGTTTTTATCCTGGGACTCTCTCTCTGAGACAGAGACAGCAAAAAACACACGTTTGAAAATATTCCTATTCAATCAGGCTTTGATTGGAAGGTTCTGACCAAAATGTAACAAGAGTATCCTCTCTGTGTTTGATTTATGCATTTAAATACTATGACTCTCAAATGTCTGCCTTTTTTAAATCTCTGTTGATGGACATAGCTGGTTAAGAAACCAAAATAGAATCACCTAATATAAAACTAATTAAATCTGTCATTCTCTAGAAACAGATCAATTAATATAGGTTACCACAGCAGAATATGGTGGGTAGATGGTGAGTGGGATGATGTTCAGTTCAATATTTCTCAAGCAGCTGCTGCTCCATGTACTGTCTGCCACATAGGGTGACTCCTGGCAGAGCTGGCAGCTGGAGACTGCATCTGATTAAGCCAGCTGTGTTGGGATTCACTGAAAACTGACATAAGGGCCCATACTATCACTCTACAGACATGCAATGCTTTGGTTCACAATAAATTATGTGATTCAAAGGTTGTTGTTAACATGGTCCAGTGTATCTGTTTTTCTTATACTGTGCTGTGTTCTTTTAAGCCTCAGTAATAACAATTAAAACAATTCTTATAATTCTAAAGAACATTCTTCTAATGTTTTCCTTCTTCTTTAGTTTTGTGACACTGTCTGGTGTAAATGATCTGTCCTCCTTTCTCACGCTCTAAAGAGCTCATCCAGATGTAATCACAGTTGGCTGATGTTATTAATGACTTAGGGGGAAAGGAGATTACCCTCCTCCACCCTGAAGCCCTGACAGCACCGCTCTCTTAATGCTTTCCAAAACAAGACATGTAGGAAGCCTCAAAGGAGTAGAGTTTACGTGACTGTGTGATTTTAAGAGTAGAAGGAGGACTGTATGTCTCAGAGTCATGGTTGATCTTCTCATTTTCTTAGACATAACAGGGGAGGAAAGAGGGGCTGAGTGTAGTTGAAAATGTTAATGAATGAAGGAGTAGGCAAGTCACAGATCTGACAGTGGGAAAAGTTGAAAACCAATTCAAATGCCCTCAAACCCAAACATTACAACAATATTCCAGAGTGAAAAAAGTCTTATGGTGGGTGCTCTCACTAATTAGTTTCGAGACACCACTCCTCCTCTCAGAGCCGTATAACCCCAGGTTAATCGTCTACAAGTGTTAAAATGATAATTCACAGTTGAGAACATCCTAATAACCAGGATAGTGCCAAAGACACATGTTGATTAATATTTCCAATGTTTTCTGACACATTTTCGTGACAATGATTGAATAACATACTGTTTTGTGTCAAAATACATATCATCTGTCATGATCTGATTATGGCAGTGTTTTTTTCTCCTCTGAAGAATGTATCCACTGGCACTGCAGCAGGCTGATAATAAATGTAGATTTCCCTGCGTCTGTTATACAGATGAATGTGGAGAGAGAGGGAGAGCTTATTTTAGAACTTAAACTACTCACAATAAGTTACGTCTGATGCTCCTCACTAGCCTCATGATGATGTTCTGAGGCAATGTGTTCCACTCTTCCACAAGTGCTACATGCAGTTCTGCCAGGTTACGCGGGGGTGGGGTATGATCATCCAGTCTCTGCTCAGACCTGCCCAGACGTGCTCTCTGGGGTTCAGGTCAGGGGACATTGCTGGCCATACCATATGAGGCACTCAGACTTCCTGAAGTCGAGCTGTGACAATTCTGGCACGATGTGGTGGAGTATTATCATCCATGAACAGAAAGTTGGGGTCGTCTGGCATTCAAGCCAAAGTGGTGGACTCGGTTGCGAATGGTTTGTCTGGAAACCCTAGTACCCCTCACATCTCGTAAACGGGCCTGCAGCTGTGTGGCAGTTGCATAACGATGTCTGAGTGCATAGGTCCTCAGGTACTGGTCATCGTTGCGGTCTGACATTCGTGGGGCTCCACTCCTGGGTCTGTCACAAACTCTGCCAGTAGTTCTGTGTCTTATAGACAAGTCTGCTGATGACACTTGGAATGACTTACTGACAATACCAGCTTTTTATACCCACAGAATGTTGAAATTGATGCCACGTTGAAAAGGGTTGTCTTTTAGTATTTTTTGGTATTGGCCCCAATATGTAAGGCACACTGTACACAGTGAGACCATTACATGGAAAACACAAAATGAGGTGTGTCTATCACCCCAATACAATTGCCTCCCTATCCCAAAAATCTCTGAAGTGAAACAAACACCGTATGTATGACATCCACTGAGTCTCTCACAAAATCCCTAACTTGTTGTGAGTAGTGTATTTTCTGTAAAATACTATATACACAGGGAGGTACATTGAGTAGCATATTCCACTGTGTTAATGCTATGTTACCAACAAACATATTTATTGTCATCCTTGCACACCTCACTGGTCTAATCTTTTTTTAAGTACCACTTTCATGTAGCCCTGTGGGTGCTTTTGGAAAGAAATGTGGATTTTCTGCAGTGAAAATGGCAGACGCTTTATACTTCAGCTGAATTATCATGGGCCAGACGTAGACTGTTCAGAGTTATTTTAAATCCCATTAAAACTTATGGCACTCACAACAGAAATCAAGATTACAGTCAGAGTAACGCACAAAGTTGTGATGTTTCAAAGTCCCACACTCTCTGGATGGAAACATTTGCTGATCTCATCCTATATTTATATAATTTAATGAGCAAAAACTGGATTACAAGAACAAACATATGTGGAGCATTTGCATAATGCCCCGGGCTGAAATTCAGTCACAGTGAATTATGACCGAGCCAAATGAATGAATGGCTACTTCCAACGCAAACGTGCTGTGCCCTGCATCTTGCTGGCAACACCCACATGTATATAATCTGTTTCCCTCAGGCTTAGATGCAGATGCCACGGGAGCTCGTCATCCAGCTTTTGGCAGTATTCACATTCAACACTATTGATCTGTCATTGCAAATAATTGGGAGAAATTAGAGGGTGAGAGATTACAATCACTGCATCAAAGAGAAGGAAGGAAAAGGAGTGCTATGAGCAAATGATAATGATAACATGCTCGGCTGTGGGCAGCATGGCAATGAATAGCATACCTTTTATTCTGAGGGTGGGATAAAATTCAATTTAGACAAGGTTTCAGGGGCAGAGAGAAAATAGGGGTTAAACAGTAGTCAGCAGGGAGTATATTGACATTAGCGTGATTTCAATTTAAAGAGTAAATGTTTAAAATACAAATCGTCAGTTTATGTGCTTTACATGCACAGACTGAAACCGGCGATTGTGAAGTTTAAAGGAACTATCACAATGAGATATTTAAGATGTAATGAACAATACAGTGCAACATACACTGGTGACATATGACACACATGCATTGATGAGAGACAATCTTTCACAAAAGCAGCAATTTTAATCACACATACTTCCACTGTCTGTATGAAGGCAGATGTGCTACAGGCAAATACCTCAAAACCCCCCACAATGCTGCCACCTATGTGTGTTGCACTGAAGCCACTTTTTTTTTTGACCTTCTGGAAAGCAAATGGTTAAATGTTTTATTTAACTGTTGCCATAAGTAACACCAGACTAATTCAGTGCATTGGTTAAGTACTGCACATGATGTACATTACATGAAGTGTGCAAGACAGCAGCTGTGACTGTATGATACAACAATACATTTAAGTCTGGAGCAACTGGCTTTCACAATTCTCTCAATACCAATATTCCAAAAGTTAGTGCTTACTGTTAAGCATCCGTCGAACTGAACTGCACAGGTATTCTTCTACCCCGTTTGTACAGAATAAACGTTTCATGTTGCAGTGACTTTCCCTGGAACAACACATTGCCTAGTTCCTCAAACCCTCATACAGACATTATCCTTGAATCTCTCCAGCACTGCCTGGAGTGTTTTGTGCATCCAGTAAGCTGTGAAACTCATGGTTGGCAACCCATGAACATTAAGACATTAATCTGCACCCTCACTATAGGATAACTAGCTCCCTGGGTCTCATTGCAATTTAGTCAGTACTACGAATAATACGTTAACCTATTGCAGTGCGCTGCAGGCTCCCTACATTTCTTATTTCCCACTGCCCCATACTCCCACACTTTCTGACAAAACTCTCCATTGCACACTGCACTGGGGCCAATGACGTATAACCTCCCACTCTTGTTGCTTCAGGGTCAAATTAGAAGGCTACTCTAATAATTTCTCTCTAGACCTATCTCCATATATGAGGTTTGTTGATTGAAGGAGATGTGTAATATTACAGACCATGTGTGTTTGTAGTCCGGCATCAATCCACTTTTGGTGACAGTATTGCACAGTGTATAGTTTTCCATCTTTAGTTCTGTGTCAGATGACTGCGTCATGTTTATACATTATGCATGTGTGTATATGCACTCTGCAGCATGTGTGTGTTTTGAAGAAGACATACATGTGTTTATGTATATACATATCTGCCACCTGTATGTGTCTCTCTGTGTATATAATAATATCTGTGTATGCTTGCACAGAATGTCTGCATAGCTGTATACATTTTAACGTCACACTGTGTGTTTTGGGGTTCCTGCTCCAAGAAAGTGTCTCTGAGTAAAAACAGTGTCAGGCTATGTAATGAGGGCATTTCTCCTGTGGTTTGGCCCTATTTTAAAGTGCTGCCAAACTGTTGGTCTGCAGAAAGATTTGTGGTGCCTGTGAGCGTGCGTTGCCTTACGTATGCATGTCTATATGTACATAAAGTATACATTATGTACATATATTCTAAGTGTGCTGTATATATTGTATACTTAGTATTTACCAGATTATCACTGACATTTCCAATCTAATAATACGTATCAACAGTTCTTGCTCAACTCATGTCTACTCTCATCATCATCCCCAATCCAATTCTAAAAACTATGAAATATTTTCTTGAAGAGATGACAACAGCCTGGAATCACCTCCCAGTGCACAAGAGATAAGAGATAAACTTTTAAGAGATAAACCTCAGGTCTCAAGGATAGAATCAAAAGTTGGCGTGCTATGAGTATCAGCAACTGGGCATTGCTTTTGTTAAGTGGAGTAGTATGAGATGCTAACAGGGAAAACCCACCAAACTGAAGGCTCAGGCCCAGCAGTCACCCTCCTGAAGTGACACACTCACTTCCCATTAGCCGCAGGGGTGCTGTTCTATAAGCTAACCCTGCACAATGACTTCACTGTCGAGAACAGAGAGCATAAAATTATTTTTCTATAATCAATACCACACCCTTCTAAACAAAACTTGATTCTTTTTTGTCTCTGTGAAGAAGTGTCACACTAGGAAGATGAGAGATAATGACTCTGAGCAGACATAAGCACTTTTTTTTTTTTTTTTTTTAATATAAATCTAATATTTCTACATGTCCCTGTGGCTACAGGGCTCCCTGGGGATCTCCAGATCTGTTTTGGGGTCAGACATAGATTTTCTCTGCCTCCTTTCTTATTATTCCTCACAGTGTACTGTACAACTCCACAAACGAAGCACTGAAGTCGATAAGAGAAAAATAACAGGCTTTCTCACAGAAGATAATGATACTGGCAATTGAGAGAAACACCACAGATATTCTGAAATAATTATCATTAACTGCGATTTCCAAAGTGAAGCATTGAAATCTGAGTAGGTGTACAATGTGGCTCAGTGAGACAAAATATGCAGTATTGTTATGTTTTGTTATAAAGTTTTTTCCCCAACAACCTAATTTCTTGTGTGAAATGGGTTTGAATGGGGAAATTCAGGTGTGAGTTAGAGGTCCAGTGCTCTGATGAAAACTTACATGGCCTAATTACCTGGAGTCTACTCTTCACAACAGAGGTCTGTAGAGGTGAAACATATTCCAATCAAAAGTGACTCCAGAGGACCTCAGAGAAAGTGCCACCGAGGCTTAAAACACAGAAAATGGCAAGAAAGGGAATTCTGAAAGACCCAGGCCTCCATCAATCAACAGTCATGCATAAAAATAGAAGAAAAAATGGAACAGATTTTGCAGTGCTGTTGCTCTTTGAAGGGCTAAGTCCTCTGCAGAAATTGAGAGAACTGTACATTATTCAAGGAACTGTGACAGAAGTACAACAACAGCAATGCATACTAGCAACAGCAATGCATACTAGCTATCTTTTCCACTCCCTAAAATTGGTCTGCAACAAGAAAGTCATGAATTTGCCCATGGAAAGATACTACAGAGGAAACTGTTGTTCTCCAAAGACAAAGTATTGCCTGTCCAATGACTGTCTCAGACTACCTGGATGCTTCGTGGAACAATACTGTGTGAACAAACAAGAAAAAATTCTTTATTTTTTAAAAATCTGCAAACTAGCATTTTAATCTCCTTTTACTTCATATGTAGAGCGTATTATGGTTTGGAGTTGGTGCCTCAGGGCCAGCACAGATTGCAATCAATTAATTGCAGGAACAATTAATTCCCAATTGTTCCGGGAAATTGTTCAGAAAAATATCAGGGTAGCTGTTTGTGGTTTAAAATGTAACATACCTTTCGTCACACAGTTTGATAATTGCCCTTAACACAAAGAGCAATCAGTAGCTCAAGGGCTTAAACTAATAGAAAAAAAAAAAACGTTGGCAAAATCAAGTCAGACTCCTGACCTGAAACCAATTAAAATGCAGTAGCATGACTTCAAACAAGCCATCCATGCAAGGTATTCCATAAATACCAATTAACTCTAACTGCTGAGTAAAGAGTAATTGTCCAGAATACCTCCTCCCTCCTAGGCCTGAGCAGCAGCTAGAGAAAACATCTGGACGACAGTTACTGCCACTAAAAGAGTGACCAAACTTATAAGTTCGTGGATTTCTCCACTCCGCTCTCTTAACGGTGATTCTAGTGCAGTATTAGTTTCCATTCACTCACACATGCCATGACATGACTCTTCTCACATGACTATATTCATACTGTGCATGCACAAAGCATTAAAGCTGTTGCAGGGCATGTATTATGCGTACATGTTCTATTATATTATTCTGTTTGCCTGAGGGTAAAAACCATGACATTGCTTATGTGCATTCTTCTTTCCAGCTCTAACAAATGTGAAGCTATGGGCCATCGACCGACAATGTTTTCAGACGATCATGATGAGGACGGGTCTCATCAAGCACACGGAGTATATGGAGTTTTTGAAAAGGTGAGGAAACAAACGACTTCAAGGACTTTGATCAGAAATGCATTGAAAGAATTAACAAAATGAATTCAGGAGAATGTGTCTGAGCTTTTTCTCAGAAGATTCCTTATGTCTAATTTTTTCCAATAAATTACATAATTTCTGGTGCGTCACTGATGGCGTTATTCATCTGACTGGAAAAATACCTTGTACCTTTATCATCTTTCTTTAACATCCCTTTCTGTAACCACTTCTCTGTAGAGAAGCCCATTATCACTTAAAAGGCCAGCAGACCCGTTTTTTGCGCCCGCATGGAGTATAGGATAAAAGAAAGAAAGACTCAGAAGACAGAAGGAGAGCAGTGTGCAATGATCAAGATGTATGAGATGCAAATACAGTAGAAATCTCTCACCCCCATCTCTGTTCGACTTTCCTTTCTTATATTACACGCGCCATTCCATTATCACATGACTGAATAGAAATTACTCCTATGTCTTCTCACTTTCTTTCACACATACACTTCCTTTATTTATGCGTTAAACGTTCTGAGACCATAAAGGCACACACACTGCCTAGATAATTTCTCCTGAACAAAACTTCATGAATCACTGTGATCATGATCAGACTCTGCCACTACTTGACAGGGCTGTTTTAAGGCAGGTGGATGGATACCGTGCACAGGAAACAGCTTTTCACTAGACATTTCCAACAAGTGTTCTGTGCCTTCCAAAACGAACCATTTCACTCTTCCGAAAATGACTCCGAGCGTTTCCTGAAGTGAAACATTTACAGTAAATGTATAGTAGCATTTGGGAAACGAAACTACTTGATAAGGGTTAGTTAAAGATGATCAAAATGTTTTAACAAAACGTTTACTATTTGTATCTCTAACATCTCAGTTACACTTCGTTTTCATTATTTCCCTTAGTTTAAAACCAAGTCATACAACTCCTGCATTTGCTACTAAGAGAGGACAATTATTATGTGCACAGACACAAGACAATGCAAGTCAGGGAAACATACACATAGGCTGTTTTAAGCATTTGAATATAATGATTAATGATGATGTTTTTCTGGTGAAATATAGTTTTGGTTTAGTATAGCAGTCTTACATTTACAGGTCAGTCACAATAAAGTCACTTTAGCCCCTGGTGTATCTACACTACCCTATCACCAGTCTGTAAAACATATGATGCCAAAAATATATTTCAGACCAGATAAAAATACTCTATTAATCTGACTTTCCTGTCTTACATTGAAGCTATTTTAGTGATGGCTGTGACTAAAAAAAAAAAAAAAGACACAAAACACTTGCTATCTCTTTTCTGGGCATATACTGTATGGAAGCTATTGCCTCTCAGCAGCTCTTGCATAACAGTCCAACGCATAAGTAAATATTTAATAGATGTACGTATTGCTTGGTTTGGACTCACTCTGTGTGTTTGGATTATAAAGGGGTATCTGGGGGGGAAAATCAGAAATTTATAGCAACATTTGCTCATTCACAGTATGTAGATAATTATATTACTGTTTTGTTTCCCAGAAGCAGAACTAATAAAAAGCTGTAGTTTAAGCGTAAGATCAAACACATACTGGTCCCTGTGAGTCTTCGACCCACTCTTTAATTGCCGTGAAATTGTATATTTGCTCTCAAAAGCTGTGGAGGAGGAACACTGATGAAAAACTGACACAGAAATCCAATGTTGTATCACAAATGGGAAGAGAGAATGTTTGTGAAGATGATTTTTTATTAATTTTATTTTATTAATTATTTTATTAATAAATTTTATTAATTTTATATCTCAAACACATTGCTCCAAGAAGAGTTAATTCAAGGGCAGTGTCTAATGAACTGACAAAGAGCACAAAATGCATATTGCTGTGTATTGATATTTTTAAGGTTAGTACGCGATCACTCAACCCTTGCACTTTAGATAAAAGTCTAGCTATAAGGCACAGAACAAAAGCAAACAGCTATCTGCCCCAAAATTTCCCTCAAAGTAGCAGTCATCGCAACTTGTTTTTCTAGGTGTTTGCAACCACATTATATCATTCTGTACTCAGTCACACAGTGCCATGGCTGTAATGACGTTAGAATGATAAACATATTTAAAAATACCACATTAGTGAAACCACACTTCCCCATTGGCCTTGTATAATTAATTAATTTGCGGTAATACAATCAAGCTGTTGCATCGCAAATTTACTAAAACACAGGCTTTTTGTTTGCGCTTCACTGCTTGAGGGTTGAAACTCTATGTTTCATGTAGACTAGGCTCATCCATTGACTCTAGCTGCTTAGGTAGTGCGTCTGTCAAGGACGCAACAACACAATGATCAACACAGTGATTAGGGCCTGGGTTGGGGGCTGAGACAGGGGAGAGAGAGAGAGAGAGAGATGATAGGGGGAGATAAGCCCTTTGTTCACCCACACGGGTTATTTTCTCTCCTCCTTGATAAACATTGGGCCAGTTTTATTTAGTAGGCTTGATAACAGATAGTGCTCATTGACGCTGCCGGGAAGCAAACAGAACAAACATTAGAGCCTCATACTGGTGTATTCAACCTCACGATCTGATGCCCTGTGGTGTAACTAGACACATGGCCCAGTTTATGTCGCAATATTTATATACATGCACTGAATTACAGTATAGAGGCCATCTCCCATGAATAATATTGACTTTATCTGTTCCTGTTGACTATATTTATTTATTTTGCAGATCACAGATCTGCTTAGATTCTGGTCAACTGCTTCAAGGCCAATACATACAATACACTAAGCTTCATGCTACACAACTCTCTACATATATTTTTTAACTGAAAAACACAGAACACTAAATCATCAATTTATTCAATTTGTATGAAACTTCCTTTTCTTCCACCTGCAGTGTCCCAACATTTCATGGCCTGCAGGAAGATATTCTGAGCAAGCTTGCTGATGTCCTTGAGGAGGTAAGTGTCTCCTTCCAAAGCCTGTGACTGTCCGTTTGCAGCCTCCACCACACATCTTAATCGATTTCCATTACATATGTTCACTTTCTTTTATCAAAAGAAAGTGAATGCATGCATCACTGGTCATGGTATCGGTATGGCTAAAGGAAGAATGAAAGTGTACACACTTTGGATTTCACAGCAATTGTTGCTCTTTAGGACATGCTCAATATGGTGATGTTGAAGTAAATGGTCCACCTACTAAGGGGAGCTCAAGAAGAGCTCAGCATACTGCTTCCCAGAAGCCATTTCAGCTTTCACAGGGGGTCAAACAGTCTAAGCAAGCTGAAGCACATCATAATCCATTTTATTTAATGCTGTAGGGTGACATCCATTTTGACTTAAATGTCAGCACAGTAACCTACTTCCAGCACTCTTTTTACATAGTTTTTTATTTTATTTTACCATTTTTCTTGATATGCAGATATAGAAACCCCCCTCTCTTAATTTTGATGGATAACATAACCTAAGATATTTTAAAGTTCTATTATTGTAATGTGGTACTGCATCTTAAGTGCAGATTGATTTGAATAGTCTGCATTGTCTGCCTGGAAAGCAGAAAAACACATTTGAAACCTAAAACATTACAGTGTGTTTTGCAAAACTGAGAACAGCTGTGATTGTGATATGTCATGAAAGAACTAAGACTTTCAAAGTCACTGGTATGTTCTTTGAACTGTAGTTTTGTAGAATTTTTTTTTTCATGCTGCTGACAGTGCATTTTGAGATGTGTCTCAACATCACATTTTCTACCCATCTGCACACCACTTCGTTTGATGTGTTCTCTAGCATAATTTAATTATGCAAACATATGCTCATGTACACTTTTGATGTTTGCTCCTAACATTGAGGCTTTCAATATGTTGAGCAGCTTTCAAATATGGCCTTTGCCTAGTTTTTTAAAAATTATTCTGTGTAACTGTGCGTGTATCTGTGATCATTTATGCAACTATTTTCAAGAAGTCCAGACCCTTGGCTTTAAGGGAGAAAAAAAAAAACTCTCAAACTATGACAAAAAAAAGTTACCATAAAGTTAAATCCACACAAAACAAAACAAAAACATAATTTCACATTTCCTAAATGAGCACACAGTTAAGATGTATTGCAGGCTTGCATGGCAGTGGTCTGCATTACATTGTGTAGGAATTTCTATTTCTTGCCACTGAGTGCACAATAAATAGTTCTGATTTGGCCAACATGTTATCAAATTCATCATCATTCAGTATCATTGCAGATATAAAATTCAAGCCGTAACAGTAACAATTGATTACTCATATAAGTTGTTATAAAATGGGTCAGGGGGATTCCCCTCTGTCCTGTGAGGAACAGTGAAAACACATATTCAAGGACAGGTTACATACCAGCTGCATCCAAAATCTTGGCAGTACAGGTCCTCCATAGCCATATCAAAATTAGCGTGGGGCTGCAGTAATCCGGTAGTAGTCCGTTTTAGCAGTTTCTGGTGTGGTAAAGGGAAACCAAATCAATTTTAGGTTCATAATACTCAACCTGGCCGAGGATTACTTGAGACGTCTTTGTAAGCCTAAAGGAATGAGCCTATGCAGCTTTGTTAACATCAAAATAAAGATTACCTGAATTAAAACACTCTTTTACAAGAGATCATCTTCACAATACAAACCCCGAGATATCCGTGGTTAGTTTTCGGCGGAAGTGAACCTACATTTGAACGGTGTTAGCCTGTAGCTAACTTAACGTTAAGCTAACGTTTTTATGCTACGATATCTCTGCTAACGTTGGCTAACAGTGCCCGTTAAATATTTTGGTGATAATAATGCTGACTCTCTGCTCTTGGGGTTTTTAACCTGCTCACGCCAACATTTTACGTGTACCACCTGAAAAATACAGAGGACCATTTATATTACGCTCACTGAATATTAGGGTTTGCCACTCTGCAGTTTACTCACCTGCAACGGTCGTGGTCAAGCTAGCGTGCACAGGTGAATGCCCGCGTGTGTAATTGTTGAGTTCCAGCCGACTCGGATTTTTTGTATCATGCACACCTGTCGCCATAAGACCGCCATCAGTCACGGAGACAATTATAAATTAAAGCTAGAGGATCCTTTGTGTCATGTGGTCTTTGTGTATTTTGATTCTGTGTAAACTGACAGGGCATTTTAATTGCGGTGCAAGTCAGTCCTTCAGCATATGTCTATTACAGTGGCTTAGTGATAACCAAGATAAGTGTAAGCTGTGTTCCCCATCTTGTTACAGTAATGCACTGACAGCGTACATTTGTAGTAATGCTGTTTTCACTAATAAGTACATTTGCCTTGTTTGAGATAGAAATGTCATGCAGACTTTATAGAAATCAATTACCTGTAAAGGTTTATACTTCCCACAGACTGATGTGAAGAAAAATGTTCCAAGGTGTTAATATGAATAGTTTACCTGGCAGAGCAGCTTGTTAAACATTTACACAGTTATCTAACACAACTTTACCATATTTCACTATATAAATGGAGAACCACTGTGTATCTTTTACATACTGATCAATATTGTACCACTGCAAAATCTACAGCACATGGACTTAGAGCTGTGGTTATGCTCTTACACTGCTGTCATTGTACTTTTTTTTTTTTTTTTTTTTTTTGCATGGCGGTGTCTGTGCCATAGCACAGTGTGATTTGGACCATGGCCAGTGCAATGACCAACACCATAATGTATAATTTATAGCACAGTCAATAGCAAGTACCTTTTTTTTGTAGCACGTAATGTACCATGGTGAAACTAAAAATACCATCATCACAGTATGGAGCTTTTATGTGAGCTGGTGAAGGTAAAATTGACCAAGAGAAATCAAGAGAAGCAGTTCAGTACAGCAGACTGAATCGACTGGAATACTGAAGGGCAGGAGAACCAAGAAAAGGAAATCTATGGACTTACACATAATAACTTGGCCCGACCAAGGTCTCTCCTGTTTTTAAAAATAAGTGTTTGCTTGTATGGGCAGAGTTTCCGGATTTTGGTTGATGCTGGGTCACTTAATGGTTAAATTCATCATGCCGTCCTATGTCTTGTCCTCTACTATAATAGATCATTTTGGTCCGATTGATTTTTGATTAGTTAGATCTTGCTAGTTTTTTTTCTGTCCTTAAAGATGTGTTTGAGAAAAAGGACTACATTAAATAAAGAAATTAATCTGAACTAAAAATAATAACCGCAACCTAATATTAACTAGTAGCTATGACGCACAGTAAACATGAATCATAATCACACCGCTCTGTGAGAAATAAGATGTAAGGTCCCTTTCCCTGGGTGAAATGTTGTGAGAGTAAAAACCTGGCAGATGTCAGCCACAATGTTGAATTGGCTTATGGTCCAACAGGAAATACTGAGCCCTGTCTAGACTCTCGGACTGAGGTGCAGAATCTTGTGGATTTTTGTTGGGAATGTGAAAATCCCACCAGAACTTGTGAAATGAGAAGCAAAAGCTGATACATGTTATTCTGTGGTCCTTGTCAAGGTTTGTAAGTGACTATTCTTGTGCTATGGTTCTGTAAAACCTGAGGTAACTTCATGTCCACTTTTCTCCATGGCACAAGAGGTTTTTTCACATCATATTAATTTGTGTCACATCTAACGTATGACTTCACAATACTCTAAAAGAATCAGTCCTTGGAACAGATGCATTCCTTATCCAACACTCAAGGTTATTTTCAACACAAGATGTGTTGAAATGTGTTTTTCTATCTCTGTGTGTGTTAGCCTTATGTGAGACTGGCGACCAGTCCAGAGCGTAGCCCATTCATTGCATGCAGGGATAGGTTCCAGCATCCACAGCCATGAACAGGATTACATGTTTACAGAAAATGGACTGATGGATGGATAGCCTGTATTAATTTCTTGGAAATGAGCTACAACAGTAGCATTCATTTATTCATTCATTTTCTTTATGGGCTTATTCATATTCAAGGTTGCAGAGCATATCCAAGCAAGCAGTGGGTGGAAGGCAGAAAAACACCTCGGACAGCTTGCCAGTCTGTGGTATTAACAAGAAGAAAATCTAATTGTGATTTATCTCCCTGCACCGAAATCAACCTTACTTCAACTGAAAAGTATACAATGTCTCACTCCCAATGTGAGAATCATCTTCTCTTCTCTTCTCTTCTCTTCTCTTCTCTTCTCTTCTCTTCTCTTCTCTTCTCTTCTCTTCTCTTCTCTTCTC